>BGPR01000055.1:875482-891414 GCA_013235015.1 Araneus ventricosus | reverse complement strand
AAAAAAAATACGTCGAAGACTAATTTCTTTTCCATTTCTATGTAAAAAGCACATTAATATTATTTGCAGCGTATTTTCATCCCACTTCCAAGGGAAAAAGTAAGATAATAGATTCCGTTTCATTTGAAAGTACAATGAATTATGAGCATAAAACAAGCACATGTACATGTAAATGTCACAGAAAATATATAATTTATTAAACCTTTGAGGGCGGCCGCTCGCTCAAGGCAACCAAGCAGCTGGCGCGCCCGTGTGACAGTCGTCCTCAAAGGGTTAATGAAATATGATTCGTAGATGGGTTAATTAAAGGAAAATTTCGAGCAGAAAAGTCACGAAATTAACAATAATGCCAGAGAAAATGCCAAAAATTTATGTGAATCTGGAAAGGAAATAATTAAATTAAGATCTTTAGGTTAGTTCAGTTATATTAACTTCCCGTTCTGATGCAACGCAAAGTCTACTTGGGACTGACCTAGTAATACTGAACCGTGGTCAGATGACGGCTCAGATTGCACCCTCTCTCCAAACTCCCGCACCAGGCCAGCGGAAGGACGTTTGACCCCCTATTTATGATTTAATGTGCAGCAGGCCCAATACATGACTTATCTTCAGAGGAATTGGATTTCGAGCCTGGAGACCTGAGGCTAAGGCCTTACCACTAGGCCGCCACGGCCTTCTAACATATTAAGAAATCATCTTCAAAAGTCAGTACCGTACACGATCTGCATAAAATTTATTTTTTAAAACTCAAATTATACATGATATTCAGAAAAGCCATTTACAAACTTTAAAAAGGTAGGTCAGACTTACAAAAACAAGTCATTGTCGCAATAGAACATAGGGTTGGAAATGCAAAGGAGACTCTTTATTCTGTGAATTAAGTAAAAGAAAAGTAAACACAAGGTGAAATGAACTTCGCAGTTTGAATAGAATACAAATTTACAATAGCACAATAATCAAGTAGCAGGAATAATAACAAGCAAAGCGTGTGTAACCTCAGACGGAAAGTCCATTGAACACTTATAGGGTGGCTAAGCGGGTAATGTTTGAAAAACAATCTAATAGATGGCGCTAACTTCTAGCAGTTGAGACCAAACTTGGTGCTCGTGATCATCAGAGCGGGCAATGGTATAATTGCGTGTTTCGTTAGCGAGCGGTGAGTTTAAGTGTGTTGTTCAGTTGTGATTGTTACAAGCGAGAATGAATAAATATTCAACAGATATTCGAGTGTTTATTGTGCTCGAAATGGCCAAATGCCATGAAATTGTTAAGGCAGTGCAAAGGGGCTAGAACGAGAAGTTTCACATAAAAAGCTGGCCAGACAAAGGGCCATAAAAATGTTAAGCCAATTTTCGAGTTTTCACAATGCTTCGTTTTGTTTTTCTCCTCCACGTTTGTCATCAAAAATGTGTTCCATTCCTCTTCTTTAGGCTGTATGACAAGTTCAAACGCACTGGATCGATGCAAAACGATAGAAAAGCAATGGCCACGGCCACTGCTTCTGTGGCCAAAGAGGGAGTCGACGATCTTTTTGATGCTAATTACTTACTTATGCACTTAAACTCACCGCTCGCTAACGAAACACACACATATACAATTGCCCGCTTTGATGATCATGCGCACCAAGTTTGGCCTCAACTGCTATGAGTTAGCGCCATCTATTAGATTGTTGTTCAAACATTACCCTCTGGGCCACCCTGTACTTCAAATTTTCGAGAGGTTTGTTATTGAAACTGCGTCCTATTTGCCATTATTTTATTCTTTATACTATTCATGCAACTGGGTTATTGCAATATTATAAATTTGTATTCCACTCAATCCGCCTTACATATTTCATCTTGTGTATCCTTTTTTTTTTAATTAATTCCCTATCAATAGCTCTCTGTGGTGGCACCTCTTTACATCTTCAACCTCATGGTCTATTGCTAAAATGATTTGTGTCTGTATGCTGACATTCCACTAAAATTTTAAACGACCGTTTTGAGCATCTGTATTAAATTAAATATACAAGAAAAATTAAGAAAGTACTCATATAGAATTTTATGCTATAGTTTTTTAATCGGAATAAAATTTTTAATTAGTTATAAGAGTTGCGTTAACTTATCGCTAACAAACTGTATTTTCCATCATATATGAGTGATTCAGCGAACATTTTTCAATAGACAATATCTTAGTAAACTTCTTTCTTTATAGATGAAAGAACAAAAAAAGTTAATAAGACAAATGGTTGTTACTTGTCCTCGTAAAAATCGAGTATTTAATTTAAGAATCACAAGTTTATTATCTCTTATTTCAACTCGTTAAATGGATCCCAAAAATATCAAAATGTTTACTAGTTTATTTTTTGAACTAAAAACTAATATTTATTCTCCAAATTGCCTTGTGAAGCAAGAAAAAACATCCAGGAAAAGGATTTTCTTTCCTAAGTGGATTATTTGTTCCTATATTCTTATAACAAAAACAACTTAAGTTTTTTTCGGGTATAGATTACTCCATCATCTACTCAGTCATAAACTAGGGTAATACCTAAATAAAACATTTTTTTGTCAGTGAAATAAAAAGGGGCAATTTCTTTGTTTTCATAGGCCATGAATTTCCCAATTGCTCAAAAGAAAAAAAATATTGGCATCAGGTTTTGACATAAACTTACGTCCCTTCTTAGTGGTCTAATGGGATGTCAGAAAAGGAAAAAAAATTTGATGCTTTTCGTGGTAAACTTAAACGCTTATAGCCAAGCAACTAAATAACATAGAGATTTGGTTTTAGTTTTATTTAAAGGAGAAAGGTAGACATTGAAGATTACAAAAAATAATTTTGAATTACGGTTTAGTGATAGACGAGTTGCAAAGTTGGTGAAAATCACGAAGAATTTTGATGACGTCGCAGCGACCGATGAAGAGAGAATGCATTTGATTTTCTTAAACATCATTTTAATCTCAATACGTTTCCTACAAACTATTCAAGTACATTAGGCAATTCATTCATCTATCTTACGTTCACTCGAAATACTACTCCAGAATTGTTGAATTTCGTTTGCTATTTCTCATACCATCGTCCGATTTTACATAACATTGTTACTAATATAAATTGCATCCATTATTAACAACATGAATAATTATATTACATTTGAAAACAATAATTTCTTTTCGCAGAAAAAAACCCAACCAAAATCTCGAATCAGTCACATAAATTGAGAGCTACAAAGAGCTAATGCAGTCACATAATCTCAGAGTCACAAAGAGTTACTTCACGCACATA
Source organism: Araneus ventricosus (assembly GCA_013235015.1). Taxonomy (NCBI): domain Eukaryota; kingdom Metazoa; phylum Arthropoda; class Arachnida; order Araneae; family Araneidae; genus Araneus; species Araneus ventricosus. The sequence continues at coordinate 888,156 of BGPR01000055.1, read as the reverse complement.
GAGCTACTTTAGTCACATAGAGCTACTTTAGTCACAGTAAGGTAAGTTTACGCGCCTCAATCCCAGCGGCCGATTCGCAGAGACAGCCTCCCGTCGATTTTTTCCCCATCGGATATAAATTGAGATTTTTTTATAGAATTTATTCCTCATTATAAACCATTACAAATTCTACGATGCCAAGTTAAATTTCAACCAGGTTTAAACTCAAACTTCCCAAGGTAAGTTTGCAGTATCAGGCAAACGTATTTTCCTTCCTGGGGGTGTGAGGGCTTTCTGTATATATAGAGAGTACACACTCCAAGATTGGGTCAATAGCTAATTCCTAAACCATTAGAGATATGTAGATACTTCCAATTGTAATAACGCTTTAAACCCTTAACCGTCGCGCCCGTCATTTTGATGTGTATCGAATTATCGCATTTTTAGGCTTATAAACTAAAATTTAATCATGTTAGCTTTATAATCTGTCATAAAAATTAAATATAATCCATAATCATCTCAAGAATCCTATGCCTTGTTAGATGAATGAAAACGGCAGCCCCTTTCCAAAACAGAGAGGGGTCATCTTATTAGATAGCAAAGAAAATGTGACTGTTAAGGGGTTAAAAGACGTGAAAGATTATATGTTACAAGAAGAGTTCCCGGCGTTGCATCGTCTTATTATGGACAAGATATTTTAGTAGAAAAGAAACAGAACAATATTTTATAGATAACATAATGCTTATTAATATTACTTTGTTGCGGAAATATTTATCAATTTTTTATGAAATGATTCGCAAATTATTAGTAAAAATTCTTTCATTTATCATAAGTCATAACGTAGAGTATTAAATTTATTTCTTGAGTTGTTAGGCAATTTTTTGTGGGAGGCATTTTATTATCTCGGGAACGCAGGCCATAAAATTTTCGTGCTGATTGATCTTTTTGATAAATATCTTCCTATGACTCACCTTCACCCAACCCAGATAAGTGCGAGATATGGCCCATTTCTCAATATAGTACTTTGCTGTTGTTGTTGAAAAATGTGGGAGTCATTTTTCAACTAAAATTTCCACAATTAAAGTGTTTAAATCAACTAATGAACATGCCTCGACAAAATTGCTCCAGTCGTTATAAAGAAACATTTCTACATGTCTTATCGGTAGTTATCATCGTAAAGTGTTGACTAAAACCGATTTTACACCTCCATAATTTTATCTCGATCCAACCTACACTGAAGAACTAGGTTAGGGCTTATTTGCCACAACAGTACTTCATGTCGATTAATGAGGATCATGTTTACCAAGCTTCATCAAAATCGCTCCAGTGATATCGAGTTTCGTGTCAATCGCCTTACGTCTTTGCCCCTCCCTACCAGAGGTTTTGGATGAGAATTTAGATGTAGAAATATAGATGTCACTACGATCACTACAATTCATCCCTAAAGTGTTTTTACATTGCTTAGGAGGAAAATGTGTATAAAATTTCACAAAAATGCCCCAGCCGTATCAAATTTCATGTCAATCGTCCATTTGCCAAATGCATTTAAACGACTGTCCCACCATAACCTCAGAGATTAGGTTGGCGTTTATTTAACCTCTATAATATTCTTAGTTAGCTAATTACATACATACATAACTCACGCCGACCGACTCACCCAAAGGGTTTAGTCAGCAAGGATCGTCGGGGAGGAGTCAGACCAGCCAAGAAAGAAAAAAGTTACAATTAACAGACCTACCTATTTAGAAGGAATGGAATACAGAGCTACATGCAAATAGAAAAAAACAAAAGAAAAACACAAAAACAAATATAAAAAAACATACAGAAAAACAGACAAAAACATACACAAATACAAACAAGAACACATACAACACAAAAGCACTAACGGTGCTACAAAACAAAACCAACGTGGTAAAATACAAGAAACAAAAAGGATAATAATAATAGTAAGAAACAGAAACTCAATCAAAGGATTACTTACATAACAATAAAAAAATATACTTTGAGTGCAGTAAATTAATGTACAGAAGTTAAATACAATTCAGATCACAAACGCTGCACATCATCACAAATTTTCCTAGAAATTTCAAAAATTGAGTTCAGCCTGTTTAAAAATAAATAGTTTTTACAAAGTTTTCTAGTCCAGTGAGTCCGAGAAGCACCTGTCAGTAGTAGTAAATGATAGTCCTTGGTATACATACATGAAGTCAAGTAATGGTCAGCATCTCCATGCTCACCACACAAACAATCAGGATTGTTCAAATCTTGAACCTGCACAGATATGCTGGAAAAGGTCCTTGATTGGTAAGCCGATATATGGCATATTTGTTGCTAATCAATAAGTCCAGATTTGCTGACGGAAGAATTTCTTTTGTACATTTGCCAGTGGTGGAATTTTTCCAGTATGAGTTCCCCTCGTTCATAAGGAATTCCTTATAAACTCTTTTTACATAAGAATAAGGAGCAGGTATAGACATATCGGCCCCACACGAAGAAGCAATTTTTGCAAAGTGATCAACCAGCTCATTGTCCGGGTTACCGGCATGAGTTTTCACCGAGAAAAGGCTGACTAGATCCTTAGCATTGTAGAGATTATCCTTAACTGATAATACAAAATTAGATTTGACTTTGGGATTTCTAATAGCTTCAATAGAGGACTTGAAATCAGAAAACACTTTGATCTTAACATTTCTTTCTAAGGCCAACCAGCAGCAAAATTAATTGCCGCCATCTCAGCCTGGAAAACAGAGTTTAAAAAATTCATTTTATAGCAAAAAACAGGTAATAGTGAATTTCTTTCAAAAAAATCACACCGAGAATCCTATATGTACCAAAAATAATCAAAATCGCTCTAAAAGCATGTCAATCAGTTCAAGTGTTTACATGTATTTTCACTATTTCCCCTCCCCTTATTCTGAGAAATTGGATTAGCGTTTATTTATCCACACAATACTTTTTATCAGCCTGTGAGGAACATATATACCCCGTGTCATCAAAACTACCTGATCCGTATCAATTTTTATGTCAATCGGTTCAATTGTTATTATGTAAAAGACTTAACCCCATCATTTACCCTTAGAGTATTTTTAATCAGCCATTGAGTAACATATGTACCGAATTTCATCAAAATCGCCTTAGCCGTATCCAACAGCTTGTCAATCATTCTAAGAATTTACATGTAATGATTTTCCCCATCTTCTCTGAGGAATTGTATTAGAGTTTATTTACCCATACACTTCTTTTAGTCAGCCTATGAGGGATATATGTGCCCTGTATCTTCAAAATTGTGCCAGCTATATCAAATTCATGCCAATCTGTGCATTTAATGTATTTTAAAGTCTTTGCCCCACTTTATCCTGACGGATAGGATTAGCGTTTATTTACCCCAATAATATTATTTATTGGCTAATTAGCAGTGTGTGTACCAAATTTCGTCAACATGGCTCAAGCCGCCGAAATAGCCGAGCATATCAATTGGCCTATTAGTAACATGTATTTTTGAGACTTTGCCCCACCCTACCCCGAGGGCTTGAGCTAGGGCTTATTTGCCCCTACAGTAATTCAAGTCATATAGTGAGGAACATGTGTACCAAGTTTCATTAAAATCTCCAAGCATGTCAGTCGGCTTATTTGTTACATGTATTTCTCAGACTTTGCCCAAATTGCCCAGAATGACTGGACTAGGACTTATTTACCCCTACAATACATCAAGGAGGCAAATGAGGAAAATGTGTACCAAGTTTCATCAAAATTGTATTAGGGGTTCGGAAGTGATGATGGAACAAACATATATATATATATACACAAACATTGAGTTTTATATATAGAGATGCTATTTTACTAACAACTTTATTGTGGGAAAAATTACGAAATCTAAATTTTTATATAATCTCCCGGTCCTGTTAGTAAAATATTCCATATTTAGTAAAATATTTTTGACACAATAACATTTTAAACAACAACAAAAAAAATCCATTCTTCTCCAATTTAAACCGAAAGAGTTATGAAGCTTTGAATTTCATTATTTTAAGAAATTCAATAGAGCACACACTGCCTTCTGATTGGCGGATCTTCATTGAAGCCGCCATTGAAATTCGACAAAATTTCAATTGAATTGAGGCGGTCGAAATTCGACAAAATTTCAATTGAATTGAGGCGGTCGAAATTAGACAAAATTTCAATTGAATTGAGGCGGTCGAAATTAGACAAAAGTAGTGACATTCCGAGTAGGGTTAATTTCCTGCACTGGTCCAGATGACAATGACGAATATTTACAATTAACACTCATTTACCCGTACATAGTTTGGTTAAATTACTTCCGTTTCTGAAGCAACACGAGGGCTATTTGAATCGATTGATTTTAAAAGTGGACTTCTGACATTTTTAAATTTTTACAGGAAGAGAAAAAAAGCAATGGGCTGTAAACAACATCGAAATTAGGGTCCAAGATATCTCTAATGTGTTTCACAGTAGGAAATGAACCTATTGACGACAACCAAAAAAAAAATTTTAATTTTTGGAAAATTTTAAATTTTGCAGAAGTCTCCTTTTAACATCAAACAGTTTAAAAGTGTCTGAATTTTAGGAAATCAATTATTATAATGCCAGGAATATCAAGGGAACTTAACTAAAATTCCAAATTTATTTATTTGTGAATAAATTTAAATTTAAACACTCAAAATAAAATAAAATTTTAAAGTTATTTGTTTTGAAGTAAAAATCAGATTTAAAACGGAACAAATATTCAGGAGAAAAACAATTAGGAGCCAGGAATATCAAGGAAACTTAATAAAATTCAAAATTATTTTATTTGCAAGTAAACTTAACCTTAAAAGAATCAAAATAAATTTTAAAGTTATTCGTTTTTAAGTAAAATTCAGATTTAAATCAAAAAAATCAGGGAAAATGATTATAAAGCCTGGAATATTAGTGAAACTCAAATAAAATTAAAAGTGTATTTGTTTGGAAGAAATTGAAATTTGAAAAGCTACAGGTTTTTAGGCAAAATTCAAATTTTAAAAAAATTCAGTGGAAAAACAATTATAAAAAAAGAAATGTCAATTAAACTCAAATAAAATTCAAAATTTGTTTATTTGTAAATAAATTTATACTCAAACAAAACAAACTAAAATGTAAAATTTATTTGTTTTTAAGTAAAACTCAGATTTAGAGAGCAAAAATTAATAGTAAATATGGTGATGGAAATGAATTTTAGTTCTCTTCAGGGTCAATCGAAAGTCCTCTTCTGCGCAGAAGTCCTCTTCTAACATCATACGGAAACTTTGATTCCTTACTACAACATAACTGTGAATGGCAGAATTTCAGGTTTTATACCAAACTATGCAAACTACCTTCATCATATCGAAAACGTGAAAAAAGTAATTTCGGTCGAGTTTGCAGAAATCCCGTTATAAATTCAAATGGTTCATTTTAAGACTGACCTCCTATGTTTGAACCGTGTTTCGTTGACGACGTAGACACATGAGCTTGCATTCCCCTCCAAATTTCTACGACAACAACAGGAAGACACATGGGCTTGCATTCGCCTCTCCAAACTTCCGCGACAACAGCAGGAAGACGCTGACCCTCGATGGCAGTTTTAGCTTGCACCAATTCATCTCCAAGACAGGCTGCCATGCACTTCGGTAAAATCGGGTTTCGAACCTTGAACCTTTCCGACTACGAAACCGAGACTTTACAACAATACCATCTTGGCCTTTGTCCTATACCATGAAACGTCTTTACGTGCATATGTTTTTTAATTAAGATTGGAGTTATAGTCAGAATTTGAGCTATCGTCAAGTCTCAGTATTATCTCATTGATAATGTATATTGTAAGATATTTGATTATTTGTGTCGTTCTTTCTTTTGCAACATTTACTACAAATATGTTTAATTAATACCAAAAAATTCAAGCACATTTTTAAAACACTTCTGAAAATTTTGTTAACGTCGGTGTTGAAGCGTATTTGGAAGCATCAAGCTTGATGTCGAAAAATATTTTTAATTATAAATTCGTGTAGATAGTTTTCAAATATCATTCCTTCATTGCATAACCAGTTAGCTTAAAGTATTTCATCAATTAGTATTACCCAAGGCGATAATTTTCTACAATACTATATTATTTTTCTTTACAATTTTACTGAATAACACAGAATTAAATTTTTCAAAACGTATTTATTTAATAATAGCATATATATGAATTGAAACATTTATCAATGAATATAAAATAGCTGCAATACTTGGAAAGTTAATGCTAGATAGGGAAGAATCATTGTTTTAATATATGAATTCTAAGCGCATTTCGAGCGAAAATTGTAGGGAGACGTGTAATATAAATTAAGGTGCTTAAAACTACAAACAAATTATGCCATACAAATTAAATATTTATGAGTTGTAAATTTTAAATAAATATATACTGAGATATATACCATTATAACATTTATAAATTGTTTAAATGAAATATACAACCCTATTAAGAAGGTTAAAAGGCTTTATCTCACGCTTAGGCATTCAAATATAAAAGTAATTCGCCGATTAAAGCAATGTATGAAAAGGGATCTTTACAGAAAATATACGGGAGATATTAAATTTTCATTAAATTAAAATTATTGATGTTTCTAGAGATTCGAAACAATGAGCATCAGACAAATTTTTTATCATGCTTTTTTCTTTAAACTGGAGATTTAAATGAGTACTGGTAAAACTTTAATAATGGATGCTTTGAATTTCAGTAGCAATTCTAAATGAAATAAACTTTTGGGGGGTTTTCCTTTAAAAATGATCCATCATGAATGCATAATTAATTATGAATATATACTATTCTAAAATTAATATGTACTACTTCTGTCCCATAATAATAGTAGCAAGTGAATATTTAAACGGGAATTATTGGCGAAGGCAGATGTAGGTTATGTTGTAGAGCAAAATTGCGAACACTTGAATAAAAATCAATGTTCATTTGTTTTGACACGTCTTTCAATTTTTAGGTTATCCTAATTATTACGAATTATAACTAATTTTCTAATTTCATCCGCCGATCGAAATCAATTATTTTATTTCAGTTGAATATCAACCCATTGTAAAAGTAAGATGAAAAAAAGAGAGTTTTCAAGCAAAGATCGAGTTGCGATTGTTCAGTACATTAAGCTCACGCATTTAGGTAAAGCAAAACTTCGCAGCCAAGGGACCCTACCTACAAGTTTAAAATGCAGTAACTAAATTATTGAAAAATCCAGAAACTATCTGAACACTCAAAATCAAAATTAGGAGTAATATTTTTAATTTATTGTTTAACTTAATCTAGATTTTTTAAATAAATGTTGTGTTTTATATTTATTTTTTTTTTTGCTACTATTATTATGGGACAAATAAAATTCATCAACTGCTACTATTATTATGGGATAGAGGAAGTAATACGTTTTGTAATCACCACAAAATGCATTTTCTAGCCACAAGGTTACATAATTCGTTCTTTATATTTCATCCAATTTGATACAAAAGCACAAAAGTGTTGGTGTTACTTAGATTGCGAATCATGATAAGTGGTATAAGAAAAATTAAATGTATTTCAAGGTAAGTAATAAAGATCACTCTGAATAAAAGACATTTGTCAACGAATTGAAATTGAATTTTTATCTAAAATTCGGAATAAAATTACAGAAAATGATGTAACTATCCGCTGACAATATTAATTGTTCTATTGAGGAGATAATTAAATTTACTTTGAATATTTTTCTTATAGTAGGAAATGGTTTGCTCATAGTGTCATAATTAAATTATTAATTGTGTTGCAGTTAATCTATTTTAGCAAATGCGAAGTGAATTTTGCAAATCTAATACTTATAGATTGGTTAGTTGTCGGTATTATGGCGGTAGAGCCAGATTTGACTCAGCTGCGCAAATCAACTCTAGTACTCATAGGAATGAGTAAAACAGCTTCTCGTCAGTCGTATGAAATTTGGGCAAGGAGGATGGAAAAATAAATGGCAGACGATGTCATTTCATGATTTCGGGATACCTGGATAATCTGAAAGAAACGGCCCTCATTAGTATTACTTAGAAGGTTATCATTCACGATGCCGATCTGGGTTTAAAGAAGGGATACGGTCACCTGTTGGATTAGATATATTAACACCGCGTTTTTGAAGCAAAACAAGGCTATTTTGTGAGAAACCTCGTAATTGTAAAAATTGGTCAGATGACACGGAGACATCTAAGTCGGAACTCTTCTTTCCAAATTTACATTACATACTTGTGGAAGGTTGTTGAATCCTCGAAAGATTTAATGTGCGCCAAGCCCCTACGCACGACGGATCTTTGGTGGAATCGTGTTTTGACCCTGGAAACTTAATGTCCTTATACCGAGACTTTACCATCCCCGTGTTTTAAGCTAGACGTTAACGGTCGGACCGTTCCACATTACTTGGAGCGCGTTTCATCCGACAGTTCCTGTTTTCAGCCCATTAATTTAGGTGGTCATTCATGGAGGCTCCATGCAAATGACACAACTGATAACTTCAATCCATCTTCCCGCTTTCAAAAAGGGACCCTGCTCGCGAGAGAGCTTCACTCCCCTTCCCTATTTTATGGTTTTCGCTTTTGTGAGAGAGGCTCGCAATTCGTAACCCACCATCGTATTTCGGTTCTACTGCCTAGTGAGCCGAATGAAAATCCAAACATTTTGACCACACCGTGCCATTTCTCATCTGATTATGGCATTAACGATTGGTTTTTGGAGCAACGGTTTCCAAATGGTGTGGAACGGAGCACTCGTGAATGTTCAGCTTTAGTCACCTGGAACAAAGTCTGGGTTTCTGAATCGAAAGTATTGAGACTATTGAACTGGAACTCCTTCTTGTCTTTGGGTTTGATGCACTTTAATATTGCCACCTTGAATCAAACAGCCCCATGTTGGTGTGGTCTAAAAGTTTATAATATAAGGCCTATTTATCATATCTTTAGGTTCCCCAATTCACATTTTTACCCTATAGTTTTTATGCAATTTCGAATTCAAAAAATATTCTATTCTGAAACAAATTAAAAGTGATTTTTTCTAATTATTAGTATTAGAAAAATATTTTTGATTAAAAAATCTCGAAAGAGACCAACGGTTAAGCGCAAATTAAATATTTTTGAAAATCTATTATTAAAACGGCTAATAACTAACCATACGCTACATTAAAGTGTTTATAAAAGCTTTACACAACCTAACCTACACCACCATCCCAGTGTTGTGAAATAAGTATATTTTAAAATGGCCAATTATTCTGTTTTATTTTAAATTACAATCGTTTTTTTGGGTATTTCAGCGACATTTCCATTGCAGCAAAGTTAAAACTACTTTCTTAAATCAATTGTTTAAATCCGTATGCCCCTTTTTAAGTCAAAATATAGTCCTCTAGCTGTTTACAAAACATGTGTCTAGGGTTCCTTTGCAAACTCTTTGATCGTATTTTTTAATCAGCAAATCCAAATTTTCGGCTTTCAATTTTACATTATGCCCTCAAATATTAAAAGGGTTGATTATTTTATAATTTTGTTTATCTTTACTTAAAACTCATTTTGTACATATCACTACCACATTAAAATTTAATTTAAGCAAATTTCTAGAAATATAAAGAAATGCTACTTACAATAAAAATGGCCTGTAATACATCCCTAGACAGCTCAGACTTTTACCGGCATAGCTTTAAATCAATTAGCGCAACAACAAAGAGAATCTAGCTTTCAGCTTTATTAATTAGCGATATTCTGAATGGAATTCTCAAACAAAATCTATACTTTCCTTAATTTGGACCAAAATAAAAGCTGTAATTCAACGTTTGCCTTTCAAAGGGTACTTTAATTCTCCTTTGAATTATATTTAAAGTAAATAATTATTTCTCATTGTATTCTTGAATAGAAATGGAAGCGGGAATTCATGTTCTCTAATGAAAAAACATTAAAAGAAAAAATAGATGATAATTAAAGTTAATGAAAATGGTTATTTCGTATTTATATGTTTTTTATCGTGTTCTTCATCGTATTGAAAATTTTCACTTTCATAGCATAATTGCTATAATGATTTTTTTTTCCTCTTTCCAATAATTACCGAATTGTGTACAATTATTATTTCCAATCCAAGCATTTCTATCTGTAATGAATAGTTTAGATTTATCGACTGAAGAAAAAAACACGAGTATCGATCGTCGAAAATTATACATCTGTCTTTTATTGGAATACGATTAATTTCCGAGAGTTAAATGATACAAGAATTCGTGCGTTTAATGTCTGTTAAAAAGATAAAGACATTCAAAACAGAATTCTTCTAAAGCAATTTAAAGGGTATAAAAGACCTTTGTTTATAGACGATTGAAACACTTGTGTTCTTGACTATGTATTCTTTAATTCTTATAAAGATATATTTTAAGATGAAGTATCAGTGGTAGTTTCGACCTTTTTTGAAACTTAAAGTTCAGCTTTTTTGTTAGTCATTTAATGTATTCATTTTCAACCGACTTTCCCTGTATTTGTTCTATTATCGTCTGTTAAATGTGATTTTGAAATGTTATTCTTAATTTAGTCTTTCCTTCAGTCAAGTTTCTACGTAAGAGGCAATGAATATTATGTTTTTTTTCTGTTTGTTTAAATTAAATTCATATTTTTATAAATTATTTAACTATCTAAGGCATTTTTAATCTAATAGTTATAAGGTGTGAAAACTTAGCTGTTAATGTGAATTAACCTAACGATTTTGCATTTAATCAGCTTTCTTCTTAGATTTTAAGAAAATATGCATGTAAACATGAATGAACTGTTTTTGAACAGAGTATGTAAAACAGAAAAGGCCGTTTCGCTTACTTTTCAATCATAAATGATATATATATGTTACAGTTAAAGTGTGGAATCCGTTATTTCGTAGAATAACTAAGTATTTCATGAATTACCTAGTTATTTCCAATCGTTATTTCATAGAATAACAAGATATTTTATAAATTACCTTGTACTAAAACTAAGTAAACTTTATTCGATGAAATAACTGAATTTATACGTTTTAACGGTAACATAGTATATATAATCAAAAATTCCACTATAATTCTTTACAATTTCGTATTCTAAAAATGCTAAAAAAATGTATGTATGTACTTGGGAAGTTCAACCGGGACACCTACATGTGATCTGGTTTATATAAAACCACCAGAAGCATTTCCTTCTTCTTAATAAGTTTTAATTAACTTGACTTATCTCATGTTTGTAAAATTGGAATTTTGAATTTGATTTTCACTACTTTCTTGATATACTAGAGTTCCAAAATTTTTGTACAGCTGCCTGTCGATGATAATCAATAATTTAACATTTTGAGCATTATCAGTTACTAGATTAATTTCAATCGAAATTTGATTCCGTGACGAACCTGGTTGTAAATGTGAAAACGAATATTGATATTAAGATTCCGTAATGTTTGCATTCATGAATTGTAAAATGTATTGAAAACCAAAAAGTTAAAAAAAGCAGGAAATATTCCAAAAATGGAAAGTAATTTTTTATCACAAATATGGACATCTGAAAAAAGTCATAAAAAGCCTGTCGCGCTATAAACGTTAATATAAAAAAAAGTCTAAGAACAATGAATATCGTAAGAGAAAATTCCTAATCATTCGTGAAAGTTAAAATAGGGTAGACCGGGGCTAGTTGGGCCGTTTTTTCGTCTAAGAATTTTAAAAAAATTACAATTCAACATTTCAAATTTTTTTTTAATGCAAATACTATCAGTGTACCTTCAGGAAGAATTCACCATAATAGCATTTGAAAATATTAACTATTAATATTAATTTAAAAGCTGAAACTGATACCAAGTCGCGTGGCCCAACCTGCCCCGACTACGGGGTAAGTTGGGCCACATCACTTATTTAATATTCTGGTAAGGTAGAATTGAAGAAACATAAAAAAAATCTTATCACATTTTACTTTTCATTTCCTGCGAACGATAACGCAAGATATCCTAAAGGAAAATCTCTTTCATGCACCATTCCTTGATGAAGCCATAAAATTATGAAATTGCAAATTTATGTGAAGAAAAAAACCAAGAGATTGAAACTACAAAATTAATAAGTTTTATGTTGAAAACAGAATTAAATGACTTCATCGTCACAATTTTCATCATTGCAGCTTCACTTCTAAAACAGCAGCTTTCATTGCTTAAAAAGAAGCATTCCCTCTATCCGATTTTCTAACATAATGGCAAACCATCTTAGCAGGTAGCCCTGCAAGAGAAGCAAAGTAGCATGTTATGATTATCGCAAAAAAATCTTCCATATTATTATATTTAAGACAGATAAATAATAATATTATTATTATTATAATATAAATTATAATATTAATTTAAAGAATAATATTAATAATATTGTTTCAAAAATAATATAAATAATAATATCAATTTAAATAACACAGTTAGGTTATAGATACAAATCTGGTGCATTTTTACTCAACAAGAACTGAGAAACAATTTTTAAATTCATCGTAAAATAATAACAGCGCATTCTGTTTTGCACTTTTTTAATGGAGATGGAATCAGCTTAGATTTTCTTAACAATTATCTTGCATTTTAAATTTGGTGTATATCCCATAAATTCAGATATATTTATATATCGCAGATCATGAAAAACAGCGTAGCATCGTCATTTGATTTTACAGCAACATTGAATCATTCAAGT
>BGPR01000055.1:839978-875472 GCA_013235015.1 Araneus ventricosus | reverse complement strand
TAAGGAAGGAAAGTTACTCACCTTAGCAAAAATTTAAAAATTCCAGCTAGTTCGTTAGTAGACGCTGCTATTCCAGTGACCTTTACGGGAAAGAAGGGAAGGGGGATGACACATACTTGGCTGGAGTAACAGCGCAATCTATCGAAAAATATTTAAAATAACCCGACTGACCCAACATGCCCCTATGCCCAACTAGCCCCGGTCTACCCTATATTATTAATGTGATTAAAATCCCAGTTTATGTAAATTATTTCTACCACTGGCTCACGCTTTTGCGACTTCCTTTCGACATACACTTTATTCATAAAAAAAATATTTCCTACATTTTAGAAAACTAATAAAAGCTAGTTTTAAAAACTCTTTTTATAAGTAGTTAATATTAAACGCGTATTTTGTTTTTGAAAGCTTAAAACTTATACTTACTTTCTTATTTGCCTATTGTGAATATTTCTCTTCAGGAAAAAAAGTAATTCTTCTTCTTTTCATTCTTTTGTAAGCCATCACAAAACTGAGAATAATTCCATATACTACATCATCTTTCATTTAAAAAATATTTCATGTTTTGCTAAATATTTTCCCTCTGGGTTTATCTGCTTTTCGATTTAAAATAAACGCATTCCGAAAACGAATAAACAACCTCTAAGCCTTTGAAGTATTTTTAATCAAAACATTTACTGTTGTTCTCCTCCAAAATTTCTTATTTTTCAGAGAAAGATTTTCTATAATTCAAAAATGCTAAGAGCGCAGATTACAAACAGCCAGCAGTTGAAGAGTTGTTCTATCACAATACAGGATTGATTTAAAAATTGCAAATTTAATATAGATCAATTTTTAATTTTTTCTCTTTTATCACTTACAAAATTATTGCTTTTCAAAAGCACGTCTGTTATTAGTTGAAATTAATTTACTAAATGATTTTTTATGAAAGAATATAAGAAAATGTATATTTTTTTAGTTAATGCAATGTGTATGTGTAACTAGGTCTTAATTTATTTAAAGATCAATTAATTCTGCTTATCGCTGATTATAATTACAAACAACTTATTTAAATTGAATAAAAAGGGAAAAAAGCAATAACTTAACGGAAAAAAATTTTACATTACCATCTAAAGCAAAACTAGACAGTTTGAATTAAATTTATAAGCAATTAAGAAGAAAAATTTGTCATATACAGGACCTGCTCGAATTTCCGAATGTGGCGAAAAAATTCGTGCCAAATGAGGCCTGTCAAAATTTCTTAAAGCATGATGTGCGGGAATCGTGCTTTTGTGAATCTATCACAGTAATATCAGAATCCCGTGCTGTAATTGGTTGGACTATATTTTTCTGTGTGGCTTCCGATAGTACAATTAGCAAAATAAAAAAAATTCGCGCTGTGTATCGAAGCTGCTCAAGAATGTTGGTTCAGGGCTATAACAACTTTTACAATGTGCTTTTAGAAGCCGTGTGGCGATTATGCTGCTTTAAAGGAAAGTTGTTTTTGTTGTTGTTGTTGCTGTCTGTATTTCGTTTCTTCAGAGTAAAATATTCTCAAAATGTAAAGAAAATTAAACCTTTTTTATTCACTTTTCAAAGTTGCACATTTCAGCAATGTAATCTGAAGGCAACTCAAACTTTTGTGAAACATATTCCAATAAGAAACCTTCATTTATGAACTTTTTATACTGAGACTGTGCAAGACAAACCTACCCATCCGATAGAGAGGCTGACAAAAAACGAGTAAGATCTAAATTACCCGCGGGAATCCACTCGCAGACAGGAATCGCATTTCGTAACTTTGGCTTTTATTTCACCTACTGGCTTTCGATAAAACGCACTAGATTTACTTTCAAACCTCCGATAACATGATTTAGGCCTTGTATGGAAATCGTGCTTAGCAACACCAATGGACGAGTTTTCTGTTTTGTTTGAATACATTAAAAACCTAGACTTCCGCTTTGAAGATACCATTGACTTAACATTACACCGAAATTGCGTAGTTACCGCACTTAATATAAATAAACAGAACAGAAAACTCTTCCATACGCTTAGTGCAATCAAAATAGTGTGATAAAGAAATTTGTGCTGTATCAAGAATGCTGAAGTTCCTTAAAGTGTTCTTTACGAAAACCGTTCTGCTGGAGTGTTATCACCATTTTTACATATTGTTTAAACTGAATTCTACTCTTTGATGATACGGTTTATTTATCACGTGTTGTATCGTAACCATGTTAAGCTAGCACAGCATGTTTAGTACACTGAAGCTGAACAATTTGTGATACAGGTCAAGCCCGGTCAACCGAACTAAAGGGGGGAAACCGTTCGGACAACGATGTTTTCGGTTAAGCGACGAACATCCCCAGTTTTGCCCAATTTTAGTTTGCAGCAAAGTTGCAGCAATCTGGTTCTGCAAATCTGCAAGCTTGAAACAAGTTAATGCAAACCAGTTAGTCACCACGCGTCAAACTTGTCACTAGCTTGCCGCGTCAAACTCATTGCAAACTATAGCAAAAACAGAGTACGAAGACAACCTCGGATTCGAACTCCCGACAACCCACTTCATAGCCCGACGCCTTAGCCACTCAGCGGAACTCTAAGAGGGGAAGATAGATTGCGCTAATAGATCGGTGCATCTACGCGTTTTATTTTAAACTGTTTTCTTGATTTCATTAATTTTCTTAAATTTTGAGTTGAGAATTTGATTTGAAGTCAAAGAGAGAGAGAGCGATTTTCGCTAATAACTACGTTTTGCTAGTAGAATAAATTATGAAATTAAGGTTAAAAGTAATTACTTTTAAAAATATAAATTATTATTTTTCAACAAACATTAATTGTTTTTTAGGTTTAAGTTTGCTCATGAACGATGAAATTTCAACATTAAGAAAAAGGCGGTATACAATTTTCTTTAAAGTGAAAGTTCTATATTTAGTAAAAAGATAGAGAATTTTTCAAAAACAAATTATAAAAAGTTAGTTTTTTTTACAAATTATCATTGACTTGTTGAATTAATAAAAAGAAGGACGGTCTAGGAGATTCTGTTTTAAAAATCATCCGATTTTTAATAGCAACAAAGATTATTTGTAAGTGTGCTGTATCATCTTTGCAGCAAACTTGTTTTACAATCGTGGTGTGAAGTTTGTCATAACAACTTCACAGCAAACTTTGTTTTGCAAGTGGGTTGATCGATTATGCTTTGTTACTTTGCTGGAAGTTTGCTGCAAAGTTGCCACATCAAGTTTGTCATGGCAAGCTAATATCAAGAAAAATCAAACTTGCTGCAAGTGTACTACCAACTGGGTCTACTACTATTTTGTATCTAATTACAGTATGTAATTGAGAAAAGTTTTGCGTGTAAAACGAATTCAGAACTCTCTTTGTAAGCTGTGCTTATGTTCTTTATTAAAGTTAATCCTCTGTCGCGGCAACACGCCTGGCAGGCACAGGTAAACAATATTTTAATTTATGTTGTTAATACCCATTAATTTAAATTTTAGCATTCCAAAATTAATCACTGACCTTCGTGGGGAGGCCTAAAAGAAAAAGTGGGGATAACGTTGCAAAAAAGTCTCGCTTTCGCTGTTATTATTTTGTTTGTTGGATTTGTGATTTCAGAGGCATTTCGGTTAACCCTAATTCGGTTGACCGGGGTTTTACTGGGTCTGAAGGAAACGAGACCAACATCTCCAGGCACAACCATCCGACGGAATTCGACAATTTTTATTTAATATGAAAGATTATGACGTCTGTTATATGTCATCATGGGTCGCCTGCCCCTCACCACCCCCATTTTTAAAAGAAATGGAAAAACACTTCTCCACCATACATTCTCTATAGGTTTTTTCAATTTCGTTCAAAAATGGAGGGTCATCACAATCGTTATACTGTGTTCTGGAAACCAATAGATCAGAATGGGTTTATTGCATCTATTTATTTTTATTTTTGTCGGGATTCTGCTTCTTCAGAATAAAATCTATACATTTAAAATAATTTGCGAAACTATTATTCACCGCGTCCGTCAGCCTCAACCACCCGAACGATTTTGACAAATTTTATTTTATATGAAAGCTTATGAAGTCTAGATATGTCCTTAAGGGTCACCTGCCCCCACCCCCATTTTCGATGGAAATCGAAAAACCTCTTTCCCACTGTACATTCTCTATAGTTAAAAACTTTTGGACGGTTCTCCAGACACAACCACCCGACGGAATTCGACAATTTTTATTTAATATGAAAGATCACGACGTCTCGATATGTCATCATGGGTCGCCTGCCCCTCACGAACCCCATTTTCAAAAGAAATAGAAAAAACACTTCTCCACTATAATTCTCTATAGGTTTTTTCGATTTCGTTCAAAAATGGGGTTTTGGGGGGCAGACGACCTTTGATGACAAATCTAGACGTCATAAACTTTTATATGAAATGCAAATTTTCAAAATCCGTCGTGTGATTGTTGCTGGCGAACTGTCCAAAGGTTTTTCGCCATAGAGAATGTACAGTATGAATTTTTTTTTTCAATTTCGTTCGAAAATGGTGGGGGCACAGGCGACCCTTCGTAACTATCTAGACGTCATAAGCTTTCATATAAAATAAAAATTGTCGAAATAAAATAGGTGGTTGGGGCTGGGGAATTTCTACAAGTTTTACCCATAGACATTGAATAGAGGAGAAGTGTTTCTTTACGATTTCGTTCGGAAGTGGGCACAGATGACCATTGATGACATATCTAGACATTATAACCTTTCAAATGAAAAAATGGCGAAATCGGTCTGGTGGTTGGCGCAGGCGAACTGTCTGAGGGTTTTTCCATATTATTTTAAATATATAGATCCCAAAAGTTCCATCATAATGGCGTGTCAAAAATATTGTAAAATACCTATTGTAGGTAATGGAAACTGTTTAGTTAGGGCTATTTCATTCTGTATTTATGGATCTGAAGACTTTCATGCCGAAATTCGGGAAAAAGTTATACAAAACATTACAACTAGATGAGGTTTATTGAAAGATTTTACAATTTTGAAGGAATCTGTTGTCTACAAAGAATATGAAATCTACTATGGTTATAGTCTGTTCCACGATCCTCATGCAGTATTTAAAACTGAAAAAAGTAGTGGCTGAGAGCCTCGAAGCAGACAGGTGGCAAGGACAGTGCTGAGGAAAGTGGCTGCCCAGAGATCTTCGAGAGCGGCTATTAAAATCTATCTATTAAAATGTAAAAAAAAATTTAAACCTGTCTTATAATTCCATTTCAGAGTCGCACAGTTCTGCAATCTTATTTGAAGGCAACCCAAACTTTTGCGAAACATATTACAATAAGAAAGCCTTCGCTCATGAAGCTGATATATCAAGATTGTGCAAAGCAAATATCTCCATCTGATGGAGAGGCTGTCTAAAAACGAATAAGATCCGAGTTCCCCGCGGGAATCCACCCGCAGACACGAATCGCATTTCATAGCCGACTTTCGATAAAACGCACTTCATTTACATTAAAATCTCCGATAACACGATTTACGCGTTGTACAGAAACTGTGCTTAGTAAAATCAACACGCTTAGCACAATCAAAATATGGTGGTGATTAAATTTGTGCTGTATCAAGAATGTCGAAGTTTCTTAATGTGTTATTGTGAAAAAAACCTAGTTGGTCAAGAGCCATTATAATTGCTACGCCTTGTTTAAACTGCTTTCTACTCTTCGATAATATGGGTTATTTATTACGTGTTATATCAAAAACAAGCTCTGGAAAGCAGCACGTTTAGTACAATGACGGTGAAAAATTCCCCGCCATCTGAAGAGTATTGAAATGTCTTCAGACGTGCTGTGCGTAAAGCGTGTTGTGGAGTGCTATCATAAAGGAATAAATTTTGACTGATGGTCATTCCTTTCTACAGAAAATTTGTCCATTTTAGAACTACAATGGCGTGTGGTCTCCGAAGAGTTCGCCATTCTGGTTCTTTTCCAATTTTCTTCCATTTTGAAAGTATTTCTTACTTTCTATTTTTTTTTCTTATATGTGTTTTTTATTTTATTT
Organism: Araneus ventricosus; assembly: GCA_013235015.1. Classification (NCBI taxonomy): domain Eukaryota; kingdom Metazoa; phylum Arthropoda; class Arachnida; order Araneae; family Araneidae; genus Araneus; species Araneus ventricosus. The sequence goes on along the minus strand of BGPR01000055.1, from coordinate 869,466 downwards.
GTTTTAATTAATTTAATTAATTAAGATTTTTTGTAATTTAATACTATAGTTTTTGTTGATTCATTTTAGGAAAATTTTGATGACGAAATCACTTGATACGCCTGCGTTGAGCGCGCATTAAGGTGTATTGTTATCAATATTATTGTTTATTTCCTGTACTTCTTTTATATTTTTTAATTTGTTTTTCTATTATTTGTTTTTTGTGTTTTATTAGAAGTAGCTGCATATGCGCCTTTCTGTATAATGCAAAAGAGTTTCAATTAATTTTAATTTTAATTTCTATTAATATTTTATTTAATTTTTGTTAAATTTTATCAATTGTAAATCATAATTTTTCTGCCGTGTTATGGAAACCGTGCGATCAGAATGGGTTGGCTGTATTTATTTATTTTTAAAGTTTGTTCGAATTCTGTTTCTTCAAAGTAATTTATTCTATTAAAATGTAAAGAAAATTAAACCTTTCTTATAATTCCATTTCAGAGTTGCACAGTGCAGCAATCTAATTTGAAGGCAACCAAACTTTTGCGAAACATATTACAATAAGAAAGCCTTCGCTCATGATGCTGATATACCGAGATTGTGCAAGGCAAACATCTCCATCCGATGGAGAGGCTGACTAAAAACGAATAAGATCCGAGTTCCCCGCGGGAATCCACCCGCAGACACGAATCGCATTTCATAACTTTGGCTTTTCGGAGAAGGCCAAAAAAAAAATAAAGATTCGATCAAAATATTGTTTGAAAAGGCTTTTCTTCAAATCTCATTTCGGAGACTGGTTCGGATCTCCCAGAATGAAACTTCGGTTACTGGAAAGGTTTTTCTCTTTATGTTTATTATTTTATTCTTTTCGAAAAACATTCTCATGAATGTCGAAGTTCCTGGAGTAATTTTCCCCGACCTGTACACGCCACTTGCAGATTCTTCGATTATTAAACATTACGCATCTTATTTTCCGCAACTTCTTAAACGAAATTTATACGCTTTGAGGAACAGCGAGGTGAAGAAATCTTAATTATAGGTTGTGTTTAAAAAATAACCTAAATTCCTAACGAATATACTCTAAATTCTGCAACCAAGCGTTATTGTAGCTATTATTTAACGCTTCAGTCATGAAAGATAGCTTTGACTACCTGAAACCGTCACACCATGGCTTTTTAATCCTTTGACCTATATATATAACAATAATTATAACTATTGAATTGGTACGTTATAAGTTATCTACATTCTCGTTTCTAATCTTGAAAGATTTTGGTGGTTTATTCCCCTATTTTTTCGTTTTTCCAATAATTGCTTTCGCAGAGGGTTGGCGCCATAAATCTAGGTTAATGCTACATATCAGTTCCCAAGGCTGATAAGCATTTGATTGTTGGAATTCTATTTCTAGGTTGTCCTTTTTCATAGTGTAATAGTCGTTAATCAAACTATCTTTTGTAGTTCATTTGTATGATTATTGATAAGGTAATTTGATTTTAATTTTAATTTCTAGATTAATATTTGTATATATTGAAGATATAACACATGTTTTGATTAATTGAAATATTTAACTAAATATATACATATATAAGAATTTATTTTACCTATTAATTAGATCACAGATCCATTTTGAGAACTTGCTGTTATTTTGGTTCGTATGAAAAGGTAAAGGGCACTTGAGACAATTAATCACATTTAACATTAATCCATGGAGTAACTTCACAAGGGAGGTCATCTCAATAATTCAATAAACCGTCATATTATATGTCGGTTTTGTGTAGTGAATTAAGAAAAAAAAACCTGAATTCCTACCGAATTTACTTTAAATTCTGCAACCGAACGTTATTGAAACTATTGTTTAATACTTTAGTCATGGAGTAACTTTAGTGATGATAGCAGCTTTGACTGCCTAAAACCATCACACGACAGCTTCTTAACCCTTTCGCCTAAGAATTTATTTTACCACCTAATTAGATGACAAATCCTATTTTGGAAACTGACTGTCATTTCGATCCGCATAAGAACGAAAAAGACACATGAGATAACTAAGCTTTTGTCGCACTCAACACTCCATGGAATCACTTCGCGCGGGATGTTATCTCAAAAATTCAGTCAACGGTCATAGTATACGTTCTCGGTGGGCCCGCAGTAGCCTAGTGGTATGAAATCAGTTCTGGGGTTCGAATCACCCAATTTCGAAACCCGTTTCCAATGATGATCCGTCGTGCATGCGATGTGACGTCATGTGTCAAACGTCCTCCAATGAGGTAGTGCAGAAGCGTGGAGAGGGGGTGCTAGCTCAGGTGTCGTCCTCGTCATCTGACCACGGTTCAAAATTAAGAAGGTCCGTCTCAATGCTTCAAAATGCAATATTAATAAAATTAATTAAACATTCTCGGTAATGTATTAAATTAAGAATAAGTTAACTGAATTAAGAAAAAATGATATAATAATATGCATAGTTTCTTTTAAAAGACCATGTAGTAATGCTCGAAGAAACTTTATCTTATAAAAAACATGCTAATTAAAGCTGCAGGTGTTACACTCAACACCCCAATGAATAACTTAGTATAGAATGCTATCCAAGTGATTCAATCGGCTATTTTCTCTAACATGCTTTCAGTTCATCTACTCTTTTAATAAGAGAGACATACTTCTTAACAACTTTTCAGCCTCTCATGCGAAGGAACGAATGTATGAAAACACTTTCGAAGAGCATACATAATTACTTTATAAAAGAAGATAAAAAAAACCCTTATACTAATATAGTATATTACAAAAGCAAATTGCATTATGGAGCAATAGAATTCACGCAAATGTGAAAGTTCTTTAAACACCATAAAAATAATGGACACGTGAGAAGGATACAACAATTTTTATGCGTATGATAAGAACATATATAATTTCTTTATAAAGCAAGTTTTAAAAAATATAACCTTTTTCTAATATAGTATTGCAGAATCAAATTGCATTACGAAGAAACAGAATTCACCTTAATGCAAAATTTCTTTAAAAAGAATTACACCATAAAAATAAGAGACAAATGAAAAGGATACAACAATTTTTATGCATATAATAAGAGCATATATAATTTCTTTTGAACGCAAGATAAAAAAATACACTATTACGACAAAAGTAAATTATAGCATGCATATGCATAAATCACGCAGATGAAAATTTTTTTTTAAAAATAATTTCACCATAAAAATAAAACAGTAAGTTAAAGGAGACGACTATTTTTTTTTCTAAATTTTATAAAAGAACATATACGATTTCGTTAAAAAGAAACTGTTTGCTAACATACATTTACAGAATTAACATACATTTACAGTAAATTGCATCTTGTGACGATATATTTTTTAAAAAAGAACAAGATCATTTTTTGTGTCATAAAAAACAAGGATAATTTCTTGAGGCACCGAGATAAAAATACAACTTTATGCAAATGTACTATTACAGAAGCAAATTACATTATACAGCAGCAAAATTCACTAACATAAGAACGTTCTTTAAAGGGATTTCACAATTAAGAAAAAGACAGTAAATAAAAGGGTAAGGCTATTTTTATACGATTCGAGAAAGAATTAGACTGCTAAAAATATTTTACACAGATAACTGACTAATGATGCATAACAGAGGAGAAAATTCCACAAGAACAGCACAATGATATATCTTTTTTTTTTCATTCATGTTTTTAACCCCTTAACAGTTTTGCCCGAGCCTCACTCGTGCGTCGAATTATGCCATTTTTAAACTTATAAGTTAACATTCATTCATTTCTAGACTTTATAACTCGATAGAAAATGACCGATAACAAATGCTAACACGTTTGGGCGCCATTCATCTGTGAGATTAAAAGTTTAATTTTTGCTTAGGCTTAAGTAAAAGCTTAGCGAACTCAACTAATCGGTCATATAAAAATATACTTGCGTTTGCAATAACTTTTTTAAATTTCCTCGCAATTTCAACTAACAAAATGTACAGGAATTCAGGTGGGAAATGAGGTTTGGAATTATTTTCCCGTAAGGTTCTTTGACAACTGTTGTCGATGAGAGCTAAAATAATTCGATATTTTTAAACAATATATTGGTAATAACGAGCAATATCATTGAATTAGGGGGTGGGACATATGTATATGAACTCTTGCAGCTATATAAAAAGAAATATTGAGAAAAATTGGGGAAATCAAGAATACAAATGTAATAGGATGCAACTCATCTACCAGATTAACGCGCCCCTAAAGTACATAAAAAGAACACTAGAGAAAAAACCACGACACCCTAGTGTGAGTGGTAGGAAGCCAGGAAGATACTAGAGGTTTCGCACTTTTCTCGGTAAATCCCGCACTTAGACATAAAGAAATATGGCTGCTTCATCTCACAGATTAGATGCACCCGACGGTAGGTTGACATATCAAGTGTTCTACGGACATGTAGTAGAATCAATATGAAAACGCATCCCCAAAGTAGGAAGTTGGGAGAGTAATCTAATCCGATAGTACAAACAAAAGGCACTGATAAAGGATGGCATATTACTCGCACATTAATTCTAACCCATCACATGAATGTCCTCGCTCTCTGTACTTCATAGAATTATGAAGAAATGACATAGAATACCTTAAAAAAACAAAATATACAAGAGGCTACTTTTAAGTCAATGTCCATAGAGACTTTATGTCATAACAGCATTATTTATTTAAGTATTAATACTTCAAAACAGCCAGTAACAATGAACACTCTATAGAGTGACTTTGCTCGGGATGTTACCTTAGTAATTCAATAAGCAGTCGGCTAATTCTCCCTCATTTCTTCATCTCATTTAATGAGAGAGAAAAATCTCCATCAAGTTTTAAATCCTTTTATACACTATATACAGTTTCTTTATAAAGCAAGATAAAAATAAAACTGTTTGCTAATATACTACCACAAAATTTAAATGCATCATATAACAACATAACTTACGCAAATGAATTCTTTATTGTAAATTAAGACTTAAAAATTAGATATACAGTAAAAAGATCCGCGACAATTCTTAAGTTTTACTAAGAACATGCATAATTCCTTTATAAAGCACCATAAAAATAAAACCGGTATTCTAGCATACCATTACAAAAGTAAATTATACATCATGGAGCAACATAATTCACTTAAAGGTAAAAGATGTTTTCTTTTTATAAAAAGTTCCGCCATAAAAATTAGGGAACAAGTAAAAGGAGTCGACTATTTTCAAGTGTTACATAAGAACATGTGTAATTCCTTTAGAAAGCACCATAAAATAAAACCTGTATTCTAGCATAGTATTAGAAAAGTAAATTACATCATACAGCTGCACAATTCACGTAAATGAAAAAGTATTTTTTTAAATGTTACTTCATAAAAATTAGACAGAAAGTAAAAGGATACGGCTATTTTTATGCTCTTCTGAAAAAGAAAAGAATGCGACTCCACTGAAAAAATTTGACACAGATGCCTGTCTAATGATGCAGAATAGAGAAGAAAAATTCCACAAAAATAGCTACAATGATATATCTTTTTTTCTCGCTTTCTTTAAGCAGACACTCACGCATTAATTCTAACCCCGCACACGTCGGTCCTGGCCAGTCCCTCGGGCCCGAAAATAATAAAAGCGAAGCGCATTTTTTATCGGATTAGAAACAAGCGATGTGCTTTGGGGTAATTTAGACGTTCCTATCGCGATGCAAACGTGCAATGTTATTTTTAAAACTTATTTTGAAGAGAAGAGGAAATATGTTGCATATTTTATTCTTCGTAAAAACGAATCCAAAACTCATTTATTACGACTCAACTTTTTTTTAATCCTCAAACACTGCAAAAAATGAATTTTTAATCAAGATAACAATTATACGCCGTGATGTTCTGAAGAAAAGAAATTAAAAAATAAACGCGGAGAGAAATATTAACGTCGTATTTAGAAAGTAAGCTCTAAGCTGATTAATTCTTTTCTTTTTTCCGGTCCAAAATAAGACGCGAAACTTTCATTATTGTTTCTCTTATTTTGACATAAAAAGATTAGAAATATTTTTCTGCGGACTTTGAAATAAATGAAGCTAATAATTTTTAGCGTGTTAATGGATTTTTTAAAAGACGGAATGAAGATCGAAAAGGAAAAATTGAAGATCTTCTCTCTTGTAATCTCATTTTCCTTTGATGCTCTGTAGCATGTTAAGTCGAATTATTACGTTAAATGACATTTTCTGTTACTCTCACGTCATTTACTATTTATTGAAAGATTATATAAGATTTAATTGAATAAGCATTATTTAGTTGCGTATATATGGATAATGCGTTTTAAGAAGCAAAATCACATTAAAAACCATTATAAGAATTGTTTCTATATAAAATAATTTTTTATTCCAATAATGTGGTCTTAAGCATACATGGTAATAAAATAAGTTGAAGAGAATTTCCGGTCGTGTTGACCTGGTGGTAAGTTCCCGGGTATCGTTCCAGATTGGAACTGTGATTTTATAAAAGACCCGCCATGTATGCGGGCCTGTTTCACGCATATCTGACGTCGAGGAACAACTCAGATAGCAAAGAAGGTTGCGGAAAGGTTGCCATTTCACTTTCCATAGGCTGTCTGAAAAAGCATTTCCACGCAAACCTTTTCGGAAACCATTGCCGCAAGGTTTAACTCACCGACAATGTTTGAACAAGTCCGCGAAAGCATTTTCGCGCAAACCATTTCGGAAACCATTCCCGCAAAATTGACGTAGGAGAGCTTTTTATAAGCCACCTGTCCCATCGTGCGTAGGCCCGTCCGGTATAGTGGTTAGTGCGCCTGCCTTCGAACTCTATGAACAAGGGTTCAATCCCCGCCTTGAAGGAATTTGAAGTTTCGTTACAATCTACAACTAAATCGTACAAGTTCAACTGAAATTAATAATTAATCGTTGATTAATTGAGGTTCCTAATTGATCTAATTAATCGACATTCCATATAACTCTAAGTTGGACTAAGATGGCGTCAGAAGAAGGGGTATAAAAAAGGGGGTTGGACCCCTCTGTAGGAGTACGCCTGCGGATTCTTCTATTTTGTCCGCCGAAGGAGGGCTCTTAACAACCTTTTGAAAGGCCTGAAACAAGCTTGAGGAAAACCTAAAACAAGCTTGTAATAAAAGCTTGGGAAAATCTTACTAAAAACCGTACAGAAAACCTTGTTTCTTGTTGACTAGCGAAACTTTCCGCTACTTTGCCGAAAGGTTCAACCCTTGTCATGGAAACCCTTGTGACAACCCTTTACCCTTGCCGAAGACAAGGTTTCCAAAACCTTTTAGACAAGTTTTCTTTGCTATCTGGGAAATGCCTTCTCGTTCAATTGAAATTCTTCCTGATGTTACTGAAAAATTTGGAGAGGGAAGTACCAGTGACGTAGGGAGGGTAAGCGGCGATCAGGGCATAATATGATTATTTTGCCCCTAGTCGTTATTAGTTGTTTAGCAAGGACGAATTGCACCCGACGTCACCGGTTTTCGCCTCATCATCACATTTGACTTTAAAAAGCTGCATAAATGTACTAAAGCATTTTCTCCATGGCGACCCTAAGGATGACCCCACATCTCGTCATTTGCTGTGCCACTGGGAGGTAAGGCTCAGATGTTGGCTTCTTCATTTGCCGATTGTTGAAAATGACGAGATCCGTATCAAAGTAACTCTTGTGTTGCTTCAAAATACGACGTTGTACTAAACTAAATTATCAACGGGATAAATGAGCACTAATTACTGAATCTTGTCTTTGTCATCAGAATTTGAAAGGGAAAATGCCCTGAATATCGTGATCAATTTGTCAACAATATTTTTATTGTATTTTTGCACCCTTAGATAAATTTTAGTGCAAAAAAATCTCCAGAAAGGTAACTGATTAAATAATTTAAATAATAACTAAAATAATTTAATTTCTGAATTCAGTTGCCATCTCTTGTTCGTTACCTTAACTGCTCTCTTCGTGTGAGTAACATCAGGATCGAGATAATAGCCCTCGTGTTACTTCAAATCGCGACGTTGGCACTATGCTTGAGGAGGACTAGCTATGCTAGATTAACTTCCCGATTTAAATCAGCTTGACGGTTCCTTTTTGGAAGGATTTCGTCCTTCTAACAATGGTAAGATGTCCTAGACGCCACCTGAGTTCATACCACACTCTTCGAAATTCAATCCAAAAGGAGTTAATGGACTACTGACTTATAATGGCAACTTTAAAGTTTATCTGGCGGAATAATGTGCGAATCCTCGGGTACTATCTAGCCTTGAGTCTGCGATCCTCCTACCCCGTGGTCTTAATATCTGGCCATTGAGGTCCTGTCTTATTTCCGGTAAATAATTTCAGCGCCTTATCTTATTGCATTATAACATATATGATGACAAGATTTCTTAACATGTTTACGCATGCTCTAAAATTTGCATTTCTTACCACCAGGCTGCAATTCTAACAGCTATTTTCTCCATTGGGTGGCGACGAAGTAATGCGAAATATTAAAACCTATGACAACGATAACATTTTTGCCTTGCTTTTATCAACGCTATTGCTTATCTACTGTCATGCAGTTCGGTTTGGAAGAGCAAATCGAAAAGACCGTGAATATATTAGCAATCATATTTTAGACGCTTTTGATATCTACATTTGTGCTGGTTCCATCTGCTGGTTTGTGTTTAGGGTACACTGACACAGATGAATTATTTACATCAAATGACAATCAGCAAAGGTGTGAATGGATATAAACGAATAAAAAAAACTACACATTCCTGGCTTATAATACAACCCAATGGGATATCCACGGGTGGCATACGCAGCTCAATAGTTTATTCAACTTTGAGGAACAGGTGCATGCCAGCGTAGCATGCCAGTGAGGTGGTAAATGCCAGCGAAAACATGTTAATAATTAAGAGAAACGAAGATATAGCAACCCATTTGCTGTCAATAGAGATGACATCTTTTCTTTCTGATTACATCCGCTTACAAAGGGTGGAAGGACTTTCTTCTTTATTTATCATAATGATAGTTTCAAAATTGTTCGCTGAAATTTCGGTAAATCGCATTCTGAAGAAAAAGAAAACGGGTGCACTTTTTCTTATCAGTAAACGTAAAAGTTCTCTTAGAAACATTTATTTCCGAAGTATCATATTCTTGAAGTGAATGATAAAAATATGAAAGAAAAAGAAGAACAAAGATCCTTGAAAATTTATAAATTTTATTTGAATCAAAAGTCTAGACGTAATATTTTGTCTTGATAATAAAATACATTAACGCTTCTTATACTTGCTAGCTAAAAAATTTACAAAATACCTACAATTTCATATAAAAAGATTTTTTTTAAGATCATATCAAAAATTTCTAAGAACTGGCATCTACACTAAAGTTTTTTCCCACCGAATTGAATTTTCAATATTCCTTAAGAAAAATGTTTCATAAACATTGAGTTGAATATTTTTACATGTAGATACATGTAGCCAATCGACCTCAAATATCATTTGGAAACATAGAATTACTATTATAAAGTTACATCTAAGATATATATAATGTGTATTTGAAATAAGATTATATTAAATCAATTAAAGTCACTTTAAAGGTTAATTTGAGTCAATTGATAAGTGGTTGGCTTAGTTTACATTTACAGAAGATTGTATTATAAGAATATAGAATTAGCATCAGAATTTGAAGTTGAGCTTGGAAGTTTTGAGGCTGGACCATGCTATTTTAAAAATGATCAAACTACGAGGACTGAATAGACTACCTAGACTTCCACACCATACTAACGGCTGCACATTTTACCCGATTCATTAAACATGTACCAAGCTTGTATGCAAGTTTATTTGAGTTTAAGATACTAGTTATATTTTCATGTCATTTTAGAAATGGCACTAGGGATTATTTGGTATTCGTGATTATGAGCAGTGATCAGATGACAAGAACGACACCTGAGCAGGCACTCCCAACTTCAAAATTCCACGCCACCAAGAAGACGGTCGACAATCGTCGTCTGTTTTAACAGGAATCAGGACCACATACACAGCGGAACTTCAATGTAAAAGGGTTTTAAACCTGGAATCCCTTAGTCATGAAGCCACCACTGTAGTGTCGGGATTCTCAAATCACATTCGCCGGTGGAGGGCGCTTTCCTTCCCCGAGGGTCGGGGATTGTTTTTTGTTAATAAGTCGAGTTGCGAACTCGAAGGGAAAAGGAACGTTTCGTAAGGCGCCGGCGTGTGAGGCCGGGGATCCCAACGAAAAGTGTAGCTGAAGATTGACGTAGTTGACCGCGAAGGGTCCAGACGTATCTTTCTGTCTGTGCTGTTGCTGGCCGCGAAGGACCCCAACGCTTATTCTGAATTGCGCTTTGTGAAGCTGACCGCGAAGGGTCACAACAATTGTTTTCTAAGTGCTGTCCTATACGTTATTTTAGTGTTTGTCCTGAATGTTATGTAAATAAACTGTTGTTTGTTATCACATCTCTGGTAATCCATTTAAAAGAACCAACAACAACAACTAAAAAAAGGGCCACGATCATCACAACCACCAAGCCACCGTCTTGAACCTTCCATCCTCGGCGCCGAACCCTGAATCTGCCACCAAATTACGGGACTCAGAGTAATGGATAGAACACATAATTATTACCGCACATCATTCATCAGAAAAATAAAAACATGAACTTTCCGCAAAATGTTAGAGATAAATATCTTATCTCTTCTAGGTTAATTATTAACATGCTGTAACTTGCGGAACTTCAATGTAAAAGGGTTTTAAACCTTGAATCCCTTAATCATGAAGCCATCACTAAGCCACCGCTTAAAAGACTCATCTTTGGTGGAATCGTGGCTTCAACCCACCACCCTCGTCGCCTCATCCTCAATCTACCACCAAACAACTGGTCTCAGTGTAATGGATAGAACACATAATAATTACCGCATATCATTTGGCAGAAAAATATAAAAAAATGAACTTTCAGCAAATTGTAGAGATAAGTATCTTATATCTTTTGGTTAATCATTAACATGCTGTAACTTGTCTCCTTTCAGCAAGTGAATTAATAACATAACACTTTAATAGAGTTATTTATTATGATTTTAATCTCTCGCCTCATTTAGAGATTAAATCACAAGCATTACTCACAAATTAAGGTGTAAATATTTAAATCCTCTACTAAGAGAACATAATTAAATATATTGGATCTAATATCTAATATTATTAATTAACCATAGTATCACAAAAATGAATTTAAATGTATTAGCGAGTATTTACTTACATTAATTTTAAATCCAAGGAAAAAGTATAACGTTTCATTTAGCGTATTTTAAAATATTAGCTATAAATCCAAGGAAGAAGCATGGACTTGTATTGTTCTCAGCATAAAATTGCAAACTTTTATATAAAAAAAAAAACTTCTAATGCGTGATCATGAGACATGGAATATCAAATAACAAAACTTGCATTTTAAATTAGATTTATAGCTGCTTCGAAAAGAAATTTTAATAACAATCCTAAACAGAAAGTTACTTTAGAAATTGTAATCACAATATTTTTGTGATTCAAGGAGACTGACTAAGCTAAAATTTTATCTCTTTTTAAGAAAACAACGTATTATGTTCGACATGTATCTCATTTCAAAATGTTATGAATAAATCTGCATTAAGCGCTATACACAGAGCTGAAATATGAGATATTTAAATAAATGTAATATTTATGTATTTTTCTCGCTCCCTGGAAAGCAAATTCATATTCAAAGATAAGCCTGCATAAACTGGATTTTATACACTGAGTAATACACTCACAATTTCGAAGCAATATTGTTATATCAGAATTTTCGAAATAACTCGCGAGTGCTTTTCGGAGAAAATATCAATGCAATTTTTGTTTTTGAATTCTAGACAACAAAATCTCTTCCTTAAAAACAAACAGTTTACAACCTACCCAATTCTCCAAAGAGAGTAGAAAAGGTCTTATGTTCCGCTTTCTGTAAAATACAAGATAAAGTCGGCATAGGAATAAATCAAAATCTGGAATTGTCATCCGTAGCTTGGAGGGTTTCTTGTTTTACATTACTTTATCACTTTTATGTAAATCCTTGATGGAATATGCACTTTTTTAAAGAAATTTGTAAGATATCTCGAAATTTATAACACATTATTAAATTATTTATTAATTTATGCGTATGAATGAAAACATATTTTACTGCATTTATGTAAGATATATAAAAATATTTATGTGTATGATATATATTTTTTAACCTTCAGATTTATTCATAAAGAGTTAGATCAATGGTTTTTATTACAATAGGAACGTGTACATTCCAGATATTACATTTGAGTTTCTTGGGGGGTGGGATATGTTTAACTTAGTTAGATTGGCGTCCCGTTTAGAGGATAAACCAAAGCTATTTACGAGAGAGATGATAAAAATTGTTGCAGATGCACACAGATGTTTAATATAGTGCAAAGGGGTTATTTTAATATATATAAAACAAAATGAAATTTTTGAAAAAAATAATAGTGGTAGCTCTGGATTTAATGCTTCTTGATCCAGAAAATCTCAGTAAGTCCATGAGTCAAGGGCTCGTGCTGAAAGAGAAGTGTGGCATTTTCTGTTGTTCAAAGTGATCTTGGAGCTTTTGGCAGGTAGAACCTGAGATAAAAGTCTGACTTATATCAAATATATGTAAGTAGGTTGCCTTCCTGGAGCAACCTGGTGGCTCAAAATTGTGTTTCAATTGGAGAAAAGCCAGGAAACTCTCTAACAGCCAACCTGAGCACAGCGAACATTTTAGTTGAATTTAATGTCATTAATTTCCGTTTTGAAGCAACACGAAGGTACATTGTGGGAATACCCTCGTTCTGCCCAAAATGTACTGCAGAAAAGGCCACACCTGATCATATTCTTGCATGCCTGGGGCTTTCCAAACAGGATCTCGTTTCTAATCCTTTATTGACCTTGATTTTCTTTAGGGTGTACAGGCTCATAGACCTGATATAGCTCTGCTGATCTTCGGGGATCATCATTAACAACAACATACCCTCGTAATTTTGGATCGCTGTCAGATTTTGCTAACGGCTTTCAGACTTCTGGACCATATTTGCCGGAGGAGGTTTGACCCGTGACGTCATATTTAAGGTGCACCAGAATCATGTACTTGGCAGATCGTTTATAGAATTGGGTTTTCGAACCTTCCAATTTGGAAGCTTACGAAACCTTACCAGCAGGCCACCACGATGTAGTTCATTTTTAGGAAGCCATAATGAGATTGACATAATGAGGTGGTATTTCAGTAAGTAGGTTACAAAAGTCAATTTAAAAAAATCCCCGTCGGCAAGCCGGAAGGCAAAGATAGATGCCTTTAGTCCGGAGATATAAGGAAAAGAACTTTTCGACCTCTATTTTCACAAGGATTAGACCTGCAAGAATGAAAGTGGGTGGAAGAGACTGCAAATGACAAGACTTTACAAAAAGGAGTAACATGCATAGGTTGAAGGATACTTTAAGTTGGGGGGAGAGGCGTGGAAGTGAGGGAAAGTCAATTTTCAGCTCATAACTTCTAAGCAGTTGCAGTCATCGAAAAAGGAGATACGAAAAATTGCAAATATTATTCGTTATGATAAGGCGATAATTTGCCTCATTTGAATTTTCTTTCTATTTTCATTTGTAAACCAATTTTAGGGAAATGAAAATCTCAACCGCCCACCATCCCCATCCCACTTGAGCTGGATAGCCCATCTACGAACTCGACAGAGACCTTCACTATCCTTACAACATATCCCACACTGGTTATAATCAAAATAACTCCAGTTATCGTGCTCTCAAGATAACATAGATAAAAGAGTTATATATATATATATATATATGTTGTGGCAACATGTGATGTCAATGTGAGTGGTGAGTTATATTGAAAGAGAAGAATTCTGGTAAGTATAAGAGGAGACACTGATTAGTTAATGTTTAATGAAAAGTATGGGTATTTTATTGAATTATATATTTAGTGTCTTTAGTGCAATATAATGTTATATTACATATTTTTATACTGAATTTTAGTCGTTTCTATACAGTTATGTTTTATTGTTAGGGTCAGTATAAGACTTTTCTTTCTAAATTTTTTCCTTTTTAGGGTAAATTACCATGTTTGTTTTTTCAACAACAATAGTAACAGGGATTGTTTGTACAGCAAAATTAATGTAACCTGGCTAAAGCTTGTCCACAGCCAAGCTGCTATATTAATTGTTGAAAACTCCATTTTTATTGGATTGCCTATTTCAATACTTTTAATAACAACAGAGTTTTTTTACTTGTTGACATATAAATGCTTAAACTTGATTTTTTTTGTTCATGGTATCTTTAGTATTTTCAATTTTTTAGATTTTATTTAAAATTGATGTATTGTTCAAATAATGACTTTTTAGTATAGGACTTCCTATAAGAAATCTACCTAAAAGGGAAACCAAGATATTTAATTGAAAAGCAAGTTTATTTCTCTACATAAACGCCATTCACACTGATACAATTATCTCGTATCTTAATGAATTTTCCAATACTTGCTATATAAAAGCGTTTGGAAAGCTGTCTCAGACACTCATGTACCTCACTTTCAGCGTCTGCATCAGTCGCGGAACGCAAACCGCCCAGGTGCAATTTAAGTGGAACAAAGGACCTTCCGAAAATGCAAGCTATGAAGCATGATGCTTTAGGCTAAACCATGAGAACATCCTATTGCAGTTGCTATGCTGTCTATTGTTACTCTTCTGTCAGCTGAGACAATTTCTTCTTTCATTCGTTTGTGAATTTCGCTTGTGTCTACAACTGTTATACCATCAATTCGAAATGAACATCAGACAATTTGATTGGGCTGTCATATTTAGCAAACCAAATGTAAAGGTTGCCACTTTGAATCGATGCGGTGGTCAATAGGCTAACTTGATTATCGCTGTGATATAGCACCAGGGCTAGAATTTATTTTAAGTTATTCTAGTTACGGCAACAAAGAGAATGGCTACTGCATCTAATTAGACAAGGTAACTTGGAAGGTACAAACAACCGTTGACAGGTATGTATTAGGGTGGATCGCTCTTCTATGGAGAAAAAAAATATTATTAATCAAAACCTACCTAAGCGGAAAAGATGCTCTATGGTATGGAGATTAAGAGAAAAATAGTAAAAAAATTAAATTAAAAATTTAATTCTGCAGCAAGGGGGTTGAAATTTCGAAAAAAATGGAAAAATACTTAATTTTGATTATACGATTCTAAAAAACTATTATTATTAATCAAAACCTACTTATGCGGAAGAGATGTTCTATGGTATGGAGATTAAGGGAAAAATAATAAAAAAATTAAATTCAAAATTTAATACTGTCGAAAGGGGGTTGAATTTTCAAAAAATAATGGAAAAATATCTAATTTTGATTATTGATTATACGATTTTAGATTCGAAATAATTGTTTTCTTTGCAACATAAATAATCAAAAGTGATGATTAATGAGTAGTGAGTAGTATAATGTACATTGCAACATTTTATGACTCAGCTCCCCCTCCCCACACCATCAAATCAGTCCGGTTAAACAACTAGACCAGTAGGCAATCCCATCTTTTTCTGTCTCCTGCTTTATCCTCCCACCCCTCCATCAGTCGGAAGTGGTACTTCATGGAATCCTCCACACAGTCACACTTATAGTGCCAAAAGTTTTAGCTGCAGTTAGAACATTGGACCGATTTGGTATTTCCGACCGAGCAGGCGCTGCCATCGTGTCAGCTGCGCTTCAAGATGTGGGCATTATCTCAGAAAGCAACGTTTTGAACGTTGATGACAAAAATAAAATTCGGGGGAGAACAAAGGCAAAGCACCACTCTATTGTCTCAGTCAGTTATAAAAGATTATGACCATGAACAGTTTGGTTTATACTTCGATGGGCGAAAAGACAGGACTCTATCAATGGAAGACAAAAGAAAAAAAGTAATAATAGAAGAACACATAAGCTTGGCAAAAGAACCTGGCTCTGAGTACATCGGCCACGTGTCTGTAAATTTCGGGAGAGCGCAAATCATTGGAAATCACATATATAGTTTTTTGTCATGCGTTGACAATGACATACTCGTAGATGTAACAAAGTTGGTTGCGACGGAACATCTGACAACACAGGTGTCAAAGGAGGTATTATACGTAACATGGAACTGATCCTGAATCGTCCACTACAATGGTTTGTGTGCCAGTTACTCGCCAACTAGCTTCCACTACGTCATCTTTTCGCGCATGTGGATGGAACCACAATTGGTCCCAGAAGCCTGACTGGCGAAATAAGAAAATCATTGGCCGGATGCGAGAAGATACCTGTAGTTTCATTCACGCCAATAGAATACACGCTATGTAAAGTGACTAACAAGAAATACTTAAGTACTGATCAACTATACTTAATGGAAATTTGTGAAGTCATAAACTGTTGACATCGCAGAGAAAATCTACCGAAAATAAATCCTGGAAAAGTTTGCCACTCAAGGGGGCTTACAACCGCGAACAGAATTCTCAGGCTCAATGAAGCTCACGAAAATCCAACCGAGGCTTTATTGACATTAACAACGTTCATCGCAAAAGTCTATGAGCCTATGTGGTTCAAGATCAAAATGAAACTATAATTAATCTATGAGGCACAGCATTTGCATCAATCAATCGTTCTATCGCGTTATTTCTCGAGTGATTTGAAGGATGCCATAGACCCTATTATTAAAAGAAACTGATTTGTTGGTCATCCTGAAAATGTCCTAATATCAATGCTAGCTGACGACAGAAATCACCTAAGGGAATTAGCACTTCGAAGAATTCTGAAAGCAAGCAAAGTCAAACGGTCTGCTGCAACCACAACCATTACAACGAATAACATCCGTATCTTCTATTTAACAGCTTTTAATCTTTGTGCGATGGGTTATGTGGACTTAATTAAGTGGGAAAATGTGACAGAGCCTCCACTTATAGAAAGATTCAGTGATGACATGATTGCAGAAGCAATAGTAAACCCAGCAATCATTCAGGAGGCAATACTACCTACTATCAAGAGGTTCCCTTGTCACTCTCAAGCTACAGAACGAATAGTCAAAGTAGTCACGGAAGCAATTGCTGCAGTCTGTTTACCATCTAGAAGGGGCGGGTTTATAAGAAATCGCCTGAAATCACGAAACCTGATTCCAGTTTTCAACACCAAACATGAATACCGTCCACTGTAATTTTGAGGGATTTTTGCGTTTTTTCTTGATTTAATATTAAAGAAGCTGTTAAATGTATCTGAAGTTCTTTTCTTGTAACCATTTAGTATATGTCTTCTTATTGCAATAAGCATTAAAAAAATAATAAAATGTCTGTTTCACTTTAACAAAAATCACTTGTACTTTTTACCGTAAAAAGGCTCAAATACCTAAACTTCGTCCCCCTTGCTGCAGTTCATAACATAAAATTTAATTTTTTATTTTATTTTCCCATTTAGTTATTTTCCATAGAACATCTTTTCTGTATAGGTAGGATTTGAAATTCTGAAAAAAAAAATTTCGATCCACCCTAGTATGCATGTATGAACTGGCTCGTGCAGGTGTGAGGAAACTTCACTCAACACTGAAGAAGCTAACTCATGATAACAACTATAACTTTAATAAACTTAACAAGATAAAAGTAAAAGTAAAGTAAATGATAATTGAATTAACATGTCGACAATAGGAACATAAAGCAAGTGTAAGAGTGAGAGCAAGAGAGAGATGACAGACGATGCTTGAGCTTTTATAGTACCCAGCTCTCCACTACGAATGAACAGGATAGACAGCGCACGCAGGGCGAAGTTGCTGCCGCACATATATTGACGTATTTGGAAACAATTTACTACTAATCCCTTAACTTTCATATTGATTTGTAACCTATCTACAGACTTGGCCATCGTTACGAGAACAATATCCAAGACGGTATCCTCCAGTCTCGAAGCTTAAAGCGTATCACCAGGCCATATCGGACTTTCTATTTACTGGGAAAGAGAAGGTCATAAATAATAGCAAAAAAATTAGTCAAAGTTTTAAAAAAAATTTAACTGCAGGTACACAAATGTCAAATATAGTTAAAAGATATTAGTTTATTTTGTACACAGCACACAAAAAAATGTTATTAAAATATTAAATACTTGTGCTTATTATAATAACCAATATCAGAACATGATCACCAATATCAAAACATTATATTATAATACTTATATC
Organism: Araneus ventricosus; assembly: GCA_013235015.1. Classification (NCBI taxonomy): domain Eukaryota; kingdom Metazoa; phylum Arthropoda; class Arachnida; order Araneae; family Araneidae; genus Araneus; species Araneus ventricosus. The sequence goes on along the minus strand of BGPR01000055.1, from coordinate 851,276 downwards.
TGTATTTTTCTATCATCTCATACTACAATTTTCTTACACTTTTAAGAGAACCATATAGCTACGCATGCATCCGTTAAGAACAACTGACAAGTCCAATCAATAATGCCACAACATTTGTCTCTACTTAACATAGACTTTTCGGAAAGAATGGGGAAAGGGGCGTGGAATTCAGATGTGAGGTGCAAATGGGAAGAAAGGATTAGGCGGGCTTTTAGCTTGAGCTCTTTTGGTTGACTAACTACCACAGGGAAGTCTTTAGCGTGGCAATAAGGGAAGTTCCAATGTACGTGTTTTTCCCGCCATGCCCTGCAGTGGAATTATCTGGCTTTCTTAAAACGGAAAGAAAAGGAATAGCTAATGGTAGAAAGGAATTGGCTGTTATTTATAGGGAAATACTGTGTGGGAGATATCTCTCCACACAGTATTTAGCGTGAAGTTTCTTGCATAGTATTAATTTGAAAAACTTATCCTAAATTTTAATTTTAATAGATATGGCGTAATTTTGAAGTGTGTATGGATAGAGCTTTTGAAGGCAGAATTTTAATAGTGTGTTTTATCTTCCAGTTTAAATTAATATTTAGAGATATGTGTTCGTATTGATTTGTTTTAAATGAAGTTAAACATTACTGGAATCAAAACAATCGAAATTCAAATCTGTGGTAAATAAACAAGATTTTTATCGCATTTGAAAGAAATAAACTTTTTTTTCTCTATATAATAAAACTGAGAGAGTATTTAGTTTTGCTTGGCGATATTGTTATCAAACTCCTGTGGGGAACAGGAAACGGAACAATGTTATTTAAGTAACATAATGTTTGATAATAATATTTTTTTAATGAAATATTGCTGAAATTCTAACAATTCAAAAATTAAAAGTATAGCTTTATTTCATTTGGTTATACAGCGTACTGCTTGTAATATCTGTCTTACTTTGTGAGGCGCATTTTTTTGGCATCCCATTCTTAGAAACCCTTAAACATAAAAATTTTATACTAAATAGTACATTTTTTAATGTCTAACTCCATCCACCTGAGAAAGGAGTTTGTTAGGGTTCATTCACCATTACAGTATTTTTAATTCTACAATGAGAAACATGCTTAATAAGTTTCATCACAATTGCTCCAGCTGTTCTGAACATGCGTCCCTACATGCCTTAGGAGTATTTATCATCCCCAGGAGCTCATTAGATATGATTTAATACCATCATACTTTTCGTTTTACAGTTTGAAGCATGTGAATCAATTTAGTGTCAGTTGAATCATTTGTTATATGTATTTAAATGATTCACTAACGTATTACCCAAGAGATGGCGGGTTGAGGTTGGTTTACCGCTGCATTATTTTCAGTCGGCCATTGAGTAGCATATGTACCAAGTTTCATTAAAATCGCCCTAACTATTCACTTGTGAAAGTGGAACACGCATTCACACGTTGAAATTTATGCATATAAATAATTTTGATAGATATGTTGTATTTTCTTAAGAACACTTTCTTTGAATCTAAAATGTTATTAAATGACGGGTATCTAAGAATATATACATCATGCTATTTAGTAATTTTTAAAAAAATATATATATTTATTTCTATTGGCACACATACAATATTTAGGTATAAACATTTTATCTTTTCAATAATTTACATTCCTACTGAAGATTTGAATAGTAAAATGTTAAATTTTTCTTCATGATATATCAACAGATTCCTGAATAAATAAACATTTCTTATAAGAAATGAGTGTAGAGGTTCTGGCATTTGAGGTTTAATTTATCAGAAAAACTAAATACGAAACATTTAGACAGCATAAAAGTTGTGACTATATCGTATATCCCAAACGTATCTAAAGCCAACAAATGCAAGAAAATGAAAGATTTAAAAAATTGCAGCAACATATTGCTGAATTTACGAACTTTAAAATAATTACAGTAATAATACTCTGATTTATCGGTGTGAGGTTTACATACGACTACCATTTGCTTTTAACTTATGTTGTATGTTTGACGAAGCATGTTAAATTCTGTCCCTTGTACCATTAAAGTCAAAACAAATAAGCAACCATACAAAAACCCTGTACCAGCACTAACATTGAGCTACTGATGAATGCGAAAGCATACGAAAATGAATGAACATGAAAGTAAAATAAAGAAGATTGTGGAGATTATTTTTACAAAAGATGCTCATGCTGTTATTTTCATGACAGAATTGGTTGGACATTCCAGCGACGTAGCAACAGGGGAATCAAGGGGGTAGATATACGAAGCCGTCCGGGATTTACTTTATTGTCATTTTCAGTTGTACATATTGCAACAGAATTCATAAATCAATAATAACAATCAAAATGATATAAAAAAATTCTAAGTAAATATTTAAAGTTTGATTTAACATAGTACCTTCAAACTTTGAAGAAAAAACGCAAAACTTTTGAGTATGAAAAGTAAAGTCTAAGACAGAGCAAAATATAAAAAGTCACAAGTTCTTAAGGAGAACCGACACCAAGGCGAGTTGACATCAGTTTCTGAATTATTGAAATGGCACTCCTTTTAAACGCAGGATGAAAAATCAATTCAGAAACTGCTTTCCGCGTCCAATCTTTCGGCCAACTACAAGGGGGTGGCAAGGGAGTATATTTCGTGTGCATTTTCTTATATAAACTTTTAAACTCCTAATGCTTTTTAAGGATTTGGTACTTGTGTATGTTTAACTTTTTAATCCTTGCTTTTTGGAAATGGTCTTTTGATTTAATGTTTTAAATTTTAAAAAATTTAATGTGTTTTTATGATATTAATATGACAGTATACGACTTTTAGAATCCTTGTGTGCCTTTTAATGTTTTTGTGACTGTGAGCTTTCTTTTCAAAATATTTATGCTTTTGCAAAATTTTTATGGTTTTGTGTTCTCTGTATTCAAATTTTTATTTCCTAGGTGCGTTTTTAATATCTTTATGATTCACTCATTGTGGCTTGTGTTCTTTGTGTGTTTGTTGTTCATTGTACTCTGTAAATGGAGTTATATCTGTAGTGTACTTTTCTTTAAATAAATAAATAGATACCCCTGGCGCCGTGGTGACAAAATATTAATCCGCGAGGACGCGCAAGGGGGTGTCCGACACCCCACACCACTTAAAATTTAAAAAATACAGACTTCCCTTCATTTGAAATGAGCCAAATCCATGCTATCTGACTTTAAGGTCACATTCAATAGAAGAAACGTATTTGAAGAAAAATTCTGTTATTTTGCATTGGAATTCATCTTAAGGGATGTGAAACACTCCCTTGCGCGTCCTCTCGACAGGTTTCTTTGTTCATTTGAGCGATCGTATTAGGGACAGGAATATAATGTTGTCTCGCTATTGAAGTTTCAGTGCAGTAACAAGTGGATTGAAGAACGTTCTATATTTCTAAAATGGAGATTTTTGCGGGTACAAGACTTTTAAACTGGATAATAGTGTAAGTAAAATGTCAAGTTTGTCTGTTTTGTTTGGTTTTTGTTTTCTGGCACAAGAGCCATTCCTGGCTAAACAAGTGAAATGTCGAGGGATTTATGGAAAAGTTATATTATTCTGGACGTAATGTGACTGCAGTCAGTCAAAGTTTTATCCGCTTTCACCAAAACTATTGGAGGGAAAGTTTAAAACTGTTGAATCTATTCTGGAAAATAAAAGTCTATTACGCCCTAAATTTAATGGATCTTAAAATAAAGCAGCACAGAATTCTTATATGGATTTCTAAAAAAATGGTTTCCTATGTACCTAAGATAATTAGAGGTAGTAATGTTCTCTATTCAGATTGCAACGATGTACAACGATTGTTATAATGACGATTCTTTACTGTAAAAAATGTTAAAAACATCTATGTAAGAAATATACTTTTCTAATGTGTTCGAAATGCGCTGAATAATATAATGCATTATTTACTAAATGTTTCGTCTAAAAATTTGTTCTTGGTTAACAAGAACTGTTTGCATGAATCATTTGGAACAGATAAAGCTTAAAAATGTTGCTAGTTTTTCTGAAATAGCGAAATAACGAATTGGGGTGTAGCATATCCCCTTGCGCGTCTTTGCATTACTCTTCGTACCGCGCGTCCTCCCGGGTTAATATGGTTATGCCAATTTTAATCATCAATAAATTCAATAATTAGTTAGTGTGCTTATGTCAATCAAATATGATGAGGGGTGCGAAATAATATTGCTATGCCCCTGACCCCATCCGCCCATGTTAAGCCACAGATGGAGAGTGAGGGGCTAAAAATTCGCTTCATGACTCGGTCCCACTAATCCTGACAACACCACTGGATGCTGACCAAGCTACGGAGAGAGTGGACTGACTACCTGTTTTCAATTTCGTTGCGTCTGTTTTCTGCAAGCAGTGGCGTAGCGACTTGTAGGCAAAGGGGCGAAAAAACAATTTTATGCTCCGTGCACTACGTACCTCGCAATGGCACTGGGCCATTTTAGAGTAATATTTTTTGTAAACTTTGATTAAGCTTTTCAGAGAAGCAGCAGGTTGAAAAGGCCGAAAGACCTGTGGCGGTTTTCCGAACAGGCGTTATTATCCCCGCCTCGTGCCTCGAGAATCTAGGGGGCCTTGTTAGATTGCAAAAATGCAACTACATCATTTTTCGGCTTTACCAGTACTTTTAAATAATTTATTTTTTGCCACCAAAGTTTCTTTCTTGTCTTGTGGCAATCTTTAGAATTCTCAGCGGATTTTTTTATAGTTTTATCAAAAATCTCAATATATTATTTTTATTTTTGTAGTAATCAGCTTATTTATTAATTGCTTTAACTTTTTATGTAATTTCTTTTAATGTTTCAATGTTTACTAAATTGTAAATCACTTTTATTTCACGGAACTATATGCTCGCCATTTTTAACGGCGGAAGCTTTTGTCTGTGAACTGTCGCGCGTCACATGTCTGGGAGAGTGTTTCCTTTGTCTTGTGCTTATATAATAATTTTTTTAAAAAATACTTAACACAATAGTCGCACCCTGGAGGTTTTGAGTCCGATAATTTTCATTATTCGGTTCTCGTTCTCTCAGACGTGTAGACGGGCAAAAAATAATTCTGCTGAACGATGTGGTGGAAAATGAGAAAGATGACCAACAAAATTGGCGTTTAAAAATATATTTTTGGAAAGACGTCGTGCTGCTAACCGACGATCCGATGTCCTGGGCCTCTACAGAAAGACGGTGTGTCTGTGAAATGAAGAGTGAATAAGGAGCTAGTGAGAAACATCTTGATAATGATCAGCGATTTTTAAAAAATGAGTTCATTGAACAAATAATGAACTGAGTGGCAGTAAAATACTGCATTTTCGACAAATATTTCAAATTTGTTTCTTGTCTAGCCAAGAACACTAGCTTAGTACAGCTTCAGCAGCAAAACGTCTGTTTCGTGAAGTAGGATTTTTGTCCAGTTATGATACGATAATGCATAATCGCGATAGATCTCTCTAATTTTTCTATTATCTCTAATTCTCTTATTTTTTTTATTCTTCGAATTTAAAAGTCTTTAGCATATTATCTGTACTTGTTTTTGTATTAATGTGTATATTTTTGTTTGGTTTTTATGTGTTGGTTGTGTGCATCAGAACCATCTCTGTTATTTCAATATTCTAGAATATTATTAATATAAAGTTGGCAGTTTAAAGTTTTAATGTGCAAATAAAAATATTTATTCGAAAACCTGTTCTTTTAAATCTCTTATTAGTGTCACAATGCAATGTAAATTTATTTCAGCAATTCTTCCACTATAGGTCAAAGTTCTTCTTGGTAGTCTAGAAAAGGTGGGTAATTACTTAAGTGAGAGAAAAAATTGTATTTTTATTGGTATTCAATTTTTAGCACCAATTGATCTTTCGTGATTGAATATATTATCTATCTTACATATCGGTGCCATAACGTCAATTGTAAATCAAATTTCTAGACTGCTAAATTAAAATTCAAATATTTTAACCATATATATATTTTCCATTTTAACCCCCCCCCCCCACACACACACAGTTTTCAACAGGCCTCAAAACGTATTCCACGTGCCTGGTAGTGATAATCTGAAGGAGAATTTCAACATTGGTAAGGGGGAAGGGGCCTCATAGCAATTTTGAGCCTGTGGCCAGATATTGACAAAATCCGTCGCTGGATGTGACACTAAAGGTATCTGTCTATAACAAGGGTTCCCAACCTTTTTACCCTGGCGCACCCCTTGATTATTCTTTTTGCTTTCGCGTACGCGTACTATCGTATCCAACTCCCCCCCACCATCTGTCTATGCAAAGAAGTTATTATCAATAATGTTAAGGTTAGCTTAAAACTGAAATTACTCGAAATTAATAAAATTTGCAGAGATTATTTTTGATTTTACATTTTATTCCATTTTTACAGTATTAGTTCAACTCCAAAGCAAATGAAACCATTATTGTAATTATTTTGTTTTAACTTATGAGGACAGTTAAAAATTACACTTCGTAATAATTAACTATTCATTGGTATAGTTATTGAATAGCAAGTATTCATTTGTAGAAACAAAATACTCTTAACTTTTTAAATCCCTTATGTTTTCTTGTTTCCGCCATTTTGCAGCTTTGATTCGACGCACCCCCAAATGGTCCTTTGCGTACCCCCAGGGATACGCGTATCACAAGTTGGGAAACTCTGATCTATAATATTGTGTAAATTAATGTTTCTCCAGTAATTGGTAAAATAAAAGAATCAAGTTCCTTAACTGCTTTCGGTATCTGTTCCTTACAAATAAAGAGGCTTATCTAAAACCATTTAAATGGTTTAAAAATATTTCACATCCACTCAAAACAAACTGGGAATTAAAATTATTTCAAATGAGCAATTGAAAACAGTTAGTTTAATTATATTTAAGTTAAAAGGTTTCGGAATTATAACCGTTTTTTAACGGATTTCAGAGCTTTTCAATTACTGAATATGAACACATCATCCTCATTCATCATAAAGTATTGTTTCATATATAGCTATAAAGATAAAATTATTTCTGTGAAACAATTAATTCACAAGTTACAAGCAGGTTTTGATGAATCATGAAAGTGCTCTATGAGTTTTTCTTTTGACTCATGTATCCTTCAGCAAATCTGTTCCATTAACACTCTTAACTACAAACACTTTACGTAACATAAAACAGAGAATATCCAATTACAATCAATCATCTAAAACTTTTCCAATAAGTGCGTTGGAAGATCGGGCTTTGTTCTTCCACTCAGCATGAAAACATTTTGAAAAAGACAATTTGAAGAGAGAACAAAAGATGCCTATCTATTCACAACTCTTTGAGAATAATAAACCCGGAAAAGAGAATATCTTGAAATTTTGCTCCAGAAATAGTTTGATTGATAATTTCCCATCGCAAAATATGATCAAAATATTCGCTTTGAAACAAATCCAATAAAGGACGAATGGAATACACCAACCCTTATTATAACAAGGAACACAATGTGGTTCCAACATCGCTTTGAACTACATTCTACCGGAAATCTGACGATCCGAAATTTCATAGAACAAACAATTAGCTCACTGAAGCAAAAACCCATTCTTCATGATAATCAATTAATCACGCAAAATAATTTTGCATCATCCGGTGCGTTCCTCTTTCCTTATTAAAAAGGACAATACAATTTTTTTTCTTATCCTGAGGATAGCAGAAAAAATATCGCAATGAAGAAGGATTTTCATCTCAGAAGGTATTTATTATTCCTAGCCACACGCATATACAACCACTTCCAAATCTAGGCCTTTGTCGGCATCTTTTCGGTACCTCTTCAAATTTCAAAAGAAGAATAATTTTTTTTCCCACTGGAGTTCCGCCACCCGTTCACCTATCTGCGTCGTAAGAGCTCCTCTGGAAAATTTTGCAGTGTGTTTGTGTATGCTAGTTTCTCCTTTCTAGCGTAATTTTTTTTCCCGTCTGCGCAGAGCGAAGGATTTTTTTATCCTTTTATTTTTTTCCTTAAACTGAGATTTTGTTCTTTTTGAGGAGGAGATTCCTCGATCCTTGGGCAAACATGAGGACAATGAGTTCAAGAGAGCCGAAACCAGCTGCTCTCAGCTGCTCAGCCTGAGAATAAGGAAGGAGTGGGGGTAGGTAGCGATGGAAACTTTTTTCTCGAGTGATTCCTTGAACCCTCGGGAAGAAATGCTAAACTTGTTTAAAACTCTGAAATGTAAACTGTTTGAGATATTTGTAAATTTGTTTTCTTGGTTGTTCTTTCACATGATTTAAATACTTCGCTTATTAAATTATTTCTTTTATATTTTGGAAACTACATAAATTGCTCGTAATCTCCACAGCAGATAAATTGCTCTGAAATATATAAGCTACCCAGTTTTTATTATAATAGGAATTTTTCATGTTGTACTGTTCCTTCATCCTAAAGTCAGTAATGAAAATATTGTCATGACATTTGTTTGTTATCTTTCTATGTAAACCGCTTTGAATTTTCTTTAGTTCCATATTTTCATGGATATCTGAAATATTAAATGACACGCATAGAATATATTCCATGTTAAAAAAAAGAAAGTAGACGCTGTAAGCAGTGACAACCCAAGTTGGCAGTTCAGTGAAAACTACGTGATATATAATTCCGTATAGGTAAACATTCTGAGTACAGGGATCTGGGTGGACTAGCGGTAAGATTTCGGATTCATGGCCAGATGGTTTCAGGTTTCAAACTCGCTTTCAGTGAAGATTGAAGTGAAAACTACGTGATGTATAATTCCGTATAGGTAAACATTCGGAGTACAGGTATCTGGGTGGACTAGCGGTAAGGTTTCGGATTCATGCCCAAATGGTTCCAGGTTTGAAACTCGCTTTCAGTGAAGATTCGCCGGTATGTAGGCCTGGAGTACTTAAATCTTACGTGAAGGGTGAAACATCCCCCCACTGGTGTGGTGCGGAAGCTTGAAAAGGGAGAAATGATAATTGCTTGTCGTCCTTATCACCTAACTACCCAGTATGAACTCTAATTATCATTAATATAATTACTTTTTTCTATTAATAAAAAATACTGGCATTATATATACCCCTGAGGAGTTTCACTTGCATATAGTTAGTTTCATTTTATACAGGGTGCCCACTAAAGTCCCTTACCACCATTTTAACTACCGAATGGCTGCAGCTATCTACATAAGAGTGGTGTCTAGACATGGTAAAGTGACTATGCGCTACTGGATGAAACCACTTACAACGCCACCTGGTGGAAAACGGTGGCGTTAGCGTTATTATCTCTAAACCGGTAAGAGACAGAGGAACAAATTGAATTACAAAGTTGTAGCGCATCAACGATTTAGTACAAAAAGATACCTTATAGTCATGAATGGTGAAAACAGAACGCTTAAAATGCACATTTGTTTGTTTGAAGCTTCCGAAACTGTGATGTCAGGAATCTTGAATGAAAGGAGAAAAGATTGTCTTTCGGACGGAAAACGAAAGAAGACGGAGAAAACTGACGGAGAGAAGTTTGAACATCGACAATAAAGGTATCTTGTGATAACTAGTTTTTTTTTCTTTCTAAGAATGTTTTGTCACGTGTCAGTGTAGGAAATCGCGGACAAAGAAATACGAGTTTTAAGCGTTCTGTTCTAAGCAATTACGTCCACAAGGTGTCTTTTTGTACTAAATCGATGATGCTCTATAACTTTGTAATTCATTTTTTTCCTCTATCTCGTACCGTTTTAGAGATAATAACGCTAGCTCCACTGTTTTCCACCAGGTTGCGCTGTAAGTGGTTTCAACCAGTTGTGCATAGTCATTTTACCACACCTAAACACCACTCTTATGAATATAGCTGCAGCCATTCGGTAGTTAAAAGGGTGGTAAGGGACTTTGTGGGCGCCCTGTATAATAACCTACTTCCTTATGTGCAGAAACTTCACAACGATCCTGATCAATATCATTTCTGACATAAATTATCGAAGGCGAATTTAATTCGAGAATTTGTTTATGGTATTGCAAGCCTTTTTGTAATTTCAAATACATTAACTTGATAATAGCATAAAGTCCAATGGCTGAGATCTTTCAAATTGCTTTTAGTATTTTGAAAAGTTTGGACACAGCCAACACACTTAGAAAGCATAGTCTGCGCTAACACCCCGGTGGCAGATACTCGATTTTCAAAATCGAAGTTTTCTTGGTTTAGAGACCAACTTAAACCAAAGATTCTAATTATACGTGGACCTAGTCCATCGGGAGTAAACTGCTCTCAACTAGTTTGGCGTGGGAGTTTCGGAGGTGCGGCGGATTCGGGTTTGTGTTTCTCATCTGCCCGCGGTTCAAACTGACAAGATCCATCCAAAATTAAACGTCGTATTGTTTCAAAACGGGGCCATATTTAAATAAACCAAAACTAATTCTCTCTCCGAATTACTGTCCAGACTAATATCACAAAGTAACTAATTTCGAAGCTGTAAATGTAAATTAAAATACCCATGAAAACAAAGTAAATTCCTCTATGGCATACAATTACTCATTCCATCCATAAAAAACCACCTAACCGCGATTCAAACTGACGAGACCCATCCAAATTATCCCCGACACACAGATGCGACGCGATTAGCTGTTTGAAGTACATTGATGATAGTTGGGTACGCACATACCTCTGGGTCTGTTCCGATTTCTCTCCGATTCGAGGGGAAAGTGCTAAGTGAATATGTTGGACGAGTCATTAGCGACACTCTTGCTCTGTGGGAAGTATGTGCGTACTACTCAACTGCTATCAATGTACTTCATGTCCTAATCTCCAGCATTTTTCCACTAATGACTTGTGCGACACAAATCGGACGTGTGCACTTGACTTTTGTCCTCGGATAGTTTCAAAACGGGACGACATTTATGAAACGATTTCAAACAATAATTATTCAGACCGACTACATAAAGTAATCAATTTCGATGTAGTAAACATAAATTAATATGCCCATGAAAACAAAGTATGTTCTCTATGACATCCATATATTCCCATCATCAATCAAAAATGTTTCCCCTACAATATTTTTGGTTAAAGTTATGATGCTTTAAACCTCAGAGATATTTATTTGAGTTATTTCTTTTGTGAAATTATAGGTGTGTTTCCTCTCTTCCGTAAATAGCAGTCTTCCTAAACACTTTGCAGTTAGAAGTTCCCTGTCATTAAGCAGCGGGACCCCACATTTACGCAACAGGGTGCTTTCCTCCGAGCTGCAAATGGGGTCAGAAAAGCCACTCTATTCACATTTCGGGATGCTTGATCTTTGGAGCTCATTTTTGGAAATAAAACTTTGGAAATGCAGATGAATAACTCGGAAGAG
>BGPR01000055.1:772483-835835 GCA_013235015.1 Araneus ventricosus | reverse complement strand
GTAAAAGGACAGCATCAAGATTGAACATCACTGCACTAACGAAAGTGATGCAGTCTTTTCAAAGAACATAACGTGACTGCTCATTTGAATACTTGTGTTTACTTGGGTGCCCTGTAAATTCAGAAGACGCAGGCGAAACAAATTTAGCTCATACTAGCAATTAATTTCGCTTTACTCGCGTTTACAAGAATCAGTCAACTTTCACTCTACATGCTTCGTCTCTTGTGTTGACCTTATTAAATAAACTGGCATAAATAGTGAATTGCATTTAAGGTATCCGACTGGTTTAAAATCTTCGTTTTTGATGAAATTATCCAAAACAATTTATGACTTAATTTTGTAGCCTGTTTAATAAGCTTTCTAAAACTGTCTCACTTTTTACTCTACGTGAATTACAAATGGAGTTACAGCTGTTTTATTACCGAACTGTAAGCATTATTTTGAGTTGCATGAAAACTTTAAATGCGTTTTCCGAGAAATGATATTTTTGAGGAAAACTGTCGACCGTAGCAATGATTTCTCAAAACGTTATTCAAGTATTAATATGAAATTTTCCGAGATTGTTTTCTGTAATTTGCTTGATGTTTTCCTCTAAAAAGTAAGGTCAATTTTAAAATCAAGTATTATATTTAAGTGTTTAAATACAAACAAAAAGCATTTTCTTATGAAAAATTACAAGTTTAGTAACTATGTTCAGCTATATCTCAAAACTATTTTGAAGTACAAGAAATATTTTACAGCATAACACAGATAACTGTCATAAAAATGTACTCCTACAAGGATTTATGTATATTTAGAATATGATTTTTTCTGTGGCTGTTAGCGTAAGGCAAATATTTTAGTTATTTTCCTTCAAATTTCTCAGTTTTTTTTAAAAAATATTATTTTGAAAGCTTAATTTTACAATATTTCCATAGTCTTAAAGCATATGCAGTTGAAAAATGACATTAAGGGGACTTGGCACCCTAAGAATTCCGGAAAATCAATGAAAATATCGATTTTCAAATTTTGAGTGGAAAATGATCCTTGAACCTTTGACTTAATAATCTGAAAGTTTCAAAACAATCAGACAAATATTTTGTGAGATATGAAATTATTTTGTCTAACATTTCATCACGTGCCACGCCCACTTTCAATGTTTAAATCCTGCATATTTCATGTGTAAGATGCAAAAACACCTAATTTTTTCAATAAAAGCAAAGCAAGATAGTTGTTTCAAACAGTAGCCGTTTAATCTTTGTTTGTTTACTGTTTTACTGCTTTCGCTTCTTTATTATTCATGAAGCATATCGTCATCATCATCATCAACACTGCTTTCGCTTCTCATTTTTTTTGAATTTCTCACTGCCAATAAAATTTCAATAAAATGGTTTTAAATTTTTTCTCTGTTATAATGGATATTTGATAAATAGTACTGCAGATCATTTATTAAATATTTTGACTAAAAAATTTGAAAAAAGTGAAATTTTTCGCATTTTTTAAAAAAAATTTCAAATTATCCCTATAAATGAAGATGCTAATTAATAATTATAGTAATAATAAATATGAATAAAATTGATAAGTTAGGACTCGCAAATGTCAGGTTATTGCTCTGAAAAAAAACTAGCTTGATATAAGTTGTTTTTATTGCAATTTTGTTGTTTTTAAAACTTTAAAGCTGCTTTTCTCAGTTTGCTTTTTTCCAAAATTGTGTCTGCTACAAAATGAAAAAAGTCGATCTTTTTTTATTCTAATTACTTGAAATTTTTTCTGTTCACTCACAAATGCATGTTTAATAGAATTAGGGATGGATTTGTAAAAATTTTGATTAGAAATTTTTTTAAAAATTTACAAAGTGAAAAATTCTCGTATTTTCCAAAAATTTTCACAAAATTTTGAACAAAATTTTTTTTCTCTCAAACTAATGTAGATATCAAAATTCCGATCCCTGTTTCTGTTAAGTACATTGAAAGGTCCCTTTAAAAAAATTTGGAGAAAAAATATTAAAAATTGTATGAGAAGAAGCATTTTAAAAAAAGGGTTAATTTTTTTAAAAAATTTAAAATTTTTAAATTTGTAATTTTTCAAAGTGAAAAATATTTTAGAAATTTCAGTTTCTGCACAGTTTACATCTATCTACTACAAAATTGAATAAGTTTGATCAAAATTGTAGAAAAAAAATTTGGGGGTGCCAAGTCCCCTTAAAAAATATATATGTTGTTTTTCAAAAAAATGTCTCCGAACACAGTCGGATACCTTAATCAAGGACATATTTCTCGGCTATTTTAAATACCAGTTTAGTTTTTTAGTTTTGGAATTCTATAATATTTAAAATCTTTTGGTTACCCTCTGATTCCTAAGACCATTAGAATAGAGGGACCTCAAAATACGGGAACGCCCGAGTTCCTCTTTCAAAGGTAAAGGAAATTCACTAACCCTCTCAAAAAACAACAATACCAGCTGGCACTGTCCGAATTCTAAGACTCCCCCCTTTTTGCCTAACCTATCTGGAGGAGCCAAGCTAAGGAAGAAAGCGTAAGCCGCGGGTGTGAAATCAATCACACTTAACGAAAGGGGGTAAAAATTTTACAGTGAGGACGTTTCGGACGTCCGCCGTCTTTTGCCTGAAGAGATGTTTCGGACCTTCCCGTATCGATGTAGTTAAATGTAATCAATTTAGTCTATTGAGTTCTTGAAATGATTCCATATAAAATGATAGAATTCCACTTATTAACTATGATTTTTATTGTTATATAAAATGTATAGCCCCAGTGCTATACACATTTACTCTGCATGAGAAAATGTAATGGCCACAACATCAGAATCAGATAATTTTAAGTAAAAAATAAATAATTAAAATTAAATTAAATAAGAAATTTAAAATTAACCAGGAAGATGATGGCTGATATGTAAATACTCTCTTTGTATTTTATAACAAGTTGAAGGGTAAATATCTCACAGGGGTATCAGTTGACAAATTTAGTTGAATTTTTTGTCTGAATATTTAGGGTGGCTTGAGGAGAAAAGGCTAATTTATTGTGGAATATGGATATCTATGCAGTACTGAAGGTGAAGAAGTGTTGGTTTTCTATTAGACTACTGGAATGGTTTGCTATATTTTACATCAATGTTATTGATGTATTTTCTGCGGAATCAAATTCTCAGATTAAATTAATGGTGCAAGGTTTTTCAATGTTTCCGAAGATAATACATGCATTAAGATATTTATAAAATAATGCAAAAAAACCAAAGGATTAACAGTTTGGAGTTCTTAAAGCAAAAATAACTCATCTTCATCTCAGTTTCATCATAATAGATTTATGAGAATTTTTTTTTATTTCTTTGGAACAAACATGGAATTATTAGTTTGTACATAGCAATATTATCTAACACTCTGTACACATCAATATCCATTTTTTGTCCTCTTTATCTCACATCGACTATAAAGAAGTTGAAGACGGTTCTGAGCAGCGAATATACTAGATAAAACATACTAATCTCCCTCAACTTTTCATTTAGTAAGGAAAGAGGAATCAGATTTAGAATCGTCATTAAAGTCATTTAAAATTGCAGAATTCTCACTTGAACTTAGCAACGCGTTTTGAGCTGAAATTATTTCCTAGTTCTATGACTTTCATATCGCCAGCAACAGTTCTAAATCGCCTGGGTAAGGAAAAAACTTTTTGTTGCTTTTCATTTGATCTTCCTATAAAAGAGGCATTAAGTAGGGTGTGATGGTCGCTTCAGTCTGACAATGGCATCTGAGCTCCTGATTTTCCACTACTGTATTTAGTTAAACTGTAAAATTTTCAACATGTTCTGATTGAATCAAATACTGTCAAAGGGTTCAAAACCTCACAGAAGTAATGTTCTCTCTGAAAGTACCAAGAGGGCTATTTTGTGACAAAACTCATAATTTTGAGCCGTGACATTTATCAGAAATAGAATTCTAAAATAATTATTAACGATACCAGTGCTACTAATAATTTATTAAAGAAAGTACGCAAAATAAAATTGCCATTAGTAGCTTACCAATAGTACCTTGTTACTACTATATAATTGGCAATCGATAATTAAGCATTTAGTAGAATAATAGTGACACAATTATATTTATTGCATTATTTTATAAAGCAAAGACTCATCAGCAGTATAATAGTGTTAAAAATGTATAAGCAATAATAAATAATTGTTTTATACAGCCATCAGTCAATATATGAAAGTGGGAAAATTTACAAGTTAACAGAATATCCTATCCTCCTAAAATATCCTAAATGTCCTATCCTCTTTCTTTATACCGTCATCAATTTCCCCCATAAAGTGGAACAATTTCTTATAGGGGGGGAAAATGTAGTACTGAAATTAAACTCCTTTGCTGCCTTACAAGATCTGTTTAATTCCTTTTCTAAGCTTAGTAACTTATTCGCTGCGCGTTTAGTTAAACACTGACAGTTAACAGAACAACCTTCTAAAACAATCAACTCCCATAAAACCCTCCTGTAAAATCAGGGCAATCAAGGTGTCGCTCCTATCCAATCCACCCACCCATAAAACCTGATACCTTACACACGAGATCTTCTTCCAACATAATGGGATCGTATTCAGTCAAATAAGTATCCACATATGTCCCACTCTTTGTCCCAGCAGAGTTTCCCACTATGGCGAAGGGCTATTTAAAAGAGCTGGCGGCGGTGACAACAACAAAAAAAGTGGGGAGGGCGGCAGGGAAAGAACTGGCAAAGGCAGATCTCGTTATGTGTCCTTGATTAAGGCAAGGGATCTCAATCCCTTTCCTTGAAGCTCTCTAACAGTGTGCGAAAGCTTCATTAGGATCCTTCAGGGACATCTCTTGATGTCGGACCCTATTCCTAATGAAGATCTCTAATTCAGGATCGTTCCCATCGACCCTTCACTAGCCTCCCACCCACCACCACCTGCACCATCCCTCATTCATTGAGAATGAGAAGAAAGTTAAGAAGGGGATGGGAGGGGATGATCTTGTGCAAGACATTGTGTAATTCTTAGAAATTCTATGAGGACGATTGGGTCGTAAATAATAAAAGATGGGGTACAAAGAAAAAAAGTTATCCTCGAACATTAAAACGGACTCTCGTTACTCATTTTAAGAAAATGCTTTTTGAGAGATTTTTCGATCAAACTCACATTTGCATTGAGGCGGGATAAATTATTTATGAGCTTGGGATTTTTTTTTCTTTCTTTATGGTTATACTTTTAGTTGGGGGAACGGAAGACTCTCTCTCTCTTTACAAGTTATTTTTGTTAGTTGGGAAAAAGTTTTATGGAAGTTTGAGAAGGACTTCGTGTATCAATTGTGGATTAAAGGTACCTCTTTTGAAAATACTTTTGAAAAGGATACGAAATCATTGCACTCAATTTGGGGCCGGGGAAAAGTTGACGCAGATGGGTTGCAAAGAATCGGAGGACGATTCATTTTTCATTCAACTTTCAATGGATGATATATCTAACTTCAACTTCATTTGATACAAAGAGAAATATGCAGTTTTAAAGATTTTGTGTCAAATTTATGGGAAACTTTAGAGGGAATGAGAATAATTTGTTGCATCGAGATCTAATTTTAAATTGATTTTCCACGCAATGCCTGAATACAAAATGTAGTGCAGCCATATTAAAGTCGCGTAAAGATCATCATGTTCTAAAATCATATTAACACTCTCACTCCTAAGCCTGCCGTAACCGGCCATACGACTTTTATACTAGTAGGGCGGATTTCGGCCGGTAGCTGTCCCGAAAGAGGGAGAAGACAGTTGGGCGAGTAGTCATTAAAGGGACCCTTAGGGGAGAGATAAGAGATAAAAGGCCTACCATTCATATCTCCCACTACCCGTAGTGAGGAGAAAAGGGGGATCGGGGCGGATGAATCCATTCCGCAGATCAATTAGTAAGCAAACCTTTGTATACAAATATACTCAGATTTGGAGAACTCTTAGTAGTCAAAGTGTTAATTTCTTTTTCAAAACCCTTTTATTTATTTTACTCTGTAATGATAGTGTTAATTTATAAACTTTGAATAGAATTTCTTGTAATAAATACAACTTTACAGTTGATATTTTTATATTTTGATCTTTGGATAACGAGTCTTTCCGGATGTGGATTTCCCGAAATGTCAACATAGACTACTTGAAGTTAACCACAGTGGAATCGATGTAGACCCACAGTTACCTCCGATGCGGACCATAATGGAACCACAGTTACGATTACTCTTACAGCCTTTTCAAAAACACGATAGCTTTACTTTCTGGAAAACGTTAACTGTCCTGAACTGATAATAAATCTAAATATTTCTGGAAACAGATAGAGCTGTTTCATGTATAATTTTTCATAGATGTTTCTGCTAAAGGCCGCTTTCAAAGACAAAGCAAGTAGGAGACTGGGGATAAAACTGTCCTTCAGAGATCAAGGAATGTATAGTACTTCAAAGATATTAGTCTGCATATTTAGGATTATGAAGACATAGATTGGTCTCCCAAAGTTCGACCAGATTCATCACCAGAGAGCGATTCACGCAATCTCAGACTAGCACACACAGGCGATCACCGAAACTTTATTACAACTCCTGATTGTAGCACGGCGATGTCAAACGATACACTGTCTTACCAAGAATACGGATCATTATCACTGCTGTGATGTTTTTGTGGCGGTGTATTGCAGAGCTGGTGCCAGAATGTTTTGATACTCCTATGTCTGTACAGTGTGCATATTGGTTGCATTATCGTTCCATGCAGATGTCAAAATCAAAGAAATCAGAATTATAGTTTGCATAAAAATTTTGAAAGCCATATTCCTTTTTATCAACCATGTCAGCAATAAATTGATTGCATAGAAATTTAAACAACAGTGACTTCAACTTAGAAAAAGGAAAATTTTTCGATCACCAATCAACTATCGAGTAAGAACTTCATAAACACTAGAGAATCCATCAAATTCCTTTAAAACAGCGTAACACTCTGCACCTCTTAACTTTGATTTAAATATAGTTTAATCAATCTTCTTGGAAAAATGCAATTTCCTTATCTTGAATCTTTATTATCAAACTTTTTCCCATACAATAACACTTTTCAAAGTAAACTGACAAATTTCATTATCGCAGAATAACGATTGAACCTATTTATATGCATCATGACGGAAAACGTTCTCCATAATTTGCACAGTGATAAAAGCGAATACTCCAAATATTCTCCAAAACGATCTTCAGGAAGGCCTTTGTTCCATAATCTTACACCACTTTCGAAAACTTTTTTTAAAGTGTGTACAAATTGAATAAATGGTTTCAGTGGATAAGAACGTAAGCTTCGCGACTCTATTGTGATTTACTGGATCTTCGCTAAAGAATAATTATGTTAGCTGGGTTCTTCTAAGACTTCTTTAAACCACTTTCAAAGCCATATTTTAGAGAATTAACTTACACAGAGCAGATGCACGGAAGAAGCAATCCTTGAAAAACTAAAAGCGTATTTACTGCAGAAATTAGGAGAGCATTATTTATAATCCGCTTGTGAAGTGCCTTTTTGAGCGCTTTGGTAAATGAATGCATTTTGCTCAATTAAAGCAATTTACGGTATGGCTATTGAATGTCATTCTATCTTGATATATTGCTATTTCTCAACACCTATGCTTCCTATTATTTGTCTTTATTGTTTTAAGTAAAGCCTCGAAGATATTAATGGCAGTTAACCTGGCCATTTCTCATCCCGTTCTGAAAAATAACTTCCAGAAAGGTGAATGGGAGGATAAGCATTTCCGTTCATTAATATCGCGGAGATATTAAAATTTTCAAAGATACTGAGTTTCAGGCAATTGTGTCTCTCTAATTATGGGTCCATAACTTTGGCGAAACTTTAAACTTGCCGTTCTTTAAAAGCAATTAAACTTTAAATTTTTAATTCTGCAGTTTTGATAGGAACTAGGCAACTGAAAAGCGGTTGTTGGATATTATTACCTTTGTTATTATGAATGTTGAAGTATAGCTAAGAGGGCATTTCAAGAGAAAATTAAAGAAATGTTTAATGGAGCCTTTAGCTGTCTGTGAATAAAAACGCTAAATTCATTTGAAGTAACGGCAAAATATTTTCCGCCAGAGTCAATAATATGAAGTATATTTTCAGAACGACTAAATTTTGAGTTTTCACATTTGAGGCAAAAAAATCATACATTATATAAAAAACACCAGAAGTTGTTAATTGTAACTTAAGAAATGTAAAAATAGGTATTGGATTTTCAATCTTTATGTATACTTTTGTTCATTTTCAAGCTACAGAAAACTAGCCAATCGATATAAACATACGAAAAACGTTTGAAAAATGGAGAGGAAATGCAAATGAAACTAGTTTCTCTTAAGATTATTTATTATTATTCCATGAATGAATTTCTTTAATGGAAAGGAACTTTTTTGCAAAAAGTTATCCATAATTTTTTGAAAGTATCTTATTTAGCATACAATAAGTATTCTAACATTATTATTTTATACGGTTACCAACAAATTTTCAAAAATATATTATTTAAAAAAAGCAATAATTTTTATTTATTATTGTGTGAAATTGTCACATTTATTTACAACATAAATTTTAATTTATTCTTCCAAATTCAGAATTGTTTCTTTATTTCCGTCTCTTATTAATCAGAAACATCGTGAGATCCAACGAGTCGCAGCAAAATTTAACAAGCTTTAATGAAAATGAAAAACAATTTATACATAAAAATTGGAAGTAAGCCCTCAACTTTCTTGTATATTTCCACAGCATGGCGCGTTTTTTTATTTTATTTCGTAGAAGATAATAGAGTATGCACTTAGGTATAGTGCAACTTCCCTTTGACTGAATTGTCCCAAAAGTACAAGTTGTCCAGAAAAACCAAGTTTCTGAAATTTTATATTGCAAAGTTCGCATACCAAATTCCCTTCGTCTATTGTTTCCCTTTTTTGAGTTATCGAAATCATAGACGCACAGATGGATGGGCGATCCAATTCTCCAAAAAATGTTTATTATAGACTCAGGGAGATCAAAAATGGGAAGATCGTTAAAATCTCGTAGTCGAATTTTTCACCATTAAAATACTTTCTCTTTGTATCCTTCGTGTAATATCATTGTGTTTATTATTAATGTTTAACTTTAAGTGTAAAACTTAATGGTAAAATTTTAATTTCTAAATTATGTATCAAATTTTAATGCAAAAATAAAATGTAAAATTGTGATATTTATCTTAAATGTCAAATTGTGATATTTATCATAACTGTCAAATTGTGATATTTATCATAAACATCAAATTGTGATATTTATCATAAACGTCAAATTGTGATATTTATCATAAATGTCAAATTGTGATATTTATCATAAATGTCAAATTTTAATATATAAATTACAGATGACTAGGATGGAAAACAATAAGTACGTTGTATACAACCGTCATGAATTTCTGCAAATAATAGAAAAAAGAAATTGTCTGCGCAGTTCGAACTAGAAACACAAACTAAACGTCTGATGTAATCAATGGCAATGTGCCATTAATCGTTTCCTTAATGACATATCTCACTGGTAACGTGTGTTTAAATTGTTTTTGCGAGTGTTTACATAGAAAATGAGGGTAATGCAATTTTTTGTACAGTTCAGTATACTTTAAATTTTAATGTCTTATTTTAATGTCTAACTTATATTCCAAATTTTAATAACTTATATAATATGTAACTTGCGTGTCAAATTTTATTTTCTAACTGAAATTTCAAATATTTAGTTTACTTATGCTACCATATATTATTCACTAATAAAATATATAAAATTTACATACTTCTTGTACCAAATTGAAAGCCTCGGTTCATGCAGTTGATTACTTTCAAAATCGATAAATGTATCGGTTAGATTTAAAAAAGATAAAATAAGAGAGATATAAACTTATTGCTTAGCATTAAGTTTATATCTCCCTTATATAATTCCTCTCTCACTATTATTTTGATGAGACTCTTTCGATGAGACTCATCTATAACATCTGCTGAATATTGAAGAAAGATTTCTTAATGGAACAGAATGTAATAATTCTTTCTCTAAGATTGCATTTCCATGCGTTGAAATCTGCAATCAATTGCTCATTCAATTTTTATGGCTTTCGGTTGATATCCTAAATAAACTTCGTATTAAGTTATTGAACTTATCTCGGAATAAAAGTGCCTAACATTTAGAATTGATTTTAAAATGCATTGCAAAGGAATCTTATGTAAAATTGATTATCATAGATTTATTTATTGTTAAAAATATTTAAATATTTCTGATAGTTATTTCAATAATTTTATTGAAATTATTTTTGTATTTTGCTGTGTAAATATAGAGTATCGTCTGAAGAGAATTGATTTTATAATACAGTGTTATCTCGCTTAACGAGTACCTCGCATAAAATGACTCGCTAGACGTTTCGCATAACGCGTGACGAAAAGAAGAAATACCGGATTTTGCTCCTGCTACTGTCATATCCACGGTTCTTTTATTTTGATTTAATTCTTATCAGACATGGTGTCTACTGATGGATTCTTATTAAACGAAGTGTCTAAGGATCAACCTTACTCCCAGAGAATATTAGAAATATCACTTCCACATAGTTTCCTGCCTCAAAGTGATCTAGTGGGAAGGGGTTACCAAGAGAAAGCTCACTTCCGCTTGGTAGAAACTTTGGCCGGAGAGTGTTGTCGAATGTGACATTGAGTCTGAGACAGCCCTCTGGAGTCTATAGTCAACGAGACTGTGTCTTTGGCTAAGATCAGGGGAATGGAGGTGGATGGCAATGATATCGAAGAGCTTGTGGAACAGCTGCGCCAAGAGCTGGCAGCTGAAGATCTTATGGAGTTGCATTTAGTTTCACAACAAGAAGTTATGGAGGAGCGTATGAACAGAGGATGAGGTGACAGCAAAACAACTATCCTACCTTCTAGCGCAATAAGAAAAATTCTGTAAGCTTGAGAAACTATTGCATTGCACATTGAGAAGCATCATCGTAATAGGGCAGAGGATATGCGCGCTACAAATTTATTTAATGATAATGCTGTGTCGCATTTTCGTCAAATTTCGAAGCGTTGGTAAAAACAAATGTCTGTAGACAGCTTCCTACTAAAGAAGAATTAGGTATGTATCATAATTCATGTAAAAACACAAAAAACATATTAAGACATTTAGAAAAATTAGTAAAATTTATAAATGAAGCAGTGAACTCAATTCTGCTAATTATAGTATGTATCATAAATGATAAACTTATTATTTCGATTTTTTGTTTTTTTTTGTTTTCTGCAAATCGTATCCGCTTTCCATGTTGGTTGATTCTGCTGTGAAAGAAAAGATTAAGATGATCCATACTCCTTAATATTCTTATCTAAATTTTCTTTCAGAATGCATTATCGCATTTAAAATGAATTTACATACACTGTAAAAAATATCCGTTTTTTTCCCGGACTTTTTCCGTATATTTGACGGTTTAAAGCTGTTTTGTTGACAAAACGGTTTTTCACCGTTTTCCGCTCCAGCCATAAACGGTTTTAAACCGTCAGTTCAAATTCTATTTTTCGTCATACGGTATTGCTTTCCGTATGGTAACTTTCCCTTTTCTTAAATGTAATTTTATTGCATTCATTTCATGTTTTTAATAGGGTTCCATCTCCGCTGTTGTTTACACATGTTGCAGTAACCTGTTGTCACTCATGAAAGCTAACCTTAAAACACATGTTCTGGCAATAGTTGATTTTTACACCACTAGGTGGCGCCACTAGAGCTATAGTGACTTTAAAACTCAAATAGATTATTTTTACTTCATTTTATGAAGTCTCTGGTGGTCTAGTGGTTAGAGCGACTGCCTTTTATTTCTATGAACGCGGTTTCGATCCCCGGCACGGAGGAGTTGGACGTTTTGTCACCATCTTGCATCGAAATCGTCCAAGTAAGTTCAATTAAGAATTATATTAATTAAACTAATTGAAATTAATAATTAAGCCTTGATTAATTGATAATACACATCAGCACATTTCAACTCGAACAGAAGGAGAAAAACAACTCAACTCAGTCGATGACGTCACTTACTTCGATGACTTAATTTTTAAGGAGAAAACTTAATTTCATACGGTAAAAAACCGTTGTGACTACGGACTTACTTCGTAACTTTTACGGGAAAAACTTGTTCCTGTATGGTAAAAAACCGTTGTGTCTACGGATTTACTTCGTAACTTTTACGGTTTTGCACAACCAACTCAGCTGCCAGTTTAAAACCGTAAATTTTACGGGATTTTTTTTACAGTGTAGGAAAAATTGTTTCGCATTACGAGTAAGCTTCTGGAACGAATTATAATCGTTAAGCCATGTTCCACTGTATATAAGTTTTGCTGAATTTTTCAACGTTATCATTTTTCCTACTTCAGAAAAAAATAGACATTTGTTGCATAAATATGTGCTAATTCCTAAGAACAACTGATAATTTCCCTAAACTTGTTCCCTGTAATAAAGAAACTAACTTAATTTTTCAAATTCATTGAAAAATGTTTAATCGATTGCTGCTTATTTTTTATTGTATTTTTTATTTTATTTCTTGATAAATATCGGTGAACATCAAAAAGATTTTAGCACATGTAAAGATCGTTTCGATAGGTACCAAACCACAAATGTTTGTGTATGCAAACCTTTCATTGTATTTCTCAAGATTATTGACTCAAAACAACCATTATATATTAATGAAAAAACAATTTAGACAAAAATGACAACTTTCATGAATATTTAAATTGAAAAGTAGTTACAGAGAAAAGAAATTCGAAAATGAAAGGAAAGAAAATGAGGTATGCAAAAGCCTTCAGAACTCAGTTAATACTCATAGTATAGAAATTTTTATTGTTCATTCTGGAATGAGAATGCCTTTCCAATGAATGAACCAATGAAACAGTTACATTTGGTATTATATGCTACAATTGTTATTATATTAAACAAAGAATGAGTTATTGTTTCGTTTGAATTGGGTTTTATGCCTGAATTGTTTCTTAACAAATTTCTCTAGTCGCCTATATGGATTTGGATAAGTTCTAGTCCATTTCCAGTTTATTTCGACATTAGAATAAGATTACTTTAATTAACTCTTTGCACAATATTGCAAAAGAATATGCAGTTAAATCCTTCTGAAATCTTACTTCACTGTCTCTTAAAAGATTTTGTACGAAAGGCTTCAATATAAGCTTATGTATTTTTCAGCATTTGTATTCGCATTAATGAAGCAAATTGTTCATCTCATGCAGCATTAGATCATAATACCAACTGGATGTGGCCAATGTAAATGTAATGAAGCCAGGATACAAATCTCAAGATTCCCTCTTTACATTATTTTGTCATCACTTTGAAGCAAGGAATCTTTCGTTTTATCACTCAAAAAATATTAATGCTTTCTTGTCCTGGTAATATAGCTGTTGATCCATTTTCAAATAACTCTTTTCACACAATTGCAGACGAACATACAGTTAAATCCAACTGAAGTATAAATATTCCACAATCTCGTCAAAGATTTTACGCAAAAGGATTCAATAAGGACTCAGTATATTTCGTTTGAACATTTTTTAGCAAAAATATTCATATTAAAAAAACAGATACTACCCAGTTTTGTGGATGTCATGCAGCTTGAGGTCATACTACCAAATAGATGAATTTCAGTAAAGCAATGAAATCAGGATGCAAATCTGTTATTTTTGTCTTTACATATTTTATGTGATCATTACGAAGTAAGTAGGCTTTGGTTTCTTCTATTCAAACAGTGCTACTCTCTTGTTCCGCTGTCCTGGTAATATAGGTGCTGATCCGTATTGAGATAACTCCTTGGACACAATTTCAGACAAACATGCAGTTAAATCCTACTGAAATAAAGAAAATATCCCACTATCTCGTCAAAGACCTTGTGCGAAAGGCTTCAATATGGACTCAGTATGTTTCATTTGTCTATTTTTGAGAAATAATATTCATATTTATCAAGCAAATCGTATCCACTTTTGTTTGATCTCATGCCGCCTTAGGCTATATTACCAAATGGATCAGCCACAGTGAAATCAGCAGGCAAATCTCTGTCCCTTGCCTTTACATATTTTGTGCCATCAAGCTGAAGTAAAGAATCTTTGGTTTCGTCTATCCAAATAGTATTGCTCTCCTGTTCTGCTTATGTATGGGTTATGTAGGTGTTGATCCATTTTCAAAATTTCAACACTGTTCTTCTCATTCACTGCACTTTCAAAAGCTGAAACCTACTGTTAGCTGGTTATCGCATTTCCACAACAATGAAATTTCTCTAAACATTTGTGCTCATATGAATGAAAAAGAAAACATTACTTACTATGTGAGAAAGTTTTGATCATTTTTTTAGTTGTTTCAGTATATTTTGATAGAATGCAGAAAACTGGGCAAACCTCACTTCATTATAGTTTTTATTAAATTATTCTTTTAATCGCACATAAATTACTGCTATAACTTTAAAAATAAGTAGTATTTTGACACATCAAAAGTTGAAAATATATTTTTTCCAAAAGTCTTCTAAAATATTGATCACATGTGTAGCTGTTAAATGTTCAGAAACTACTAATCTATTCAGAAAGCAAATACGGCTCTTCAATATCTGTAATTTATGCAATAATGTTCTTATTATTCGCCCAATTATATACGAAATAAAATTTGTACATTTAATTTGTGTTGATGTAAGATATTAATATCAGTCTAGAAAATAGACACAGATGCATTATTATCAGAATTTCAATGTATTGTTGCAAAACCTATCCAGGATAACATTTCGCTCAAAAATAATTCGCACACTGTGGAACATTTCGTATCGGACATGAAATGTTACCCGAACATATCGGATAACATTTCATGATATCCGATAAAAGTGAACTTTAAAACTGTGGCTAGCTGTCCGAATATCATTTTGAAGAACAGTGAAGTGAATTCTAATAAAATAAATTAAAAGCCACTCAGTCTTGATGCAAAATTGCTTGACAATTGTTTTTTCTAATTTGCTAGTGTTCTCGCATTTTAGGTATCTGTAACATCCTGCAAATTATTTCCATAATGCAATAATTGCGTCTTCAAAAGACAAGAATTCTATGTAACTTCTGTAAAAATATATCATTGGAAATAAAATGTAAATGTATAGAAGTTATAACATTTTATGAATATTATTTCTAATATTCATATACAAAATTTCCAGCTCAGGTGTCATATCATATTCAAAATTACGAGGTCCGTCCCAAAAAGCCCTCGAGTTGCTTCAAAACGAAATGTTAATATAACTAAACTAAAACTTAACTACCTCAGTATAACATCTACTCTTCCGTAACTAACCCCATGCACTACAGAGTAGGGATGGGAAAAACCTACCGGTTTGAACCGAAAACCCTTTCTTTTGTTTCGGTTAACCGGTTCTTTCGGTTATTTTTTGTCCCGGTTTTAACCGGTTATTTATATTAAATCCAATAACCGGGTGAAAAAAGCGGCAAAATCAGGTATCAAAAAATAGGATCGATTTTAGATTTGAGTTATGAAGTTTTAAATTTCATCATCTTAGGCCAGTAAACGGCAACCGCTTCCTCAAGGCGGACATTAAAATGCTCTAAAATAGTCATAGTCAAGCTTTCATAACTCGATTAGTTTTGGTCACAGAAAAGTGGAACATTTCGTATAAAATTTTAGTGTGCCAAAAATAATTTAATAAATATGATTAATAAGATCTGAGGATTGTATAAAAATTTAGACACAGTTATTTTTATTATTATACATATAGCCGCAAACAACACTAAATACGATTAATTACGTTTGCACTCTCTAATTTCTTTTTTCATTCGTCTGCAATACTTAATAAAATTCTTAAAATTTTGTCTACAATACTTACTTATTGTATTAACTACTCAATTATTATTATCACTTATTGTATTAATTACTTATTTATAATCATTACTTATTACTTAATTACTTATTTATTGATATTACTTATTGTATTATTATTTACTTGTTTATTATTATCAATAAAAATTTCTGTCTACAAACGTTGTTTCTTTTTCAAAAAACCGAAAACCGGTTATTTCAAAAAACGGTTATTTATTTTATTAAAAACCGGTTAACCGGTTAAACCAGAGGTGAAAAGAGCGGTATAACCAAAAAAGTTTTTTTTTATTATTAACCGCCATCCTTACTACAGAGATTATCAATGGAATCAAAGCATATCCGTAACTTTTCGATTATGAAGATAAGATTCTATCACTTGTTCACCATGCCGCTCAGTTACATTTTTCACACGGAATCTAAGTTAAAACAATCAATTTCAATGTTGACAAACTAAGCAAAAATTTTTATTTGACTTGCTTTTTCATATCAATTTATAGTTAACGTTTGAAAAGTTCGAACGAAAGAGAAATTCACCATAAAACTTCCAATAAACGCTTCAATCGATTGCTTTCATAATATCCTTTTGTCACCAAGATTTATTGCCAAATGAATTTGCCACCCAACCTTAACACAGCTCTCCAGAAAACACTTTAAATTAATTATTAAAGCGTATACATTTCACCGTTATGTCCACCGCATTTCAGCACCATCGAATTGATTGCAGCGGACTGGCACAACCAACCACCAGACCACCCCGCACTGCATGAAGACAAGCTGCAGAACGTAATAGTCTTTTCATAACATGTAGATGCCAGGGCGTAACATTTTTCATGTGGTCACGCGATTTGACAGTTAAATGAACGACTGTCATCGAATGCACGCGGTGGGGATAAAAATATTAGATTCTATAAATGAACAAAGACTTCAGTGCATCTGAGGTGAGGATGTCCTTAAATGTCACTTGCCGCAAAAAACCGATGACTTTTCTCCTTTGAATAATCAAAGATGAAAAATGAATGATAAATTATTTAGATTCGTAAGTGGCATTTATGGAAGTGGATGACGGGTAATTTTAAACGAACAGTCGGTTTGATGTAGAATTTGAAACGGCTGTTAGTAAATTCGTTATATTTCAGAGCATGTAGTAGGGGGACATCAGACTCTAAAACCTAGGGGAGGGGGAACTATCAAATTCGATACATTATATCTCTGAAAAAAATGCAATTCACAGAACCACTTTATTTTAACAGAAAAATATCTGTTTATATATCTATTTATATGTTCATATAAATATATTTCGGAGAAAAAAATGAGATACTCACCATGCGCGCATGATTACTGATAAAATATTGGTCTAAACCAGTGGCGAATCCAGGATTTGGGTCTGGGAGGAGCTGAGGTCAAAAAATTTTTTATCGTCGTGACGAATGTCAACCCTCATGGCTTATTCAAAACAAACACTTTAACTTTACAGACTTTACTCACCTGACAATAAGAATCATAAAGAACACTACAATACTTTCGATAATTTAATAAAAAATACAATGAAATAAGTAGCCAAACAAATGTTTCCTATTCTACAAGTACAAATGGAATGACTAGAAAAGTAGGAAAATTTTCGAGCCTGTCAAGCCAGAAAGCAATGTTGTCATGTTGTTATTATTTTTTTAAATAAAGGGAAATGAGGAACAAACAGTTGTAGTGATTTTAAATAAAATCAAGAATTCTGGTTGAACTCTGGGAGGGGCTGCAGCCCCATAGCCCCGACCCCTGGATTCCCCACTGGTCTAAACACAATATTTTGGTATCTAAGTAATCCAAACAGTATGTTTAAGAAACTGAGCAACAATTTATTAACATTTAAATTTAATTGCTATTTTATATACCAATTTAAAATAGAATGTTAAAAATAGTTAAAATTTCAACTTTTCTTACTCCCAAAAAACTCCCTTGGAGAAAATATGTACAAAAATTGTAGTTCGATTTGTAGAACATAGCACAATACATATTCAGTAAAAACTTTATGTATAAAATTCAATAGTTCTTGAGATATTGTGCGCAATATAAAAAAAAAACACTTTTTGAGATGTAGCGCTTTAAAGATATGGCCATTTTCTATGTTTACGTTGAAAAGCTGATACATTTCCCTTCATAATTTTCATAATTATGGGAATTTTTGAACGCGGTTTGTTTTAAATTGTTCAGAAAAGACTGGTAAATGATATTTATTTTTTTCATAAAATCGAAAATTTTCGAGTCGTATGTCCCCTTACGCCAATGTTATCTGTTTCATAAAATTGTTTCAGAAGATTGATTGATTTGTTGATTAATTGGTGAATGACCACATTTGAAGCTGCAAGATAACAGCTGAGACGGGCTTTATTATCTTTAGTCCTCAAGTAGATGATAATCTCATCCCCTATCTTTTACCATTACTAACATTTTTCAGTATGTTGTTTAACTCTCTAATCGTCTGAGCCATATTTTTCATGTTCAATTTAAAAACCGAAAATTCATGTTTATGTTAATAATTTCTAAAACTTCCAGCGATAAAATCCTCTTAAGATTTCAGATATTTGATGAAACGCAATAAATATCCAATAATTGAATTTAAATGCTTATTTTTGAGATTTTAAATATATGTATTAGATAAAAAAAGCAGCAAACTTAGCAGTTTGAGCAATAATTAAATGATAGAAGCCTTAACTAACAAACTGAGAAATAAAAAAATGTCAAAAGTAAATTTTCTGTCTTTATTATTCTCTAAATGTGCATGCATACTTCCTTTGTTTAACGAATTTTATGAACGTTCATATATTTTTACGCTGCATATAGAATCAGTTACTAGGTAATGTGATAATGCTGAATTTAATGCACTTAATAAATGCATTCATAATGTATACAATTTGCTTAATGAGGTATTACTTAGTTTTGTTACTATGACACCTGAAGAAAAGTGAATCATTAATTCGTATTCAGGAAAAGGTCAGAATTTTTGATGCCTATAAATATATCTTAAATATATATAAAAATATCACAGTAAAGTTTATCCTAACGTTGTTTTCCCGCCGATGCTTCTAAGGCTAGTTAAGAAAAAGCAAATTTAGATGAATTAGATTAACCCTATCTCAGGCGCGAACGATCTCTTAGATCGCTTTGGTATATTTTGAGTTCTTCCTTCAAATCGCCTGTTAATGATTTCGTACCCTTTTAGCTATCTTTTGAGACCTTTGAGAACTGGTCAAAATTCACTGAAACTACTGAAATTTAAGAAATCCAATACGAAATTTCGGCTTCAATCACTCATGGCCAAGGGCCGGAATCCTAATTCTGATATCTCAGATTGCAGCGCCTAACGAAGGGTTAAAAAAGGCAGAGCATGCTCCCTCGGTCTGAAACAAATCATAACCAGTATAACAGGAGGAGTGTTCTCCCCTGTACTTTCCCGTTCTCTAACACAATATGGCTCCTTTTGTGCCTCATATTAAAAAGAAAACCGAATATGGATTTGGGGTATCTTCCTTTCCCCCAATTGAGTCGAAATTTGACATAGGTCTACAATTTTGGTGACGAGACTACATACCAAATTCCATTTGAATAAGTCGTTGTGTTTTTAAGATCTCGCGTTCACATACACGGAAACAGGGAGGAAATGGGTAGACGGTCAACCCTTTGACGGAACTTATCTACAATTTGATACTCATCTACAATTGTAATCATAAAACTTATGCTAAATTTCATCCACCCATCTATTTGCGTTTTTGAATTACTGTGTTCACATGGACATAATGGATACATCGCATGTAAATTTAAAATGTAACGATATTGCTGATGGTCTTGCTAAAGAAGGTACTACCATGCCTCAGGCCTATGTAGAACCCTCGACCTACCATGAGTTATGCTCAAGAAGAAAGTCCCTTGTTAACATTTCTTGGAGGCATCCACCAGCTCATTCATGGTATCGTAGTGAAGGCCCGGGTGCTGCTACACGTTTTAAGGGGTATAGGAAAGACCAAACAGCTTTGGCTCGCTTATCAACCGGTCACTTAAAAACACTCAGATTCTCTCGTGATGATAAGAAGTTCAATATCTGCACAAAGTGCAACATGACTGAGGCCACTCCGAAACATCTACTTGACTGTGTTGCCGTGGTGTATGATGACCTGCTTAAGCGACCGGATTTCGGGTTGGAGGTGATGAAGGCGAACGACCTCATGGATCTGATCTGATTCAGATAAGAGAGATTAGAAAGAAGAAGAAGACATGGACGGACCAACAGACAGACTTCGATTCAACGGATTTCGTCCATGATAGAAATCTGAATCTGTGGTGTAAAGGCCATATACCAAATTTTATGCCTGCATAGCTCGTTACCTTTTAATTGCGGTGTTCACAGACGGACCAGCAAACAAACATTATTCCCCAAAGGATTTATTCGGACTCGGAGAAAGTCCGAAACATCGGGATTCATCAAAACTTCGATGTCGAATCTTTGGCGATTACAATAATTTCTCCTTGAGTACTTCGAATGCGAGAAAGTAAAAATGTAATGCCCATGAACAGAATCTCAGTATTCTATTTCTTTATAGAACATTTCTATTAATTGAAAGCAATGGCATATCCCCGTCAAAATGTCGTATTCTACTCTAACTGTACCTCAGGAAGCCTCTGAATTTCAAATTCCTGTCTACTTGTAAGGCAAATAAGGCACAAACATCATCGACGTTCGCCAAGGTTAGCTCGTAATGTTTTCTGCCGGATTAGAAAAAATCATTATCTTTCCAAAATCAACAATTAGAAAGTAAATCGAAGCAGTAATTGAATAATAAGGTAATTAAAATTGAATATTTCATTCGTTGTCGAAAACTAAAATCAATGAAAAATAGCCTGTTACTGAACCTTAGTCCACGATTTTCCATTGCCTTCCCCATAATATTAATATTAATAATAACGGACTTCCCAAGAAAAGTACAAATTTGACGCTAGGCCATGTTAATGTCAATAAGATAATTTAGCATAATTGAAATTCATTATTCCACAGTTTAGGTAATGCTATTTTTGTAACCTAAGAGCTCTAATGAAAGAGATTTCAAACAGTTTTGAAAAACTAATCAAAACAAGTGACTTAAGGGAATTTCTGTGACAGATTATGCAAGAGCTTTATTCAAATAGTTTTCAATGGAAATGAAATCACATTAATGAATGCTATCGCACCATTTATTTCATATATATTTACTGCTAGACTCTAATTCTTCTGACTGATTTCATAATATTGTTATAACACTGGTACATAATGCTTGAAAGAAAGAAGCACAAGACATTAAATAATAGATCGAGTAAAATCTTTAAGGAATTGGAATATGCGGCAGCTAAACGGTGAATTCATATGATGGCACGGAATATAGCAAATACAGGAATTGTTTAAACTGATATAAACTCTGAAATTATCATGGAATTCACTGAAATATATCATATTCTTTTATTTATTTTTTCATGAATCCCAGAAAACAGCATGGGATATTTTTAAATCCATACCTTCATAAATTTATGAGTTCTATTTAAGAGAATAATTTAGGGATTAAAATAAAGAACATTGAATAAAGCAAATTTCAAAGCACATGAGCAATCAGAATCGGTCAATGAGTCAACTGTAATATTTGTCTGTGGTTGGAAATGGTTGGGAGAATGATTGCTTTATATAAACACGCAATAGTTTGGCTCCCACCTTCGAAGAGAGATGTGATCTGTCTGGCCTGTTTGTTTGTTGTCTGGATTCTCAGTGCGACGAACTGCACTAATTTTTTAAAGTGTGTTTTTCTGTCTTGTTTGTCTGAGTGTAAATAGATATGTAACGGTCAATGTGGATAGTATTTTTCGTAATAACGAAATAAGCCGGTAGAAGTGAATAATTTATGAGACTTTATCGCATTAACCAGTTATTATGAATAATTACCAATCAAGTTTGGTCAATGTAATTATTTTCGATTGAAATCTGTTTTTATATTTCCGATTTAAAATTTGAGGCGCGTTATCACAGTTAAAGGTTAATCTCTTAAAGTTAAATATTTTCGAAAACGATGTATTTGTGGGTTGTCTTTGCATTATTTCCTGTTTCAAATGTAGAATTTCAACAGCGCTTACAATACTTAAGTCATCTAAAGTGGGCACTGGCAGATATTTTTAACTTTAAAAAACATCCTACGGCTTTTCTAGCAGCGGGAGTTGGAACCTAGTAGCTTCGCTAGCTCATTGAATATTGGAATATTTTTACTTAATTCATTGCATTTACCAATGAAATATGGTCAATGAGATTATATACCAATGTAATTAATTATATTGACCAAACTTCATTGGTGATTATTCATAATAGCCGGTTAATGTGATAAATTCTCATAACTTATTCACTTTGGCCGGATTATTTGGTTATTATAAATAATCGCCGGTTATTATCCATAATTACCATGGTGATTATCTATATTGGCTGTGACAGATTTATTTTTTTTAAACTGGTGTCATCATTTCAAGAGAGAGAATTTTAACACAGACAATTTTAGTAGGTATAATTAATAAATGAAATTTAAAATTTAAGTCAATTTAAGTGCTTTGCAAAATCAAAAATTTTCTGTCTACAAACTGAAAAATGAAGGCACCTTTTATCTGAAGATAAAAGGAAAATAAAATTTCGTCCCTTTCCGCCATTTTCTCCTCGAATTTTATAAGACTCGGAACTATGCGGATGAGAGAGAATGGAAGAGAACGCAACTGAGATGATGAACTGAATATCTTCGAAGATATTTCAAAACCTTTCGGTACAAAAGTTGTTCATTATGCCTAATTTAAATTATCTTTCTATCTTCAATCATAAGGGAGTTATAGAGAAAGGAAAATTTCACTATACAAGCCATTTCCACCCCCTTTCAGCTGGATAGCCCGTCTACAAACTCGGTCGACTGGTTTTGTGTTTTCGGGACTATGATCGGCAAAAGTCTACAAAATTTCCTCGAAGTCGTGATATGAGAACCATTGCAACAGGTAATATTCCTATAAATAATCTAACTAATTTACATGCTATTTCATAATATGTAATTGTTCTTTGTAATCTATTTCAAATGCATTTTCAGATTTCAGTATTTCATTAACTTCAATAATTAACAACAAACGTAATAATTCTCTAAATTAAATGCAATCCAACAGAATCAAAACCAATGTTTCATTTGTTAACACTCAGCCATGTTTACAGAATTAAATTTCAAGTAAAGAAAACGCATAAACTTATTTTAAAATATTTCAAAATACAATTCTTTAAAAAATAAAACTTAAATTTAAGAAATAAGACGATGTTGTTTAATTTTAGATGAACGATAATTCACATTTTTCTATAAAGCTATGAAAAGTGGATATCATTATTCCTGTCGAATATTGAATACATTATTCTTCCAAACACCTGCTCTTGCCCAGCCAGCCTCAGCACTCCACTTTTTCTCACTCATTCTCAGTTTTTATAACTTAATCGATGATCCAATAACGACATCTTGTAAAACATCCCTTAAAATCCTCCTGAAAAGTTAACGAACCTCTTCACCCGAGATCACCTACGGACCAACAATTTTTTTCTATTAATTGAACATTGAATAATTCATCAAATTACTCGATTAGCAGTTAATCCTATAGGTTTACATGCTCAGAAAAATCTCCACATCGTAAGCCGATAATTGAATATATCATCAGACGATAGTTAAACACAAAAGATGATAATAAAAAAACGAACGAAAAACTTAATAAAATAAAAATGCCCTTAAGAACTAGATGTAAGAAAAAAAGAAAGAAGAGATGACTGGGTGAATCTTTAGCAGCGAGGAGTGACATTTGAAAGTGCTTGGTGCAACAGGAATTTCAGAACCAGCGAAAAAGAGTTCTTGAAGAACAATTTCTTGAGCACGAGATGAAGGAGGCAGGGAAAAAAATGGCTAAATGAAGTGGCGGTGGCTGGAACGTCTGTTAATATCTCGGCAAAGAGGGACAAACATTAATCAAGGACCCGCTCGATACTTTTCTTGGTGGTGAAAGTCTGGAGATAATGGAAGAAGGCAGATAAGAAGAAGTCCTCCTCAAACTATGATTCCCTCTTTATTAAGATAGGGTGCTCGCCTTTTTTCTTTTGTTATGTGCTTCTAATGTGCTGTTGTGTGATGGGTTGCTGGGAGGATGGAAGTCTCTCGTAAACTATTTGCGTTACTCGGCTGGTAATGATCAGGCATTTGCGCCTTTTTGAACCATCTCGGTTTTTGTTGTCTTTTAACTTAAAGGACGTTTTCTTTTTTCATGTTGAAGTTGTTAAAGTTTGTCGTTTTAGTGCTCTGACGCCATTTTGGAAAAAAAATGCCGGAGAGCTATTATTATGAGACACTTCATGTAAAAGGGTACGAGTACTATGGCAACGATATGCATTCGGTTTTCGACACCTTTATAGACTTTTCCAGACTACATGTGAGACACTTAAAAAGAATCAAGTTTATCAGATAGGTATTTGATATTTCAAATCTTCACAGTCTTCATTGCACCAAAAACATTCGACCGCATTTTGCAGTTCTTATCATCAAAGGTTCTTATCTAGTTACGTTAACCATTCAAAATGTTTCCATTTTGCCTATTTTTGAAAGGTACTTAGTTTTGTCAGACTTTAAAAATTCTAGCAAACCTCATTATTCATGTTTGTATTCGTTTCCCTAAGTTGTTCAAGGAATGCAATGCCCATTCTATTCACTAGAAGTCTTATAAAGGGTATATTATCAAATATATCCATATAAAGTTTGAGACCATCACAATTTAGATTATTACTTTTTAGAAATTAGTGTCAAAATTTCTTGTTTAACAGCTTAAACCGTTTTACAAATTTGGAATACTTTTCAAACTTTATCTGTGTTAGATTATTTCCGTCCTTTATTTGTTCAGATACATGGACCCAATATTAGGGATTTCTGTAAGATATATGTTTGATTATAAATTTGCTTCTTTTTCAAATATCACAGTTTTTACTTCCTTTCAATTTAAAGTACTAGTTGCTGAAGATTCCGGCTTCAGAATTGTTACTTCATCTTAAGCCGATCAAAGAATAAAATTTTATAATGAAGAAGAATTTCAGTGATGCAACTACGATATTTTTTTAGAAAAAATATTATATTAAAAATTTTAATATCTTTGACACATACATAAAGCCAATAACTTTTAAAGCAACACTACTTAAATGCGTTTATATATAACCGAAAGCCCTTAAAACTATATGGTAAAAATGTTAAAAATAAAAATGGCTATGCATTTCAGTGGATTCAGATATTGACTTTGAGAACAATGATAAATTTTACGATCAACAAAAGTATCAAAATCCTATGCATTTTTATTTCTAGAGAAAAATTAGTATCTTTCTTTTTCCTCAGTTGGATTCTATTCAGCATTTGACGGATAGAATTTACGAAACCTCAATACTCTGCTACATGTTCTGAAATAATACGCGCCCAAAGACAGAACTGGTAAATCAAATCAAGGATAATATCTCACAGCAGTCTTACGTTACAAAAGCTTCTATTATATTCTCTTTGCTGGGAATTTATCAAAAATTACATCCAGGCAAACATCCATCAGAAAAGAAAAATAATAACAAAGGGCAAAAAGAAGCAAACAAAAGAGAAGTGGAAGAAATGAAAAGGAGGATCGACTAAAAAATTGCCGAAAAAGAGCTCGGGGCTCACATTTCTCAGCCGGGAATCCATCTATTTAATAAGAGAGATGTTTTGAATTCTGGATCGAAATTCAATTTCCAAATCCGCTTCATTCCGTAACGCCCGTGCGGAGGACAATAACCAAGAGGAGATTTATGAGTGGCGAACGGTAATTTTCTTGACAAATCTAATCGACAAGAATTCGTCTCATCTTCTGCAGAAAAGATGGCGTCTCTGGCTGTGTGTTTGGCGATGAGCGGAAAAATGCCAAAAATGCACGCTTTCGACATTCACAGCGCAGCATTCTTTGGGAACTATAATGGTGCGGAATCCCATACTTGCAGAATGTGCTAGAGGGGATGCAGTGGGGTTTCTTAAACAAAAGGCGTCTCATCCTTTTAGTAAGGGGGGGTTTAATTTTAAGCAATGAAATGCCTTTGGAGGGGTCCTTTCCGCCTGATGGTCCCGTGATTGATGAGATTTTGGAATTCGTGGGATTAAGTCATTACTCAAGTAGCAAAATTACACTGGCGTCAAGTTATGAAAGAAACTGAGGGCGCGAAAGATTTTGTCGTGACTTAAATGCGTAATGTTGCGCTGGTTACGAGAAATAAATCTTCTATACCCAGAAGATTAAAAGTTGGCTCGCAGCCATAAGCAGCTCTGACCGATGCCGAGCATGGGTATTTTCCATCTCCTTGGAGTTATTAGTCTAGCATATTATTTCATTCTTTGGCAAACACAGTGCCGAAACAATGTTACTATTTCCATAAGAAAGGAATATTGTAATATGTGATGGTTTAATGCCCGAAGAGTCCATGCAGTTGTTCTAGATTTAGATGATACTATCTTCGTATGTGGAGCTAGCTATAAGACTGTTGACAGAAGAAAGCATGCGTAAAGTCTTTGTTCACAAAGGCAGCATAAAACCACTTAAGTCAAAGACTCTTAAAATTTTTTGACTCGCTGCCCATGTAAGCACGATAAATTATTTTCGCATTTAGAAGTGTGAAAAATCTGTATGAAAGTTAAATAATAAATGCCTTATAAATTATATATATATTGCATTACTAAATTATGTATTATTAACATTAATTTTTTAAGGCACATATTTAGTATATTTTAATAACTCTTTTAAAATGTATGTGCATTTTCCTTAATTATTTTTACATAATAATATTAAAGACTCCACCAGTGTCCTAGTGAGTAAAAGCATTAAAAGCAAGTTTAAGTAGTATGTCGTTCAGAAGGCGGTTATGGTTTCTATCCTCTCTGTTCGCAATGAGCATTAACCCTAGTCCTTCCATCCCAAATTAGGTCCTATTCACATGCTATTTGTGTCGGGACAACACAAACAGCCACAAAAGCGATTAACGGCTTGAAGTACATTGATAGCAGGTCGGTAGTGCCTCTATGCCTCCTTTTTTGTAGCGATTTCTCTCCAACCTCAGGGGGAAATGATGATCAAAAGTGTAGTCAATGACTTGTCCTTCATGGCAGCTCAACGGGAAGTACAGATGTACTACCTAACTGCTGCCAATGTACTTACAGCCGTTAATCGCTTCTCCAGTATTTTGCCACTAATGAGTTGTCTGACACAAATAGCATCCGTCTACCGGGTCTAGGAATAATAGTGGTAGATCGATGCGTATTTTGGAAACGAAGTTCTCTTTGCAGTGGTCTGACTGTTGAAGCTATTTCCTCCAAGTATAACGCAAATTTGGGTCTGTTTCCTTTGAAAGTCAGCCTACCGCCTTATGTTGGATTTTATCAGATTTTTGCTTCAAATGTTTCCTAAGTTCTTCTCCAAGGTCGCTTGCACCATCAGAAGATGCCTCACTTTCTCACTATCACTTTCTACTTGACTCATTGTCTAGAAATACAAGACCAAGTGGAATTAGAAACACCATAATCTAAGGATGGACATTCAAGAACACTCCGTTACTCGCATCGTCGACCGCCCCATATCAAAACTAGTCATCATTGTGAAAACTATGATAATTAGAACGGTGTATTGGAAGTTTGGATATTCAGCCATTCTAGATATCCGCCAGCTTTCGTAGTTAAGCCAGTCCTGAATTGACTAATGAATGCTTCTATTCTCTTCTAGTTTGGCAATCTTTTAAACTGAGGAGAAATGTATATTTAATTCATCTAATAAGATTACTCATTTACATTATTAGGTTAGATAGTCATTTGAAGGTAACAGATATATTAAATTATCATCCAACATATATATCTTTTCTGGAGAAATTTGTTTCGAGGACTCTTTCCCACAAGTGACCGACTTTAATTTTTAAAAACAATTGGAAAATTGGGTCGTTAAGTCAAGTAATAAGTTACTAAAGCAACTATGTGACAGTTTTCAGTTGTTGATTCCTGTGTTTTGTTTTTGTGTCTTGATCATATTATTTTGAACTATCTATAAACTGTATTTTATATTATTTTAAAAAATAATCATGAAATCAAAACATCGGTTTTTGAAAAATTACTATTGAAAACTTGCAATCAATTCCAAAATCTTTTTATATAATCAGATAATAAATTGCAACATTTAATCCAAAAGAATCTTCTTCGATTTAAAATCTCTCCTTTTAATGTATTTAGGCTGATATATTTCCAAAGATAATTTATTAATGAAACTTATATAATTAAGTTTTAAAAATAAAATAGACAGCTCATAGACTAATCAAATTATTATGAATATGGAAAGTGATTATAAGTATCTCATTCTAGCGTAAGTGCCCTAAATGTCAACATGTTCATCTCCGAAGTTAGTTTTCTAGTAAATGATTTTTATTACAAGAAACTGAATGACGAATAATGATATTTCCTTTTTATTTCTTCTATTTTATGTTCTCGATGACCTTATTCTTTTGAAAATAACTCACGTTTCTTTCTTTTTATTTAAAAAAGAATACATCTCTAATTTAGAACAGATTATTCATACAAAGAAACTCAATTCTTGATAGAATTTATTCATATTTAACAATTTAAAGTGTTAATATTATCATTAATTATTTCTAAGGGTGTAAGAAGGCTGAATATTAATTATACTTTTTTCCCTTTATTTATCGAAGAGATATCAGAATTATTTATTTTTATTTAGTTTTATTTATGGAAGAGATATCTGAATTTTCATGAGGAACAATTTTTATTTCTGAATTTAATACGCCATTAAGTCAGATAAAAATCTAAAAAGCTAAGAATCTATAAAGCTATTTTAAAAGCTCAATTAGAACCTTTGGCATGTCAATCTCTGATGAAATTTTAATACTATAATTGCTTTATTATTAATTTTTGAGCAGCAGAAAGTTTTAAGGGTCTACGCAATCAATCTGAGTAGACAAACAGTACAAATAGATTTGAAATGTTAC
Source organism: Araneus ventricosus (assembly GCA_013235015.1). Lineage (NCBI taxonomy): Eukaryota > Metazoa > Arthropoda > Arachnida > Araneae > Araneidae > Araneus > Araneus ventricosus. The sequence goes on along the minus strand of BGPR01000055.1, from coordinate 806,864 downwards.
TCATTAAAATATAAAATCTTGAACTTTTATTTACTCAAACCTAATAACTTTATTTACTATTTAAAAATATAATTTTCTTACCATTTACATCTATCGAATATTCCCCATCTAGATGTCCATCAAACATATTATGCGTGTAATTTCTGGACTCGAGACCTTTAATACCTCAAAATAAAGAACAAACCTTCAGCTTAGAATCACAAACTCATTTCAGAAAAAGCAAAGAACCCCAAGCAAATTTTAAATAGTGCAATTAGGGAATAGCTTAAAACCGATGAGTGGGACCGAATTAGAATCGATGGCGAAGACATGGCTGCACCACCTTCAGCTTGCAGCCCACGTATTAAAACGCGGCGACATTCAAAATCTAGCCATTACCCAAATCCTTCGTGACAACAGCTCTTGGGACATGGACCACTGTCTGAAACACATCGGCAATACCCTCACCAGAAAGACTTACAAGATTCCAACTGTCTTATCTTCTCCCTTCCCTTAAATGAGAATGGACGGATTGCAGTTAATTGTCATTCCTCCGCTGTGGATTAGAAGATTTTCCCGAATCTTCTCAATGATCTATGTGGATCCGGTGCTGTAGCTAATAACTGCCCGGAATCGCAGTTTTCGTTCCAAAGGGTTAATTAGACAATCGGTTATGACTTCACCGGACGATGGTAACAGCTGGGAATGTTCTGATTAGTCAGGTCCACGCTCTGGGGACCCGCGGAACTATTCTTGGTGCTTAATGAACCAGAGGGTTAGGCAGACGAATCCGCAGTGCCAATTTTCTCGAATGGAAATTATGCTTTTGCCACGATTTGAATAATTTTGTAGAATTTCGCCGGTGTCGAAATTAATGCAGTCAGCAGTACAGCTGTCTGGTGTGAGAAGTGGTTGAAATTTAAATACTGGAAGCGAAGCGCAACTGATATTGGACTGTATCAGAATGGATGCCAATTAGTTTCGGGTTTGTGAGGAGTGTGACATTTTGACACGAAATATGTGATATTCAAACAGTACATCGGGAAAATTGTGACAATATAACACGCAATTGAGCAAATGGTATTTACGTTTGATTACTTTAAACGGAACGAAAATGTAATATCAAATTTTATGCAAAATTGATCACGATTCTACAGATTATTTACATACATAGCTAGTTTAAATATAAAGATGTAACAGATATTCATAAAGATTTCAGTTTCTGTAGCAATGATGAAATAAAAAATAAGGCGATTAGGTAAATAGATTTTATGGCAAAATACCATGAGAGGTTTATAAAATTAATTAATCGTTTCTTAGCTATTTTTCCCAAAGCTATTTGGTTTCCATTTATTTAGAACATACATTGTTTTATTTACCGAATAACTTTTTTTATTATTTTTTAAATCTGGGTATTAGAAAGTTCTTTGAAATTATCAAGTCATAAGACATCCTATGAAATGTTATAATGCTGAAAAAATATATGTCTTAAATTTAACCAAAAATATTAAAAGTCAAAATTTATGAAGGATTACTTGTTGTTTTTCGTGGCGTTTTGGCACAAGAGGCAGCTTTATCTATGCTACGCCTAAATGATAATAAATCTATAAAACTTCGAGAACTTCATACACCTACACAAAGCATATGAAATTTTTCGGAAATCGCTCTGTTTAGAAAAACCAAATTGCAACCCAGCGCTTGTAGCGATAGAGGCCGGCAATTTCGAGAAGTCAGTGTTATAAATGAAACAATTTTTAACATCAGAATTTCACCGAATCATTATTAAGTTCATCAAGAGAATACGATTTAAACAATCACAGGCACAGGAATTGTATTGTCCCAGGCTAGCTTAAAAGCGTGAGTTTGATTCCTTCCTAACAATATTTTCTCACTTTCCGAACAAGCTCATTTGAATAATTGTTGTGTCAGCGGAAAGATATCGGAAGCTAACGATCACGCGGTCTCTTCGTGCTAATCACGTAATGCGTAGGTATAAGCTCTCTGTTAAAACCCAGTGTAATGTTTCAATCGGGGGAGATGACTTTTTGAAATCCAACGGAACGGTCATGCGGTAGGGTTGGTGAGCATAGGCAGCTAAGGTGTCTTTTCCCTGTTAGCACGGCGGCGATGGGCGATGGCTATAACTAAACCGTTAAACGAGGTGTAAGTTAGTATGTAACTTGAATAAGTAACAAACCCTAAATTCCTCTTGTCTAAAATGTAAATAATCACAAGTGTAAATACTTTTCTCATTTCATATTATGCTGTTTTAATAATAAATAATTTTGTTTTTAACTCATGTTTCTCGTGTTTTATCTTTGATGCATTTACCCCTAGAGTGCCCATAAGATAATGCTTTTTCTACAACTTATGTTGGCTTCGGCCGATATGAATAATATTTCTACATATATGACCACAGAACTCCCTCTATAATAACTCCCAGTGTTCATACAATGATGACAATTGGCACACTGCTTTTTCATTTTACTGATCACTATCGCTAAAAGAACTATACTGAAATTAGATGGGGCTGAACAGAGGTAGTTTCGGAAGTTTTTGATGCGCTTATGCTCATGTACGAAGCTCTCGAATTTCTAATTTTATCGTAAGTTTTGCGAAGCATAGCCGACGATTGCTCGTGTGCCAATAAACCTCCACAACCAGCCATCCTTAATACTTGGCATAGCACAGATTTATTCTGAATTTTTTTAGTACTCTACAGAGCTAGTGTTGGAACATTTTGATACACCAATTCGCACCGCATGCTTTTATCATTTGTCTAGAATACCTTCAATAGTAATGAATATTAAACCAATATATTTCCGAAACTAATACTATTTTCCCCATCTGAAAACCGGAAAACAACCATGAGATCTCTGTCCATAAAGGTCTGCTTCCAGATAGACTGTTAATGATGATTCTTTTCTTCTCAGATATCTATAGACCGATCTATCGAGCCAGCATTGGCTCGCATCAGCGTTCGGGATCGATCCATGAAGCCAAGAAAAGACAATCCGTAGACATGATCGATCACTTTATCTCTCTTCTTACGCCGGGTTTTGTGTCGAACGGAATACTTTCGGAAGCCGAATCGAAGTTCCTGATCAACAACAAAAGATGTCTGGATTTGGATAGTCAGCCAATTTCCTCTCTGGCGTTCAAGTGCAGGGGAATCAAAATGAGCTAAAAGCAAAACTTCTGCGATGAAGCTTTTTCATAGATAACTGGTCTATTTTATGGTAAGAGATATGTAAAGATCTCCTGGAAGCTGTTTTGGAATTTTTATCTGAAGAAAAGATGTTTGCGAAGTTTTCTTTGTTTAGTCGTACCAGTTTATTAAGAAATTCTCTTTTTGTTTTGGATATCCATTGATATTTGCTGCAGGATTTTATTTAATTTTGGTTATCTGTTTAGAATTGTGCATATATTCATCAATTCTTCATATATTTGGATGAGAATTAGGAGACGAGAAGGTTTATTGAAAAAAAAGCTGTTTGCTTGAGGATGTTTTTGTTAGCTTTTATCCTATTTAAAAGGATATTTATGAAATTGTCGTTTTCGGTATGGATACGTCAATACTTGCATGTAACATAGACACTTAAAGACAAGAGAGAGAAACGGAAGCTTTGAGATGAATTATGTATTTGCACGTTTTCAAATTTAAGAATATTAGCTTCGATCAAGAGATTACACTTAGAACGGAACATCTATGGTCCGGAAGCAAGCATGCTCACCTACCACACGTTCGGTCCAGGTTCAACTCCAGGCCGATGCAACACACTTTTCCTTTTGGCATTTGAAAAAAATAGGAATACTTATGAATGAAGAAAGGCATCTATATGCCTTCTGCAACTCCAAATCATGCGCATTACTGCTTCATAATTTGTGTCAACCACCGCGAGTTCATGACTGAGAAGTCGCCTGATAAGTAAGCGGGTTCCCTCTTCACCTGGGGTATAGTAATCATTGGGGTCATGTTATACCCACCAGTGATAGTGTGTACCACCTTCTAGAAGGATCGAGCCGTGGCCAATGATGGCTGCTAGGACTCCGACCTCAGTACTCGAGCTATTGCAGCGACTGTCATTCAATGACCCCGAGTACCAAGGCAGGACGGGAATAAATTTGCTAAGGTTATGACTTGTGTCAGACTGAGCGAGAATCAGAATGTATGGCGCAAGCGCTGCTCTCTTCATGCTCGTCTTTAGACACCCACTCTGTGCTGATACGGATGGCGGTTATTGCGAAAATAACCGGTTTTCGGTTATTACGTTTTTTCTCACCTCCAGTTTAAACTGGCGATTATAACGGCTCAAAATAACCGGTTTTTCAAATAACCGGTTTTTTGGGGGTTTTTTTTTATAAAAAAACAAACGCCGTATGTAGACAAAATGTTTTATTAATATTGTTTTCAAAGGAAATCAATCCATTGGCAAATATTTATCTGTTCATAAAGACTATTTCAGTGATCTGCTAACCAACAGACGCCTCGAGGAAACGGTTGTCGTTGATTGGCCTAAGATGATGAAATTCAAACCTTCATAACTTTGTAAATTTTAGTCTAATAGGACCTAAAATCGAGTCTATCTTCCAATCATGTTTATTTACCCGGTTATTGGATTTAAAAAATAACTGGGACAAAAAATAACCGAAAAGAAAACCGGTAGGTTTTTCCCATCCCTAGTGCCTGATCATAATAAAATTAACAATTGTTTAACGTTTAGTGCTTTCCGAATTAAAAGCATAAAAGATTCTGAAGTATTCCATAATAAGAATCTTTGTGAGGTCTTTCTGCGGGTGCCATAGTAAATAAACTAGATATTACCGACATTGTATGCATCTGAAGTGTAGTTATTTGTTTAAATGCTATTAACTTACAACTGATGAACCATAAGAAGGAATTGACTTTCAAAATTCGCCAAAGTATAGAAGAATCAACTTATGTAAGAAAGGGAATGAAAAAGAAATAATTATATCAGTGAACTGATTCCATTATTAAATATATTCTTGGTAAAATGAACTGCAAATACTTAGATATCCACGGAAACAATATATATTCGGTGTGCCTAAAATACAACCATACCCATTTTATTTCCTAGCGCATTTCTGGAAATTAGCAACGATATTAAGCTGGGCATTCACACTAAGGCTAAGCTGTGCCATTTATCATAAGACCGATTGTTTCTCCCACCCATTTCAGTCGAAAAATTAGACAAAGCATTCACGGATATTCCAAAGAATGTTTTGAGACAAGGTTCAAAGTCGCAGAATTCCTGCCACCCACCCTCCCTTTCTCCCACACTGGGGATTTCGAGTTTCATTTCTAGCCTCGCATCGAGGTCTCAAATTGGAATCGCCGGATGGAGTTTTGGATTTTGAGTTCTTTTGAATTCCACCACTTCGAATCCATTTGCTCCAAATTTCATAGGTTTTAGACCTTGGCGGTAGGATTTTTTCCCCGTGTTCCAAAAATTCCAGTTAGGAGCAGCGGTGAATGACTCGCTTAAAGCCGGCAATTCATCTGTACTCCATTCCACCCATTTGTCCCAACACTGTTTTTTCCCCACCCATTCAAGTCGAAAAATCAGGCACGTCCATTCATCTGAAGTTCCAAAGTGCGCTGGCAATAGGGGAGAGTGATCTTCTCTCCCCCTCTACAGCTGCTCTTCAATTTCCCCTATTCCTTTCCCTACTCCGTGGATTTCAGATTTGCTACCCTCGTAGCAGGGTTTCGATCTAGTCAAATCGTTTGAAGTGCCGACTACCTTCAAAAAGTTCCCACCAAAGATTCGGCGCACGAATTGCTGGAATTTGGTTTGGTTGGAAATCCGACTTTTCCCAGCCGCTATGCTATTTTTCATAGGCTTTCGACCTTGACGCATGTTTTTTCCTTCCCGTGTTCCAAAATTTCCAATTTGGAAGATATATGAATGGCTTGCTTTATGCGTATGACACTGAAGAATAAAAACGAGCAATGTTTGCGGTTTCTTTTTCTTTTCCGAAAGTTTCGTTCATGTGAAAACCAAGCTCGTGTTTTGAACCGAGATCAATAACAAAGTTTAGAGTACGACATTTTTGTGACAACAATTTTGATTTGCCTTCTTCGTTTGAATATAGAATCTACACTTGTATAAATAGTTTTCCAGTCAGAGTTTTATCAAAATGTGGTGCACTGAGTAGCTCAATGAAGAAGTTTGATATGCATGAAAACTGCGTAGGCAAGAATCGGGATAACTTTTTAGGCAATACAGTTGTGGATTTTGGTGTATTTCTGCTTAGTTATCTTTTCCATGATCACGATAATGGAAATTTCGTAATAATAGTTTACGCTTCAAATTAAAATTTCGGTTTCCGAATGAACATACATGCTAAATGCATTACGAAAAAACAGAAAGGAAGTTGCCTCATGCATGAAACGAAATTTCCGAATGACAATATTGATCAGTTGTCAAAACTGATTTCGATTATTCAAAATCAAACCATTCCTGGATGCTTTAACAATTTATTCAAAACACATTTTGTTAATGTTCAGCGCTGTTAAAATTTTATTATCCCTAACTATTTCAATGTCAAATGTCTACTTACAACAATTAAAAACACGATAGTTGAGAGATTTGTCGATAGAAGAGCAGAAAATATTATTGAGGTGTTAATTTTACAATTTAAAATTGATGCCAAAGAATTTTTTTACGTGCTGTCATTAATCTGTTTTTGAAATACCATGACTGTTTCTTCTGACTGGCGGGTTTCATATCGTGCCAAAAGATCAAGAGTCAAATCTGTGAATGTCTTTCATATTCTTGAGAGAAATATCGATACGGTACATTCGAATTTGACGATAATAATAATGATAATAAAAATAATCATAAAATCAGTTCATATTTTTGCAGGGTATAAAATGCATTTGAAACGCGTGTTATTGATGGAGCAATTTCATAGACAGAAATTCGAAATATAATAAAAATTACAATTGTATTGTGCATTCATTGTGTAGCGAATTTTATGTAAAGAATAATTTTTTAAAATTTTTGCTTAACCTATCAGACAGATTTTATTATTTTTTGAAAATGATTCGAAAAGACTTTTGTCTGATTAATTTCGTACTTCAAGATACATATTTATAGACAGAGTCGGCTTCAAGATTGATTTAAATATATCTACAACTGTTTTAAGATTGACTGCTAATAACATTCTATATTAAAGTATGGGGGGGAATTCGATTTAAAAATTATATTATGAATTTGAAGTGAATACTATTTTTGTAGGATTAATAATAAAAGATAATTGCGAAAATTGAATAAATGCTATGAGTTTAACATTGAATTTATAGATTCTTTTTTCTAATTCTAGCAATGCATTTTTAACAATGCAGAATCAGTAATGACTGCTGCTGAAATAATTATTTTATTAATTGTTAAACTTAACACTAATAAAGTTACGAAACAAGATAACATGAAAAATAGTGACTATTACTTTCATACAAAATTAAGCATAGAATACTTTTTAATATTAAAAAGTAGTTTTATTTTATATTTAGTTTCATTAAAATGAAATTCAATTCAGCAAAAATAAAACTATGTCAAGAATAATATACTTTCCGATTTTAATTAACTTGCTAAAATCCATATTACTCAGTCAAATGAGAAATGAACTTTTATTTCTGAACCTATTCATCATCATTCCAATTATTTTTTACTTAAACGATAAAATAAAATGATAATCTCAAAATGAAGTTAATTAAAATGAAACTGATTAGACCATCCACAATTACATTATTAAGCTGATTAAATTAAGATAGTTTTAAGTATGATTATATCAAAAGAAATTGTGTTTTGGTTTCTAAATTGATTTTTTCATGATTTGCATCTCGTAAAAAAATTAATTCCGACATAATGTAAAAGTATTTTTTAACAATAAGCATAATGTTTAATTGATTATAAAACTAGACTGTTCATTATTTCTTATGAAAACAGTTTATTATGGAGATGGTAATATTCTTTACATTATCTTTTTAATCACATTAGTTCTGCGAATCTGCTACAAAGTAATTTTTTATGCTTCTTAATCGAATAGAACTTTTCTAACCAACGATGCTTCTGAGACGAAGGAAATTAAATTGAAAAACCATGTAAAACACTTTCCTATAGTTAGCCTGTCACATCGGAAACTCTAATCATATAATTTTTTGTATCGATTTCCAGAAAAAAGATGCCATAAAAACCACTGTCTGCAATTCAATTTCAATAATGCATCAAGGCTCAAATCCTTTTATCATTCCATCAAATTTATTTCCAGCAACTGAAACCACCGCTACTAAACCCAGCTTCCTACCACCGTTGCAATTTAGTTTATGTTAATGAAAATCCTACTATCACAAAATCATTAAATAGTGCTTTGTGTCTCATGTAATAGTTTCGGCGATAACCAGCAGCCTTTAGCAATAACATCCATGGTAGAAGAAATTACGGTCGCAATTTTTCATAATCATTTATTCCCTTTTTTGTTTCTCTTTTTCTCAATGTTCCCTAAGTATAATTAAGGGAACTCTTATCCGATAACATTCCAGTACATAATGGCTGCATATTGTCCTTTCCGCCTGTATCTGTGGTTTCCCTGCGGTGACATTTGCAAAGCTGAGTTCTTTTTATCCCCTTTTCCCCCATTTATACCCTTGGGAGAGGAACTTCCAGTAATTGATGGAAGAGTTCCACTTTTTTCCCCTCCTTCTTTCCTTCTTTGGCAAAAATTTAATATTCTTAATTAACATCAATGATAGGCTAATTGCTTTTGGTTTTGTGTCTCATGAGTCAGATCTATAATTTCATCTCTCGAACTTTTTCTTCCCTTTTTGGCTTTTTTTGGTCTCAGTTCTTCCCGCCGTTGACTTTTGGGGCTTGGTTGGGGCGTCGTCGGTGAAAGTGCTTGGCTAGAAATAATGAGAAGAAAAACCGCAGGAGAATATGAGCCCCTGTTCTTGAAGAAAAAGAAAGAGAGTGGAATGAAATGTTGGCATCAAAAATGATGAAAATGGCTATTTTTCTCTCGATGAAATTCTTCAGGGACTTCCACATGATTCAACAGGATTAATATATCTTTATTTTTTTGCTTCGACTTTCGATTTTTTTGTAAGGCAATACATCCCAAAAAGTAAAACAACCATTTTCCAAATTTTTATCTGAAAAAGTATCATTTTACGGTGCATTGTTAAAATTGCAAAGCATACTGTTATTATAGAAAGCTTTTATGTGGGCAGAATGTCACATGATAGTTTTTTTTATCCTTATCTTGCTGTTTCTGTGCTTTTTAAAATTTTCCTTTTAGTTTTTCAATTATACAATAGTGAGAAATATGAAACAGTATATATATATATATAAGCTTTTTAATCATTTTTTACGTTGTTTATTTTTATTTTCTTGCAATAAATATTCTTTCTTTATCCAATAAGTTTTTGATTTAATCAGCAGATAATGATATTTCGCTTTTAAGAAGATTTTTTACGCTTTTAATTTATGAATTTTTAAATTACTGTTGAATATTTCAAGATCTTTTGATTGTCTGATATCAATATTATCCCCACTTTTCAATTTTTTAAATTTTAGTTTACAGGTTAGGAGGAAACGCAAATACCTCTTAGAAAAGGAATTTGACGAAGAAACGGTAATGTGCTCTCTTCTTTTTTCCAGTATTAAGAATGTAAAATCAGTGATATCTCTAGGTCATCCGCCAAGTTACTATTCTTATCTTACTTTATTAGCAATCAATATACCATTAACACATGTGGTAACTGAATAGGCCATGGTAATAAAACTATCATCTAAGTGATTAGAGCTGAGATAGATTAGTGAAGTCAAGGGGGAGGGGAATGAGATGCTAATATTTTAGTGGTACAGAAAATGTATAAACCCGCCATAAAAAGTTTAAAAAAAATAATGTTGGTAAAGAAACTATACAGTCTGTAATAAAGTGTTTAAACTACTGAACAGTTTTTTACACGTGATGTGCCATTATAAACCCTCAACAAAGGAATATTTTCTCCTAGGTGTTCATAAGTATTTTAATAATTCTTGATTGTTGAACTGACGAATCTATATGATGCATTATATTTTGTGGTAATAAATTTAAATATTTTATCTTTCATATTTCTGACAAAACATGGTTTCATGGAGCCCAAGAAAAATTCTATGGCTCCAAATAAAGTCGAACCAATCAAAATTCAAATTTAAAAAAATAAGAGAGAACGAACATCTCTGTTTGCGATCATAACACTGTTGGTTGGTTGATCTTGATATTATTACCTCTATTTTATTTTTTTTAATTTGTAAACATTTTTGTCGTCACTATGAGCTTCTATCAAAGAAAAGAGTATTAACTGCTGCTTTCCATACATAATATTTTAATAATAATTCTTGATTTTTCAAAGAGCGAATCTGCATCATGCATTACAACTTCTGTAATAAATCTATTTTTTTTTATTTTTTAATATCCGTATTTGTAATAGAATATGGTTCCTAGAATGCTAATTCATGGAATTTTCGTTTTATATAAAACTACCCACAAAATTTCTCGCGAACTTGTCGAACCAGTCAACTATGAAAGGGAGAGAGAGAAAGAAAGAAAAAAGAAGAAATTAGTTTGCACTTTATGTTACGTTATAATGTAGAGTATTTTAAGAATTCGTGAATTTTCGCTGAATGAATCGATACCATACTTTATGATAAATGCCACTAAACCAAATTTTGTTCCATCTACGTAACACGCCGTGTGCATGCATTTATACCATTATGTTTCTTTATAAATCCTCAAGAAATGAATATCGAATCATGGGTTGCATGCAGAGTATTTTACTGATTCTTGATTTTTCAGCGAATGATTCCACATCACACGTTATAATTTGTGTAAAAAAAATACTAATTTTCTAATACTCCATATTTCTATTCTAACATGGTTTCCTGGAACACTCCCTCACGAAAAATTATCTCATTTCATCATATATAAAAGCGCTCTCAAACCTTCTCGCGAGCCACTCAAAATTCAGACAATAAAAAGAGAGAGAGAAAGAAAAAAGGAAACCTGTTTGCATTCGAAATAAGTGGCAGGATAAGCGGGGCGATTATCTCTACAAACAAATCGGATGTTTGGTCCAGAGGGGATCATACCTCCCTTGCCAGCACAATTCCGATTTCCAGTACTCCAGGGCACGCGATTCGCGAATCATGAGTCATCCCCAGGCAGCCTGTTGCTCAGTCCCCCCACCCACTCGATCTTGAGGGGAGGGGAAGAAAAACAGTATTTGTCATCCCCCAGACTCCCCACGAGCAAGAAACCGCGCCCCTCTGTAATAAACGCACTAGTTGCTTAATAAATCTACATTGGGGGCTGTCAACAAAATTTCTAAATGTAAGAAAAATATCCAGCCGGTTTTTATTTATTTCAGCTGCTTTTTAAAATGCATTCAGTGAAACGCGTTTATTTCTTAGAATTTTAGATGCTATATTTCTCAGATGTAAAACGTTGTTGGAGGTTAGCTAAAAGATTAGAATAAACATTTTTAGCTTAATAAATCGATATGGTCATCTGTCAACGAAATTTTCAAATGTAAGAAAAATATACAGCCGGTTTTTATTTATTTTAGTTGCTTTTTTTCTATCTATTCAGTCAAACGAATTCATTCGCTTAGGATTTTAAGTGCTATATTTCTCAGATGCAAAATGTTGTTGAAGTTTAGGAAAAAGATTAAAATAAACTTATTTTTAACTAATAAATTGGCACTAGTGGCTGCCAACAAAATTTGTAAATTTAAGAAAAATACGAAGCCGGGTTTTATCTTTTTAGTTGCTTCAGCCTTACCCTTCAGATGTATTATGTTTGAAATTGGTAACATTTCTTTAACCCTCTGTTAATAGCTATATCAAATGTATACGTATGCAGTTTGCATACGTATACATTTGTTTAGTTTTTAACGCAATAGTTGATTTTTTTTTACATCATACTTATTTACAATCGCATTGAATTAAATGTTATAATTATAAAGGAAAAATTATGAGACCTGATGAAAATTTCGTAGAATAAATTATTTTATTTCCGCGAGATGTATTGCAGCCATATGAGGATGAAAGTAATTGCGACTAACAGAGGGTTAATATGGAATTAAAAATTAAGTTGGATGCCTTTTTTTCATGTGTGTGAGAATTATTTAAACAATGTTCCTTTATTAGATAATACAAAATCTCTGATTTTAAATTGCAGGACACGAAAAAAATCAGTATTTTCCTTCGACGGAATTTTTTTTTAAATACCAAATGGAAACACAGAAGCTTTTTTTATAAATCACTACTTAAAATTTGCCACATATTTTTAACTCATGCGCTTTAAATAGTTGAAAGTTTTTATTTTTAAGGATAAACTAAACTAAACGTGTTTGATAAACTAGATTTGCATTTTGGATTAATTTTACGATGAAGTGTGAACTATATTGAGGCTTAAGTACTTCAATAATGTCATAGTTGAATAAATTTAATATTACAAATTTTCTTGACGGCATCTACTATCGTTTCTAATATAATTTAATTTCATCTGATGTTTTGGAATGTATGAACATTATAAACCTTACTAAATTATCTGGTGAATGAAATTTTATCCAAATTCGAATAATTCGAACAACTAAATCCACACCAAATTCTTTCGGAAGGACTAGGTAATGTTGCAGAATTAAATATTGTAAGCAATATATTTCCAAAACGAAATGCAAACAAATTCTAGACCGGAAAGAAATATATAAACATGCAATAATTTCACTTAATTTTACTTTAAATTCTAATATTATATATTTTAAAAACTAGTACAATACTAACGTATTCCAAAATCACTTTTCATAAAATCCAGTTTCGTTTCATTTCCCTTGCTGGAGGTATATTAAATCACGCATTTTGGCATATTTATTATTAAAAGAATAATTAAATCGCTTCCATTCGCTCACAGAAAACCAGACTCGGCGACTTGTTGGCGACAGACTTTTCCCTAAAATACCTACGTAATTTGCTAAAAATAGCTAATATTCCCTTCACTTTGATCACTTGTCTATATGTTAATCCCCTATCTGAGAGAACACAGGGATTTTTCGTTCTCTTTTGACTTGAAACTTTAGGACGAGATGTACGTATATTCCGCCACTCTCATCATATCTTTGATAAATAAATGAAAAATGGTTATTTACTCGGCCTGTTCATTACTTAACAACTAAAATTATTATTGAATATATATAACTCAAATTTCATATTGCATGATATTTTTAAAATTATTTTTCCAAGCAAACTCATGTAAGTGATTTTTATAGCATGATGGTAATTTATAATGCTGATAAGTTTGTTTCTTACTTTCTAAATTATTTCTAAATTTATAATCGGATCGAGAACTCAAAAAGAAATGATATTATATTATAGTAAGATAAGAAATTTATCGATAAATCAATAGAAACAAAAAAAAATCGGTTTAGTCGGTCGAATTGATAATACGTTCCAAAATGTTGGAATACAGTATACTTAAAGGGTTCAGATATGAAAATAATTCTATCTAAAAGGTTTCAAGTATTTTCATTAATTTTTAAAAATAAAAAATGAGGTTACGCATCTTTAAGAAATATGGATGTTTAGGGAAAAAAAGGCATTCAGTCGTATCAAAGAGAAAAAAAATATTCATAATTTTCAGACTGAATGGGGAAAACATGTTTAACTACTTCCTGTTATTTCACATAAACTATGTAAAAAAATTAATAACATTTAAAAGCTATCATTTAAAATGATAAATTACATACAGGGTTATTTATCACCCGGTAAAGTTCTAAAAACCAAAATAGTCAGTTGTAGTGTCTGAAAATAACGGATAAAAGGCAATAAATCTTCTAAATTATATCATTCGTCAAAGAAGTTTCTAAGATTCTGTGACATTCCGAAGTGATTACACCAGAACGAATGTTAGAGCTTTTTAAATGAAACTTCGAACTGCCGGACAAAACTGAAATGGGGTATTTATTGGGGAACTTATGTACTCGGGAAACTATAGTCGGAATAATAATATACTTATGATGGAAAAAAAAACCGGATTCGAAAGTTAGTGACCAGATGTTAAAATAAAGCATAATCTGCTCGGAAACAGGATGTCATATTCAGATGAATTTTACTGTGAGAAATAAATGTGAATATCTATATATATATATAAAACGCTAATGTAAGTGGCACAGAAAGGAGGTTAATTTCTCTTTTGCCGATTGCAACAATATGTTTACTTATAAAACAAAACCGGTAGGATCCTCCATGTTAGGTATAACTTCCTAGTCATAGCCTGTTCCTATATTCGTTCTGGTGTAAAATAACTTATTCTCGGAAAAAATGAGTTTAAGATAAAGAATTCACAATACTTATTACAATACAATGAAGCTTTGCATGAACAAAAGAGATAAGTTAGAAATGAAGCGGATGGGTTTAGGCTATCCAGGGAACCTTTAGATCAAGGTCAAAATAGTTCAGCGAAGTCACAATTGTGTCAATTCACAAATTGAGGTGAACATTATGGAAATTACTATTGTGAACAGTAGTTTGGCTACTTTTCTGTTATGCTTACACCACTTGGAGCCTATTTTTTTCTTGGCAAATTTTCTTTGAGCGCTGAATTGCCAGTTTGGTTCTAGAAGCGTCAGGAAAATCATGGAATGCATATAAGCGAGCGCAGATGCTCTGCGCGGGATTATCTAGTAATTATTAATCTGAAATGTGTAAATGAATGAAGAAAATTAATTATAAATGCGAAATGTGAGAATGAAGGAAGAAAATTAATTATAAATGTGAAATGTGAGAATGAATGAAGAAAATTAATTATAAATGTGAAATGTGAGAATGAATGAAGAAAATCCTTAATAATATTATAAATGCGAAAGTGTGTCTGTCTGTCTGTCTTCCTGTCTGTCTGTTTGTTAAGCTTTCACGGCAAAACTACCAAACCAATTTGGATGAAAATAGGCAGAGTTGTAGCTTGAAACCTAAGAACGGACATAGGCTAGGTGAAATCACGTTAAATGAATTACTTTTGACTACAGATTGAAATTAATTAATAAAGAAAGCCCATTGACTCTGCGATTCTCGATGAAGATTATTTATTTTTCAATCAACTGTCACGTGATCCTTCAGGAATGCGAAAACATGTGGAATAAATTATTATTTAAATCAACTATTACGTAATCCTTTTTTCCGCTGTAACTTCAGAACAAATTGTCCGATACAAATTATTTTTATACCATCTTAAAGTTTAAAAATTTACCTTTTCAATGATACCAAATTATTTTCTGCGCCATTTTCCCTTCAATTTTTATTAAATTTTAAAGTTTACTAACTTTAATTGCGCGCAGACGATTTGGAAATAACGCAAATTTATAGCTACTCTGTTGCTAGGAAACGGTTAGACTTGGAACTAATTTACCTTTATTTCTGAAAATTTTGCTTATCTTTATAAATATCTATAAAATAAGGCAGAAATTACATGTATTTGTCTGTCTGTCGGTCACAAGAACTCCTCCTAAACGGTGAACGGTAGCGACATGAAATTTACCCACGACATTCTAGAGCATATTTCTAGGTCAAAAGTGCTACTTTCAACTTTCAGAGACAATTAGTTCTTAAGATATTTAATTAAATAACGAAAATTAGCTGCTTTTAAGCCTAATGCTTAAATGTTTTTTGCCAATAACTTCTGAAATATTTATTAGACAACAATTATTTTTACGCCATTTTAAAGACCAGAAAATGATCTTTTTAATGCTATTAATTCCATTGCGATGAAATGTTTTCTCTGATTGTTATTAAGGTTTAAAAATATTTTTGTAACGTAATTTCTAACAATACTTTTTATTCTTATAGAAATAAATTCAAGCCGAATTACTGTTTCGCGCGCGGGCTTTTGCCAGTGTTAAAGTTAATGCAAGAAAATATTCCTTTCTTTGACCATAAATAACAAAGAAGACTTCACACTTCCGGTTTCCTGTTGTCGTAGCATTTACAGCTTTTAATACGGTTACACAGTGATCCAATGACGTTAGTGAATTATTCTCTCGATGTTTTGTTTAATTTTCACAGTGAGATATTACAGAATATCCATCCGGAGATACGGTAATGGACATTAACAAGGAACATCATATTCTGTAGAGCTCTTCAACATCTTAGAATTGTCAGGGGCACCTTCCGACAAGCCGAGATTGAATGTAGGTGTGCCAGTACTACTAATACGTAACCTCGATATACCGAGACTGCGCAATGGCACACGGTTACAAATTACACACCTAGGTCCAAACGTCATGGAAGGTACTGTTATGAATGATATAGGGAGAAGAGAGAGTGTTTTAATCCCACGCCTTCCGATAATACCGAAGGATTTATCATCTCATTTCAAAAGGTAACAGATCCCTTTAAAAATATCATTTGCCAGGCTCAGGGCCAGACACTGAAAGTGGCAGGCGTACATTTAGAAAAATCATATTTTTCGCATGGGCAACTATATGTGGCGTGTTCACGTGTGTCCAGCCGACACAACCTCTACATACATGCAAGTAACGTGGTATACAAAAGTATATTAGCATAGATAAACAGTTTACATAACTTTATCAGCATACATGTACAGTACACTCCTGTCAGCCGTCTAATTAAGTATTATCAATCGTCAGAACTTTTACTTTCCCCTTTTAAAATGCAAGAAAATATTTACATTCGTAAATTAAAAAAAAAAAAGAATAATTCAAATTCTTCGCGCACGAAGTCGCGGGTAAAAGCTAGTTAATTAAAAATGTGAAATGCGAGAATGAATGATGAAAATTAATTATAGATGTGAAATTCGAGAATGAATGAGGAGAATTAATTATAGACGTGAAATGTGAGAATGAATGAAGAAAATTAATTATAGATGTGAAATGTGAGAATGAATGAAGAAAATTAATTATAAATGTGAAATGTGAGAATGAATGAAGAAAATTAATAATAAATGTGAAAATGAATGAATAAAATTAATTATAAATGTGAAATGTGATAATGAATGAAGAAAATTAATTATAAATGTGAAATGCGAGAATGAATGATGAAAATTAATTATGGATGTGAAATTCGAGAATGAATGAGGAGAATTAATTATAAATGTGAAATGTGAGAATGAATGAAGAAAATTAATTATAAATGTGAAAATGAATGAAGAAAATTAATTATAAATGTGAAATGTGAGAATGAATGAAGATAATTAATTACAAATGTGAAAATTAATGATGAAAATTAATTATAAATGTGAAATGTGAGAATGAATAAAGAAAATTAATTATAAATGTGAAATGTGAGAATAGAGTGCACTGAAATAAAACGTACTCTGATCGAAAACAAGTCATATTCAAATGGAACATACTGTGATAATATGATTTGATTTAAAAATCTTAATAAATCTAATCTGATCATATCAACTAGACGCAATTAAATAAACTATGACTAATCGCCATTTTGGGATCGCTATTGAAAATTGCACTTAAGCCTTATAGTCTGCCATGTAAACTTGAAACATCAGTACTCCATTTCACAATAATCTACTTCTAATGCAATGGTTGGTTTTTAAACCATGTATTGTTAAAATTTTATCTATAATACTTTCCAAAAAGAGAAAATTATCTCAAAATACGTATTTTTAAAATTATTTCCGTATTTTAAAACTTCTTCCAATTATATCTTAATATAAATAAAAGTCATTGTGGGTTTGTATGTTTGTATCTATGTTCCACATCTCCTCCTAAACTAAGGCACTGATTTCAACCAAACTTTGAACACTTATTAATTAAGACTAGGGTAAGATTACTGTCAACATTTTAAAGCGCTAAAGTTAATTAAACAGTCAGTTAATTAAAAAGTAACCGAAACCGTTTTTCCGCTGTAAGTTCGGAGCAAATTATCCCCTGAAAATTATTTTTATACCATCTTAAAGTTCAAAATTTTACCTTTTTAATGATATCAATTTTATATCTGTGACATTTTTCTTTCAATTTGTATTAATTTTTCAAAATTTAAAAAAAACGTTGACACGCAGACGATTTTAAAATAAATCAAATTTAATGATACTAGAATTGATACTGATAAGTTGCTAGGCAAGGGTGTAATTACTTTGCCATTATTTTTTCTGTTTATTTGTTTTCAAATATCGTTTGGCAATGTTTTCATTGGTTCTTAAAGAATTCTGAAGCTTATTTAATTAGATTAAAAAATCACTGCAGTTCATATCACCTGTCATTTTTACCTGCGTTTCCGAAGAAATAATAAATGCTTAATAATATATTAAATGAGAAAGTGTGTCTGTCTGTTTGTTACGCTTTCACGCCCAAACTACACGTGGAATAACTTATTTTGAATGTCAAACATCACGTGATCATAAAGAAAGCCGCGATTATGTGATCTTTTAGAGAAAATAAACAAATAATTTATTAATGGAATAATAAATGTAATTACTCAACTCGACGCTTGATTTTCATTTTTCGAGTTGGCAGTCTATTTAATTTTAGTTATTTATATTTGTATCTTTTCCATATCAGATTTTATTCAAGAAGCTGTCGATAAATTGACGTCGGGACAGAAATCTATTGATAGATAGAATATAGCTGCAAGAGTTTTTTGATTAAAATTTAGAAACTAAAGTTTATTATAACTAAAGGAAAATATGCGACGATATAGTATTTTGTTTTATGTATTCTTTTAAATGGTAGAAGTGGATGACATATAGCATGATGGGTGGTACACAGGTTATAAGGGCCTGATGATACCATTGAGTACAATGATGTAATTTACAATAACGGAGAATATATGAGGAATACAGAATGGTTGTTGAATTAGTAATTTTGGCACTGATTAATGAAAGTTTAAGTCAGATAAATAAAAAAAAATATATGTTACAAGTAACATCATATCCTGTAGAGTTCTTGAACTCCTTAGAATTGTCAGGGGTACCTTCCGACAAGCTGATATTAAAAGTCGGTGTGCCAGTACTATTGATACGTAACCTCGATGTACCGAGACTGCGCACGGTTACAAATTGCACACCTAGGTCCAAACGTCGTGAGAGTGTTTAAAAACGAGAGAGTGTTTTAATTTCACGCATTCCGATAATACCGAAGGATTTGCTATCCAATTTCAAAAGGTAGGCTCAGGGCCAGACACTCAAAGGGGCAGGCGTACATTTGGAAAACCATATTTTTCCCATAGACAACATATGTGGCGTGTTCACGTGTGTCCAGACCACAAAACCTCTACATCCGTGCAAAAAACGTAAAACAAAAAACGTAGTATACAAAAGTGTGTTAGCATAAATAAAAAAATTACCTAACTATAACAGCAAACACTCCTGTTAGTCGTCCAATAATGTATTATCAACCGTCAAAACTTTTAATTTTCCCTTTCAACATGTAACGAAACATTTACATTCGTGAATTTAAAAAATTTAATACTTCAAATTCTTCGCGCACGAAGTCGCGGGTTACAGCTAGTATGTGATAAATTTCAACTTAATCACTTTCAGAATTCTGAAAAAATATAAATTATCCCATTAGTTTTTTATTATGATTATTGTGATAGATAATTAGATCTTATAAATTCTAATTATCTTATTTATTTGTTTTAGTTTTGAGATGCATCTTTAAACAAATAAGAAAATAAATTAATTTGCAACCCATTAATAAAAAAGTAATTAATCACTGGAAAATAATACAAGATTTAATTATAATCTTGGAAAAAACGAATACCCCGAGGTGAAATTCGAAGTCCTATAAAATATTTTGTACCACATACACACAAGCATTCATAAACTATTTTCCCAAAACTGTTCCTTTTTTTTCAAAGGACAGTGGCATAGCGATAGGGTGTGCAAGAGGGTATACCAAAGTCACTAAGCCCAAAACTATACTTTCAAGATGTGGTCAGTTACAAATTAATTAAATTTGAGTCATTGTGATGAAGGGAAAAAATTATTTCAGAGATTTCTAGCTTCTACGATTGCCTTACTGTTGTTTAGAAAACAGGTTTCTATCACGAAATAATTAATTGCAAATTCTAATTGACTGCAATAGTCCGTCAAAAGATTTTTGCGCATTTAGTGACTTCTGCTTTAACGACGACGTTTGCTCCGAATTGTAACTTTATGGAAGCGTCATGGAGACAAAAAGTCAGTGTATTTAACGTCCCTTTTGAAAACCAAATCTGATAATGGAGCAAGAAAATATTTGGACGCCATTGACACTTGCAAGCCGGAACTACGACGTATTCTTCTAACGCTAACTTTATGGAAGCGCCATAGAGACAAAAAATCAGTGCATGCAACGCCACTTTTGAAAACCAAATCTGATAATGGAGCGATCAAATACCTGGACGCCACTGTCAAAGACACTGCCTTGTGCGTCGAGATAATTTACGTCTTCTGTTTAATACCTATTTAAAAAGAAATTTCTTTTTGTAGTGACGGCACGGATCCCTTCTTTAAATCTTTAATTAATTCAGTCTCCCCTTTTAACATTTATTTAGCTAGTATCTTTCCAGTCAACTTTTTTTAGCCCTTTTTTTAGTTGTATCAAAATTCTGTATATGAAAAAATGTCCCTCTTCACAATAATAAAGTTCCTCTGTTTTCCCATAATCTTGTAAAATTATAAGCTAAGTTTAAATCCAATGTAATTATAATAAGGAGATACAAAGTTATGAGAATCAAGCAAAAATCCCTGACTTCTACTTCGTCGTCCGTTGCCCAATACACAATTACCAGATTTTAATCTTGATAGCAGCACTATTTCTTTATATGTTGCAAACATTTTGTTATGTTCTGTATAGAATTTGCATCACTAAACAGGTATTATTTTATTCTCTTTACTAAACTAATGCGTAGATCCTCTTATAACACTATGAATAATTTCATTTTACACTTTTCCTGTCGTTTTCACACATGTGTCATGTTTATATCTACTAGTAATGAGGTAAGGTAAGAATAAGTTACCTTACGGAAAGGCTTACAGATCATATCTACAAATGGCTCAAAACAGGTTCGAGCACTATATTGCTTCCTTGATAAAATTTCTATTCTAAGCTGGTATTTTAAATTTTTACCCTCCCATAATCTAAATGACTCAGAATTTTCTCTCAGTTTTAAATATATTAACGTCCCATTTGGAAACAACATAAAGGCTATTTTGGGACGAACCTTGTGACTTTGAACAGTGGGCATATTACAAAGACTATACTTGGGCCATTACCGCTTCTCTAAACTTCTACCAGTGGGAAGATTTTGATCCTCGACTTCAGATTTAATATATACCAGGCTCATATGCACAGCTGACCTTCGGAGAGATAAAGTCTCAACTCCATCAACAACCGTTCAGTTGTAGTAAAATCCCACACAACGTAGGGCACTGTGTATACTTAGTACTTCGGAGGTAAAATATTCTACGTTTGCAAAAGAATACAAGAAAAGAAAAAATATAGAAAAACCAGAAGAAGTAAACAATAGCGATAACAATACACCTTTTTGCGCGTCCAACACAGCAGCATCCTGTGATTGCATCAACAATATTGTCCTACAATTAACCAACAAATCACTATAGAATTAAACAACAAAAAAACCGTGCTCTAATAATTAAAATAATTAAAACACATAAAAGAAAACAATTAGAATATAAAAGAAAAACAATTAAAATGGAAGAGAACTCAAATGGCGAACTTTTTCGAAGACCACTCGCCATTGGAGTTCTAATATGGATACATTTTCTGTCAAGGGCATGACTACATAGTCAAAAATTATACCCCCTGTGACCTGAACTTATCCATTAACTGAAATAAAGGAAATAATCTCTTTAGAAAAAGAAAAACTTAATAAAGTCCTTTATAACAAATCGAATAGAAAGACTAGAGAACGTAAATATTTACCCTCTGCCGATATAGAAGCAAGAAAGACGCTATCAATTTAATTATTATATT
Source organism: Araneus ventricosus (assembly GCA_013235015.1). NCBI lineage: Eukaryota > Metazoa > Arthropoda > Arachnida > Araneae > Araneidae > Araneus > Araneus ventricosus. The sequence goes on along the minus strand of BGPR01000055.1, from coordinate 784,870 downwards.
TTAATTTTAATTGTTTTTCTTTTATATTCTAATTTTCTTTTATGAGTTTTAATTATTTTAATTATTAGAGCACGATTTTTTTTTGTTTAATTCTATAGTGATTTGTTGGTTAATTGTAGGACAATATTGTTTAAGCAATCACTGGATGCTGCTGCGTTGGGCGCGCAAAAAGGTGTATTGTTATCGCTATTGTTTACTTTTTCTGGTTCTTCTATATTTTTTTCTTTTTTGTATTCTATTATCTGTATTTGTATTTTATTTTAAGTTGCTGTATACGCGCCATTCTGTCTAATACAAAAGTTTAATTAATTTTTAATATCTTTCGTTAAATTATATTAATTGTAACAGTTATTCTACGCTTGAATTATATTTAATTGCTTCCGATGGTGGATTTTGATTATATGGGTCCACAGGCGTAAAATTGTGCTGAGATCTCTCATCATACCGAGAGGCATATATTTGCAGTGAGCTTTGCAGTAAGAAGTTCGTCAAAAAGATTTTGAGAGTCTCCAATAGGGATGGGAAAAACCTACCGGTTTAAACCGAAAACCGGTTTTTTGTTTTGGTTAACCGGTTTTTTCGGTTATTTTTTCCCGCGTTTTAAACCGGTTATTTTTTTAAAATCCAAAAACCGGGTCGGATGATAAACTCGATTTTAGGTTCGACTAGACTAAATTTTACCAAGTTATAAAGATTTGAATTTCATCATCTCAGGTCAATCACCGACAACCGCTTCCTCGATTTATTGAAAGAGTCTTTATGAACAGGTAAATATTGGCCACTGGTTTGATTTCCTGCAGAAACAATAGTATTAAAAATTTTTGTTTGCAAACTGAGTCTGTTTTTTGCAGCCAAAAAATATTTATCTTTAGTCGGAAATTATGTGGCGTCCGAAAGATGAGTATCTCCGTTGATTGATGTTGTTTCCGATGAGAGGTGTCGACTCACGGATCAACACATTTCTGAAAGAGTCTTTATGAGCAGATTAGAGGATAAATATTGGCCAATGAATTAATTTCTTGTGAATATAACCTTAATAAAAATTTTTGTCTGTAATACATACTTATTGAAATAATTACTCTTTATTATTATTATATATTACATTACTTACTTATTTATAATCATTACTTATTACATTAATTAATTATTGTATTAAAATTTACTTATTGTATATTATTATTAATAATAAATTCTGTCCACAAACTTTGCTTTTTTAAAGAAAAACAACCGAAAACCGTTTATTTTAAGCGGTTTTAACCGCCAGGTTAAACCGGAGGTGAAAAAAGCCAGTTTAACCGAAACCCGTTTTTTTTTTTTTTTTTTGCAATAACCGCCATCCTAGTCTGTAGCACTAGGCGAGCATCTCGAGCGCATGTGCGAAAAACCATCGCTGGTTGTTTCATAGGATATTCCTTGCATGAAGATTTTCATCTCTGTCGCTAAAATATAATGTACCTTATGGATTTATTTCCGACTGATATTTAGTAGAATCGAGCTTTGAACCGTCTAGCTTCAACGCAAAGACTCTGCTACAAGACCACCACGGCTGTTTCCAAAAATTCCGTGTAAATTTTTGTCTAATTTTACTAAATTTTTAAAATTATTTGTAAGTATATATTACAACCATACTTTTCATTGTTTTAGTTATTGCTTTTAAACACACGGCGCATTGCGACGAAATTAAACACATTTTTTTGTGTACACGTTATAGTTGTTTTATTGAAGACTCAGTTTTTGAAAATAATATAAAGACAGACGAATCAAGAATAAAGCATAATCCTGCTACTCTGTTTGGGATTAGAGGTTCAAATCTCCTCTAAATTTTGGACATTACATATTGCACAACAAATTATTTTAAAAAAAGGGAGCTAAATGAATGCTGGGTTATTTGAAACCAAACTATTTCTTCGCCACATTCTTTAAAAATGCACATTCTAATTGGAATATTTATTGGTGAATTCAAATACTTGAGATGCAGCAACTCAAAAGCAGAATAAAGATAAAAGTGAAAAACACAGCGAAATGAACAAAAGTAAGTCATTACTTGAGTTTTCCCTTATTTCCTCTTGAGCCGAAAGGAAAAAAATGAAAATATCTTTCGAAAACAAAAGTTGAGATGAAGTATAAAGGAAGGATTATCATCTTTTTCTCGTTTTATGAGAAAACGGTAGAAAAAAGAAAGAATTTCCATCTGGAAATTACAGAAATATGTGTTTCTCCGCCTTCACAGGTAATGCGTATTCTTTTTCAGTAGAGCCAGGATGAAAAGGATTCAAGTGCATTAAACTTTCGCTTCGAGAAAAACTAAAAACGAAAAAGAATCTAACATTCTGGACAGTGAAGTTTTTTTCTGACTTGCAATCTATCTATATTTATGCCGCAAAACATCTGAACGTGGAAGTGTAGTACAATCATCATTATTTTCAAATATAATATTGTTCTGGAAATGAATCTAAGGATATTAGTGAAGATCTAACAAATATTCAAAGTTGCTATCAACATGTGAAGTAAGTGTCTACACATTATTGTTTAACTTGAATTGTTTCATATTTCCAAAGATGAGATGATTTTGAAATCGATTTTTCACTCACTTCTTGAGGTGTTAGAGTTAAGAAATTTTGTACATTTGTGTGTTTTTGACGACAATACTCTATTTTAATATTTTAACACCTTAACGACAAGAATCAATTTTTTAAATTGCAACTTTATTCCATATGATTAATGCCATCTGGTAGAATATTCGAGAAAAAAATGGTTTTAAGATTCCATGAAGTTTATAATATTATAATAATATTTCTTAATTAAAACTAACTATGAAAAATATCAAGAGTAGACTAGCACAGGGGCTCCTGAATTCCCGCATTTTTAAGCCTATTCGAGGAGACCATACTCCCTGAAAAAAGGACATGAAAAAAGTGTTGTTGAAAGAGCGGAACAGAATGACACAGTGACTTACAAATTGGCAAATTTTCTATCCTGTAACCAGTAATACCTGTAAAGCAGGCCATTCACACCTCTTCCAAAATGGAATTTTTGGAACGCAGGAAGGAAAATCAATCGTCAGTTTTAAAAACCGATGGAAATTACATAGCGGAATGACAATGCTGGAATTCCAATGAACTCAAAATCAAACACTTCATGCGCCGATTCCAATTTGGGGCTTCGACGCGAGGGTGGCAGCACATGAAAGGATCTGCCTAGATTGGGACCTCGCGACGAGGCTAGAAAATGGAAATCCGCCGTGTGTGTGGGAGAAATAGGGGAGATCGAAGACCGGCGGTAGGGGGGATCGAAGAGCGGTGGTAGCGAGCTTTGGAGCCCCGTGAATGACGTGCCTCACTTTTCGATTTGAATGGGTGGGAAAAAATCCAGTCTTGGGACATATGGAATGGAATAGAAAGGCAATCTTTAGAGGAAACTATACTGCCTATTAAACGGACCTGAAAATAATGCTGCTGGAAGAGTGGATAGACTCACACATAGGCTCATAAATTGAGAAATTTTAAAGACCGGGGGAGGTAATTCTTTTAAAAGGAGACCAAACTCCCTGAAAAGAGGATCTGAAAACAATGCTGATGGAAGAGTGGAAAACATTGCCGCAAGGACTCCTAAATTTCCACATCTTCAGTATCAATTCCAGTTGTGAAAACTTTAAACTGTAAGGGAACATCATATCCCTATTAACCCATTTTTGTTTGATATTGTAAAATCTGTTCCTTGAGCTGATGAGACTTACGCGCGACCATATGTATATTCCGTAACTGTAGTATGAATTTTCTGTGAGATTACATCAGTATATGTGCATACAGAATTTCATTAAAATATACCTAGCAGTTCTCGATAAAATAGACTGCTGCTCGAATTTTGATTGTTTCAACCATCCAGACGCGAGCCATTTTTTAAAGCTGGATTGCATGAGTTTTGAATTGCAAACAACTCCCAAATCTTTCATTGACCGTAATCATAATGCTCGTTGTACACATTTGTGATTGCAAGTCAGTAGCAACCAAATGTCGAAAAAGCGATTAGCGACGTGAAATACACTGATAGCAGCTGGGTAGTGCAAAAATACCTCCAACGATGGTGCGGTGTCGGACAAGTAATTATCTTCACTTTTGCTCAGTATTTTCTCCAGAGGTAGAAGGAAAATTATGGGTATGTATGCACAACCCAACTATAATCAGTGCATCTGACGCCGCTATCTCTCCTCCTAATAGCTTCTTTTCTTGTAAAGATTGAATGAAACGAATAGGTAAAAAGAAAAAGAAAAATTCTTTATTTACACAGGATGAGTATTATTTGTATTTAAAATATACATCAATCAATTGTTAAGAGCGCAGATAAGAACTCATCAACTGAAGTGCGAAATTTAAATTGCATTAAAAATATGTAGTTCTGTTTCCGTTCCCTACGTAAATTAAATATGTAATATAAAATGAGAGTATGTTACTTCTTACAGATGCAAGAACAGATTTAAATACCAACATTTGATTTTACAAAGCGTCATATATTCAAGTTTTGAGTCTCAATAGAACATATGCACTGAAAGAAACAAAAATTCGTTTGAAGAAATTTGTGTTTCATTTAACCAATTTCTTGTAACCTTCCAATGGTCCGAGGAGAAAAGAAATAATAATCGACGTGATAAAAAAAAATTGTCCGAGAAAAATAACTTTTTATCTTTGCTTTTTTCTTTTAAGAATAGATCATGTTACACATTTCCTTTCCCTTTAATCTTTTCAAATGTAAAGATAAAAGAAAAATTTTAAAAAGACAGTCTTGAAAAGATATCTTTGAAGTTTGAAAACAATCAAAATCTCGGAGGAAAACTTTTCTTTTTTTCTTGTTATCAGAGACAATCCGCAAAATCTTCGTTCATTTTATTCGTGTTGAAAATTTGAGACTACACTAAGAACTCGGAATTAAATTCATATTTTCTCTATTCAATTTGTAATTTTTCTTTGCTAAAAAGATCCTATTTTTTCTAAAAACTGATTTATATCTTGGGTTTTGTTGTAACTTTTTCCTTATGTTTTTGTTATTTGCTTGGTACCAATTTTATGAAGATAATAACAAAGAAACTTATAACAATAGTTTTAGATGGAAAAGCATGTATCTATTCTCCTCTTTCACATTCTTATACAAAATGTATAGACACGAGAAGTATTGTAACTGTCAAAAATTTCCACCTCGAAAGTTTTCGTAATATCCATGTTTTAGACTTCCATCGTTGAGAAAAAAGGATTTTTACAATTATGTCTTTCTGTGTAATATAATTTAAAATGTCAACACGATAACTCAACGGCGAAAGAAACTAAACCACTGAAATTTGATATGTGGTCGCTGCAGATTCTTATTAAATTTTCGACAGAATTCTTTCTGTCTATCCGTCTGCGTGCAATTGAACGCTGTGCTTCAAAAACGCAGCTAACAAGATAAATGAAATTTAGGGTTTGGCATTAGAATTAGAATTGTAAAAGGATTCAGATTTTGGAAGAGATCTGTAAAGGGGTTGACAGTCTATTTGGTGAGGTTATTCATGTGTATCTCAACGGGGTCCAACTATTTTATTTGCTGAAATTTATTTCTTTGTTTCATTTAATAATATTTTTTTTAATTTTATTCTTTATCTTACATTTGACACAGGTATTAGCGCGATAAAGTTTTTAGCCGGCATTTTTGCTGTAAACTGGTGTGATGTAAAAATCGTTACACACAAAATGCAACGGCTGATGCATTCGAGCCAAAAAAAAAGACAAGACAAAACGAATCAAGCCAAAAATATTATCATGGTACCATGTATCGGAGTAAACGTTAAAAATTTGAGGAAATTCTTTCAACATAGTTAAGCATTTCTACAAAATATCATCGACATTTTCTTTGCGGAAAAAAGATTCATCTGTTGTAAACTAGCATTTATCAATAGTGACAAGTGGTAAGATCTGCAAACTATATTGATGGATGGTTCATTATGTTAGCTCCTATGAAATAACAAATATATGCCAATGAATTTCTTTTTCGGGATTTTCCGAAACAGGAAAAAGAAAGCTAACAACACTGTGGCAGATACATTTCTTTCGTACATCGATATTTTTTGGGCTAACTGATAGAGTTACATTAGAAAAAGGGTCGTACTGAAAGAGGGAAAAATGTATGGAAGATAAAGCCATGGAAACAAAAAATTGCAGCATTCTAGGAAGCATAATTCAGGCCAAAGAAAATTGCTGCCATCCAAAATGCAACATCATTTCTTAGAAAGTAGCACAAAACTTCTTTGCATCCACAAGTAATGAGTATTAAACAGTGCTCTCAGATAGTATCCATTTTAAGAGTATCTCCCCAATAGTCCAATCTAAATCTAAACTATCAGAGCAAAAAACCAGTTCGGGACATCTTCCTAAAGTAAGTTTTTGCGTCCTGCCCATCAACATTATCAATCCAAGATCTAATACTTCCCTTTCCTTTTAGCAGAAAAATAAAGTCAAAAATCCAAACTCCGTGGTAAACAAAAGTCATTCCGAACCCTCCCCTTCCTGGTAACTGCAGAACTGAGTACCCTTCCCTGCCAAACGATACGAGGCACACAATGACGTTATTTCCCATCGTTTGGGAAGTCTTTGGGATTCTAAAGCACCCAGCCGACTGAAGACTCGTCTTATTTCCGTACACTGCGACGATTTCGCAAAAATCCTGGGACAAATTCTCTTATCACAGCAATCGTAATGGGTCATGGAGAAGGAAAAATTCCACGATAAAACTTTGGAAATGTGTTTTGAGGGGTGTCGGGAGCTTACGCCACTATAAATTTAGCTGATAAGAATCTAAAACTGTTTCTGATACAGCGAAGCTTATCAAGTTCGGGGTTTTTATGGGGACTCCATATCTTTCCATTATAACCGCCTTGTTAAGCTAGTAGTTTAAATTTGCGGTATCTAAAACTGTGGTGCTTGGGCAAATTTTTAAGAGCGCGTCTCCGATGCCGATAATGTTGTGGGGTTTCAAAGTCGACGCCATTAAAGTGTCTCTTCGCTGGGCGATTTTCCGTCGTATTGAGTTTTTTAAACAATTTACTGGGTATTATCGATTAAAATATTATACGCTCAAATTGATCATTAATAAGAATTTCTTTTGGGGTTTTCTTTGCTATCTATTTTCGTTTTTAAAAGATATTGAGTGTACAAGTCTGAGATAAAACTTTTGGGGTTTCTCGTGTCAAAGAAAGAGAAGTTAAATTGTCCGTTATCTTTCTAATTTTTTTTTATATATCTGTCCACAATTTTTTATAAAACATAATGTGACTGATTACATTTTTTCGTTTCAGGAGACTTTTGAAAGATAATTTTGATTGAATTACAGAAATTTCATGAAACTGCCGATAGTTGGGAAAGATTATATATGCAAATATATGATAGATTTAAATTCATTCGATAAGACATTAAAAAAACATTAAATTGGAAAATGATAAGATGCTATTAGGAATTTTTGTACGAAACATAATTTGATTTTAGGCAAATAACAGCTTTAAAAATAAAATGTGAATAAAGAAATATGTTACTTCTAAAAGCATGGTTACTGATATTTTCAAAATTTGTATAATTTTCCCCTACTGAACATTAAAATGAAATGCATTCGTGCATTTATATTATAAAATTGATAGTAAAGAAGAATGAATGCGTTGTAGTTAAATACTACAGCTTTTAGACACGTACGTATAACGTAATACTGTGAATAATAAGCTATCATTTTCTCAGTCTCACTTAATGGTTACATTTAAAAAGTCTGATTACTACATTGAAAAAAATTAACACATTTATTTCATTGAAGTATTAAACAACTGTTATTTTATAAATATAATGTCAATAAAGCATAATTTTTTATTAGTTAAATAAGATTTCAACAGATGTCTGTCATTGAAAGGCGATTTCAAACAGCTTTTGTATATTTTGCTTGAAAATTCAAAAATTGAATATTAATATTCAAACTACAATAGATAATTTCTAACCAGAAGACAAATCTATCATCTCTTCATTCAAAGTAATGTCGGACTGGTAAATATAAACTAATAAGAAAGTAGGATAGTGTGCAAATCATACATCAAATCAAACTAAACACAGTTATTCAAAGATTATCATGTTTGTAGGTGTATTCCTTATAGGAATACGAACTATTGCAATGGCTGCCGTGGCAAAAAAATTTCGCACAACTCCGGTCATGGACCCTAGAACCCACTCTATTTCGTTTAAAAGTTTATATATGTAAAGCTTTACCCATGTTTTCTTGTGAACATGATGACTAGAGTGTCTTTGAATGGATTTGAAGCAGGAGTGATATGATTATAAGGACAGTGAAACCTCGACCGAATTCCTAGATGAGCCATCCAGCTCAAAATGCGATGGAAATATTGATGGAGGGGCTGCAATTCTCATTTTCCCATAACTCACTTACGGTTGAAGAGAGAAAGACATTTTTATTTTAAATTACAAAAATTTAACAAAAACTTTTGGAACAGTTTAAATAAAACTAATTGTAGAGAGTCCAAATAGGAGTAGCCAAAATCCGAGTGACCGAGTTTAAAGCAAACTATCTATGTCAAAACTTCTATAGTATATATGCTGAAATATTGTACCGTATTGTATATGAATACTATACTGCTCTGAAATACCATTTACTAATAAAACAATGTACTACCTAAGAATCTAATCAAAATCTCGCTGTAATATCGTTCGCGACCTCATCAGAGATTGAGATGATTATTTTAACTTAATATGGTATAAATATCAGCTCAACAAATACATTAAAGTTATAGCAGATCTTAAATTACTAGAAAATCACCCGTCATGGTATGACGGGTATAAATTGCCTCTTCATTCGAGATATTTCTCGTCAAATTTGACCTGTTTAAATAGATATATATGCGAGATAAATGTTTAACATTGATTGAAAACAAATAAAATAAACATATCTTTTATAACAGGAAATATTTTTTTTACATATTATTTACATATTTCTTTATTCAATAAACCTCTTGGTAAACAACATTCAGTGTGAAGTATTTTTCGTTATTTAACAATTTTCCTTGTACTTCAGATGTCTTTGTGTAAATTTTAGGGTTGCCAAAAAATATTATCAGATTATATCATCACGATTGCACTAAATAATCAGATGCATTGTGGCGTCCAAACTATATCACGCACATGATATACCACTGACGTAATTTACTACTTTCTATTAAAAACGGAAATTAATTTGAAATATATGATTAATATAATTTAAAATTTCTCGGAAACTATTGATGATAGCGAGATAAATTTTATATCAATGGATAGCAAATGTTATTTCACTATTTTAGAGGTTTTAAATTTGAAATTAGAGCAACAATTACTCTTTTAAATTTAAAATTACTGAAATTTAGGTTCTCTGACTATGAAATAATGCTGTTTAAAGTCTCATAGTGCTATGGCGCGGGTTTTTTGTTGGTGACGTCAGAGCGTTACCGAGAGATCTGGGTTATTATATTAGTAATGGCCCAAGTCTCAGATAAGGCAACTGAAAACATTGACAGCGAGGGTTTCCGCCGATTCTATCAAAACTACAACTCTGAAGCAAATAAAATTCGGGAAAGCTAGATAGATGTGATATGTTATTTTAAAAATTTTATTACTCGAAGAAGAAATCCGGCCTACCAACCATGAAGAAGAAATCGACAGCGGCCTTTCGGATTATTTACAAATTATTAAGGGAAATCCCGCTCAGACAAGAGAAAACAAGCAGATACGTCACAGGCTTTGAAACCTTTCCCCTCTTACAATTTCAAATAGTATCAAGAAAATTCAAAACAGAATTTGAATACAATAAATAAGGTATGAAATATAAGAATATAGCAGAATTTAGAAAATATGAAAAGTCTAAGAAAATGCAGCATTTGAAACATATATTTGATGCATATTTATATATATGGAAGCATATTTTTATTTATAACTGACAAAAGCATGACTGTAATTTATTTATTGTTATAAGAGTAATATATATGTTATATTTTCATACGAATCGGAATGGATAGATGTTATCTTGTTTTTAATTTTAATTTAAAACTAGTACGGTTGAACAAATGTGACGATGTAAGATGAAGAATAAATTACGGAATATAGTTGTTTTTTTATCATTTAATAAATGATTGTTTTGTATTTTAAAAATAGCTTTATGAATGTGTAATTTAAGCAGTTGATTACGCAAGAAGTCAACATGTACAAGAAATAATAATATAAATAAAAAATATAAATAAATATAATAAAGATAATATAATAAAAGTAAATAATAAATAAGATAATAATAACGTAAACAAAAAATAATTCAAGACAATATTAAAAATATAATAAGATTAACATATTTAGAGACTGCATGAAAAGGTTAAAACTATCAAATTAATACACTGTAGAATTTTCATTATATTTTGTAAATTGTTCTTGTTCCATAATTTCCCAGTCTTATGATAAACCAATTGCAAAATTCCCATAGTTCTTTAATACAACTCCTTATATAGTTAATTTATTTTTGTTTATCATTAATTAATAATCAATTCCCTGTTCCATTTCCCAACATTTGCGTACTCTTGATGTCGTAAATTATTTTTGCACACAGAATTGGAGTTTTGCAGAGGAGAGGAAAAAAGTTTAACATTCCATGAATTAGACGCAATTGTAACAGTTCATAACATCCCAGCTTCATTCACTCTTCCTAAGATCTGTAAACTGTCAATTACAATATGACCTCTTAGTTAATTAAAAATTAACGATCTAAAATTAATGATATAGAATTTTTACTTATTTGGGTCCATTTTACGGTGGTAGAATCATTTCGGATTAGTTCATTAGCTGACATGGATTCGATTCCGAATGTTTTCGAATGCAAAAATTCATCGAGACGAAGGTGGATTAAATCTGTAGTAAACTCTAACTTCGATGAGTGGGTGTGATGTGAAAGACCGAAGGGTGGAGCTCAAAGTAAGGTATTATATCTGGTAAATGGCTGAAATTCATAATTAAAAGGCTTGATATGATGGACCTTGAAAATGAAGCATCACAATCTGTAACGAACCAAATCAAATCAAATATATTTATCCATACTCCACTAATCATCGCAGCAATCTCACCATGCGTCATAACCATATATATTTATAACAAATTGACAACTGATATTATAGTAATAATTGTCAGTTTGTAAGGCTGTGTCATTATTTTACGATTAATGTCATTACGATATTTCAGTTTGAAACGTCATAATTTAACCAATAATAGATATATTCTAAATAATATAACTTCAAAACTTCATATTGGAAAATATAATAGGTAATTATGCCTCCTCATGATGGCATTGACTAAGGTTGCCATAATTCCCAGGCATTAATAAGCGAAGTTTAAATGCTAAATAAAAGAAACAAGAAAGATTTTGTAGGTAATTTTACTTTGATAAAAAAAATCAACAAAGTTTAAGCAATCTAATAAAATGAACAAGTGGAAACATAAAAAAGATGCAAGACTAATCCTTTTTAGCCCACTCATATTTTTAAAAAGATTTTACCTTCTTAATTATATCATTTTATTCTGTCACCTAATTATAAAATTGGGCGCAAGTCATTTTCAAATTTTAATGACAAATAAAAAATTTGCTTCAATTGTATGCACTGACAACCTGTTTCTTCCGTTCGACCATTGAGCTGACATTAGGGAAAGTATTCTCTCCACATTTGCAATGTGGGCCGGAATGGAAAAGTAGAGTTTAGAGAGAAAACGGGACAAATAGTAATACGGGACTGAGTAGTGATATACGGGAGGTATGGCAACCCTACCGATGATGTTATTAAATGTGATAAATGGGTTGCCAAAAAATGAAAAGGGGCATGTTTCATGTAAATGTTTTATGTTTATTCAATATATATTTTTATCTTTTTCCGGAAGTTGTGGGAAAAGAATACCCGTGTTTAGACTCCAGAAGAGTGAATTATACATGTACACTGCAAAAAGGGAAGTTGCATTTCAACTAATATTCGCCTCAACACAATTTCAGAACTCTAGTACACGAAGAAGTAAATGAATAATCGATTATAATAATTGATATTATAATCGATAAGTTCAATAACAGCATTTAAATCATTTAAAATACTCATTCACAGCTCACTTCACTCATTTAGCACTCATTTAAAATGTGACATGTGGCTTCCCCGAGATCATCACGATAACCACATATCTACAGTCGCTGTCACTTGCGCCACTTTCAACAACTTAACTACCAGATATCTGACATCAACGTATTTGTTCTTTATAAATAATAGCTAAAATAATACATGAGCATTAGAAGTAACCCCACCACCTGCTTTCATGCTTCTTGTTT
>BGPR01000055.1:728601-756137 GCA_013235015.1 Araneus ventricosus | reverse complement strand
TCCCAAGCAGTTTTCACTGCTTGGCCAGATTTTGAAGTCAAAGTGTCATCGTTTTGAAAATTTTGATTTTTCCTTTGCTAAATTTTTGAGGTAATGCAAGGAATAAGAAAGTGATTTTTATTTTTTGATATTTTGCTATATTTCAAAATTCTTCAAAATTTATGTAAAATTTGTTTTATGATTTTTGCCGATTTTTCAATTTTACTTCAACTTAGTCTTGGTGTTTTAAACGTAATTTAATAGAACTTTATTGAAATCTATGCTTTAAGTTAATTTGGACCTTAATTGGTTAAATCAAGTTATTACTACATTTGTTCTGTTTCTTTTCGAAGAATGGAAGATTAGAAATATTAATGGACAATTTATAGGTTCTTGAAACTTGAGAGAATTTTTTAGAAAAAAATTACATTTATCAAACCATAACGCTTCTAGTTTCTCCTAATATTTCAAATTCAACTACCAGATGATTCAATAAAATTTCTTTATTTTTTTATTGCCCACGCCGTCCCTGCTTACTCAAAGGGTGTATAGCATGTGACGAGTCGTTTGGAAGAAAAATTCCAATACAAATATTAAAATAATACATTACAAAATAATAGAATACAATATATTACAAAATAATAGAAAACAATATAATACAAAATAATAGAAAACAATANAATACAAAATAATAGAAAACAATATAATACAAAATATTAGGTAATACAATACAAAAAATATAAGTAAAACCGTACATTAAAAGTAATACAATACAAAATACAAATGTGAATATAAATATATTAAAATACAAACAGCAAACATAATAAGTAATTTCAAATATAAATAATAAATAAATACAAGTAAGTGTAGTAAATAAAGAAACATACATAAAATAAACAAGAAATGAAAATTTTATAAAATCTAATAAGTTGTTTATAATCAAGTAAAATAAAAATTAAATTAAATTCATTTTATAAAATATAATAAATAATTAAAAGAAACAGAAGTCTGAGATATAAATTTCTTTATTTATAAAGAAAAGAGAATATGAAATGAAATTAATTAAATATAAAAGAGCATCGAAAACAAGGTCTAAAAGGGGGTTTAAGTTTTACTAACTGATTATAAAGACTTTTAAATCCTGTTATAATGTTGTCTTTCTCAAAACACATGAAATTTCCCGAATATTAAACTTTGAAAACATTACAGTCGTGGTCACCTAAAAATGTATCATAGTCTGAATATATTTACATTTTATCTATCTTTACAAGAATATTTATGGATATAAATCCAGAAATATCTTGTACTTCTGTCTAGATACAAATCGTATTTCCTCCTTCTGATCATAAATATGTATCTCAGTATTAACATATTTAATGTCCTAGAATGTTTACTCTTTCTACAGCTTTGGAGATCTTTTTAAGTCCTCTATAATGATTAATATCCCAGGTGGAGAGAAATGCAGAAACTGTAGGAGAATACATCGATAAGGTCAGTTCTGAATGATAGTTTTTATAACTTTAAGAGTATCTTGAGCACATTGTAAGCTTTTTTTAAGTGTTTTAAATGCATTTGTTTTTTTTTCTTCTTTTCTTTCAGATCAATCTAACTGGTCAGCTCAACTAAATGAATGCCACCCGTTGAAGATAAAAACGAATTTATTTATTTTGATTAAAAAATTATATTATCTAGTGACTCCAAAACTTAGAACATTAAATTATCATAACCATTTATAGGACTCAAAGTAAAATTTACAAACAACTCAAATTTACTATCTCGGTACAATAAGTTGGTTTATCAAAACCATGAAATCAAACAGTGACAACTTGTTGGTTTCATGTATTTTATTCTAGGTTATATGCTGCACTGAAACCTATGCCTTTATATGTTTCAGTGCAGCTATTTACGAAATCGGTACAATGGGTGTGTTTAGAAATAGAAACGAATTAATTTGTTTTGATTAAAAAATAAAATTATTTAAATTAATCCAAAACTAAGAATATTAAATGTTCATTATCATTCATAGGACTCAAAGTAATTATTTACTATCTCGGTACAATAAGTTTGTTTATCAAAACCATGAAATCAAACAATGACAACTTGTTGGTTTCATGTATTTTATTCTAGGTTATGACTTTATATGCTTCAGTGCAACTATTTACTAAATCGGTACAATGAGTGTGTTTTGAAATAGAAACGAATTAATTTGTTTTGATTAAAAAATAAATTTTTTTTAAATTAATCCAAAACTAAGAATATTAAATTTTCATAATCATTTATGGGACTCAAAGTAGTTATTAACTATCTCGGTACAATAAGTTTGTTTATCAAAACCATGAAATCAAACAATGACAACTTGTTGGTTTCATGTATTTTATTGTAGGTTATATGCTGCACTGAAACCTATGACTTTATATGCTTCAGTGCAACTATTTACTAAATCGGTACAATGAGTGTGTTTTGAAATAGAAACGAATTAATTTGTTTTGATTAAAAAATAATTTTTTTAAAAATTAATCCAAAACTAAGAATATTAAATTTTCGTAATCATTTATTGGATTCAGTGCAGCTATTTACTATCTCGGTACAATCAGTCTGTTTCCAAAACTTTGAAATCAAACAATGTCTACTTGTTGGTCTCATATATTCTGGAACTACAGAATTCAATTCAGAAGCACATTTTACTTTATCACACAAATGCGAAAAGCTATTGAATTCTAACCGTCACGTCGAAATCCAAAATGAATCCATTCCTCTCTGTCGTCAACCCCTTCATCCCCTCCCTCTACCTTAACTACAAACTTATTCTCATAACCCTGTCACTCCGCAATCCAGATACTGTACCATATTTGAAAACTAGACAATCCGCCCGTTCAAAACTTTTGCGAATAGCCGAATTGCCAAGCGATGATCGGTACAAACTGCAATATATTACAGCCTTCTCCGGATATTGACACAACACGTCTTTATGAAAACACTTCTTCTTGTCTCGTTCATTCCGTCGCACAAAAGGATGCTTGGCGTTTCCCCGAGTCGTCGCAAAAGTGCAAAAGGAGAGACGTCTTGTAATCGCAAGAACAACACGCCACTCTAATGAAAGCAGCTTTAAAGGAAGATGTCACCCGGCGTTTCCATTTGAAGGAGGTGGCGACCTTAAAAGGAGGATTTTGCGATGTCAGCGATGAAGTTTGACTCGTTCGCGTCGAACGGGGATTTAAGCTTCAATATCTGGATGGGTGAGAGTTGAAATTAATTAGTTCAGAGAAACTCATTTCGGATTGTCTAGACTTCGGAATTACCATTTATGGAACGTGTCTGCGAATCGGATGTTTCATTCGTGAAGTTGATGGCGATGCAATAAATCATGCGCTGTTGATTCACGAAAGATGAAGGAGCATCAAGTAGTTTTGTTAATCGTTGATAAACTAAACTTGAAGAGTTGCTTTGAAGTGAGGCAAAGTTCTTTGCTAAGATAAGAGCATGAATTTCGTTAAGAGATCATATTTGGGAAAATGAAAACATTTAAATGAAAGCTAAGCTTTGCTGAGATAAGAGCACGAATTTCTTTAAGGGATCATACATTGGAAAATACATATATTTAAAAAGAATTGAGACCTCATTTCAATAATCTTGAAAACTACTAAGAAGAAAAATATAAGATCTAATTTCAAATAAAGCAGAATATTAATGCGATACATGTATGCATACATATTTTCAGCTAACTTCATTTGCGAAGTGCACACCATGATTTTGATTAAATTGAATAAAAAAGAATTTTTGGTTTACAATATCCTCTCACTATCAAAATTAAAGAATAATTACTAGGTTCAGCTTTTCTTTTTGGTCTAGGGAGATTTAACTTCGTAGAATTCACCCGTACGGTAGAACTCAGGGAATTCGAACCCCAGGAATCCGAAATTTCAGATAATCCGCACATCTTTTTAAAATTTTTTAAAACCTTTTTACTGAAAAATGAAGGAAAAATAACAATTCCGCATTAGAAAAAAGCTAATGTTTATTCCTAACTTAAAAGAAATATTCGAATTGGTGAACAGCACCTTAATTAATAGAAACAAACTCGGATATCTTCTTTTCACCTCAACTTGTTGACCACTGTACCGTGCGAATCGCCGCGCGCTCTTTCCATACGGTTTCACAGAACACCCAGAGTCAATACTCTACTCCACGGCCAACTTGTGGGCCTCGGGTAGTGTATTAATGGACCGCGAAATGCTAGCCAAGAGTAGAAGTCAGGGGAGCTTAAACAGTCTTCACTTGTTTCTTGCTTTATAAAGCAGTATATTTTAATTCCTTTTACAGTAAGCTTCACTAATTACTAGCATATAAGGGCATCTAATATACAGGGTGTCCACATTTATCGTGGTCCAATAGCTAATTTCTAAACCGTTAGAGATAGACATATAGTTCGAATTGGAAAAGTGCTTTAAATAAAGGGAAGAATTATAGCTTATGTTTTTTCAGTCACTAAATATATTTCTGAAAAAATTACGAATTCTAACTTTTTATACTGTTCCCCCGGTCCTATCAGTCATATATAGTAAAATATTCTTGTCACTCTAAAATTTTAACCAAAAAAAGTCCCACTCTTCAGCGACTAAAACTGAGCGAGTTATGAAACTTTGAATTTCATGATTTTTACCAATCAGCGGCTTCGTCGAGCAACTGCTGCGCATTGATTGGTGAGTCGTCTGCAAGATAGCTATTGAAATGGTGTAAAGTTGTCTAAGTCAGCTATATTCAAAGCTCCATAACTGGGTCAGTTTTAGTCTTAAAAGATTGGGCCTTTTTTTGTTTAAAATGTTAGAGTGTCAAAAATATTTTAATAAATATGACTGATAGAACCGAGGGACTGCATAAAAAGTTAGATTTCGTAACTTTTTCAGGAATATATTTATTCACTCAAAAAACGTATATTATAATTTTTCCCTTCATTTAAAGCATTTTTCCAATTGGAACTATATGTCTATATTTAACGGTTTAGAAATTAGCAACTGGACCACGATAAGTGTGGATGGACACCCTATATATATATATATATATATATATGAGTATATGTGTTTGTATTTTTTTTACTTTTATATTTAGTTAGTGGGCCTCAAAATATTTTTTTACACAACAGATGGTCCGCAAAACCAAAAAGTTTGGGAACCACTGCTCTACTGCATTTGGAATATCAAGACTATTTTACCTAATTTCCCGGAATACGATCAAAGGTGAGCCCCAATTAGTTCGGATTCTCGGAATTCCACTGCAATCGTTTTTATGATAGAATGCAAATAATTTTGACAAGCTAATCAGAGTTTCAATAAGGTATCTCTAAATTCTCAACCGGTAGGGTCATGAGAGGGATTTTCCGATTGAGAAACTTCAGATCTATTTTTAGTACTTGAAAATAAATAATATTTCACTGTCTTTTGACATCACCGTTTCAAAGGTAATTCATGAAGTGTATGACATCATAGAGTAACAAGAAGAAAATACAGTCGGACCTCTGTTTAACGAAGTCGCTAAATCCCGAAAAAAATTTCGTTATATGAAAAATTCGTTAAATAGAGATTCACGTTTTAAAATACTTTAAACTACACAAAACAGATTTTAAATTCATAAACACTAAATATTATTAAAAATCAATTAATCACACTTTTATTTTATAAATTAATATCCATTTGTTTTATATATTTTACCCATCAAAAAGAAATCTGCAAGGAAAACAAGAATAAAACAAAACATTGTCCGGGATTACACTGCATCTTCAATTAAAAAAATAATTTTATATTAAAATTAATGAATTTTAGCATTTCATCACACGAAGATTTGTTGATTTCTACATCATGATCATTTCCATCTTCATCATCTTTGTCTTCATCGCAATTCATTGCTGTATTGTTTTCAGTTTTCACACTCTCTACTTCAAAACTTCCTCATCCACATCTTCATAGACACATACTTTTAAACGCTTTGAACAAGAATCCGATGAATCATAATTTTGTATCTTATCACGATTTTTTTATTATGGTTGATAGGCTGTTTGGAGGAATACCAAATTTTAAAGCAATATCCTTTTTTCACACCTTTATCCACCTCATGAAGAATTGAATTTTTTTCTTTGATGCTCAAGCACTTTCGCTTTGACATTTTCCAGCTTCAAGGTCATTGATCACCATAAAATGTGTTAAAAGAGAAAATAAGTTTGAAATGTTTAGAAATATTTTGAGAAATAGGGAGAAAAAAAATATTGGACCACAAGAAAAAGTTCGTTAAATATAGAATGCGCTTCGCTATTTGGAGGTTATTTTACGAAGAAATTCGCAAAATGTTCTTGGTTCCAAGAAAAAGTTCGCAAAATAGAGAAATTCGCAAAACAGAGGTTCGTTAAATAGAGGTCCGACTTATGTTTATGAAAAGCATTTCATAGATCAAAGTAGTCTTGTAGAAATAAACCGTAACATTCTATGTTTAGGATATTTTAAGTCGCTGATAAGAAAAGAAAATAAACGAAACTGAAAAAATATTTATGTAAGCAATAATAATATACAAAATGTTTTTGAGCTCTAAGAAAATTATTATTAAACGGCACCTAAGCTACCTAAACAGTTGATGACTAATTTCGGAATTCACAGAGATTAGAGCTGACGAATAATCGATTTTTATATGCATACTTAGTAACAAACTGTCAGGAAATTAGGCGTTTAGTATGGAGTCCGGATGAAACCAGCTGTTTTAACAAAAGATTACACATATTCTAATTAGCTTAAATGTGTATGAAATCCTTATTTCAAGCCTAAAATCTGTCAGACTAATTAGAAAGCGCTCGTTAACTTTTCAATTTGTTGAGTGCATTTCAAAATGAAGGTGCTTTTTGTAGTTACTTAGATTTTTCAATTAAATTGCTATATATATAAATGCCGGGTAGCTAGTGTACCTTAATTGCTTATGTAAATTATATTTCTTTAAAACAGCGTAAGGGCCGGAGTGACGTAGTGGTCAGTTTTCAGTCTCGGGACCGGAGGGTTTTAGGTTCGAAACCCAATCACACTCAAGATTCGCCGTGTATGTGAGCCTGATGTACATTTAATCTGACATCATGGGTCAAACGGTCCTTCCGCTAGCGTAGTGCATCAGCTTGAGAGGGGATATGCCAACTCAGGTGGCGCCCTCGTTCTCTGACCGAGGTACCTATAATAGGTCCTTGTGTTGCTTCAAAAACGGACGTTAATATAATTAAACCAAATAAAAACTATTTGCTTTTAAATTTTTTTATGTACGCCTTAGTGAAATGTGTTTCTTTATTTTTCTAATTTTATTAAAAACATTTACATTTATTGCATTTGAAACTTTATTTATCATTCATACAAAGTTTTCTATAAAAAGTATTATAGCAGTTTTCGCAAAATAGGGTCTTTATTTGTAGAACTTGCTGAATATTTCTCTTTCTGGAAAGCTGAATAGCACAAAATAAAGCACAATTAAAATATCAAAAATTGACAAATAATGGTTTAAATCAACATTAAGTGCCAGAAAAAAACTTCCAAGACACAAGAAAAGAAATTTCCTTTATGTATAACATATATCAAACAGCAGAAAAATTCTAAAGAAATTTTACTGTGTATATAAATATATTCCAAGTGGTAGTATGAAATCGCAAAGAGTTAAATCCTTTTCTTGTGATTGTGCTGCCAAAAACCGAGGCAAAAAATAACTCAACTCCACAGAATGTGAATCGTCTTGTTATTTAACCACGGAATTTATTGGAATACTCCTTTCAAAGATTTGAAAGTAAGCGTAAACAACTTTGGCTGCTTCTTTCTTTTAAACAAAGAAACAAATGTGAGTCAAAATATATAAAGCAGAGAGTCTGCAGAAGAAATCTACCTTTTGCATATGCCGGGATCCCGCGAAAGAAGGCGAACAAATCTACGAAATTGGAGTTCAGTCTTCTGCTTGAAATATCTGAAAAAAAGTTCTGATGCGAATTCGAATACTTGATTTACTTCAACTTTTGCGGTCGTAAACAAAAGGAAAAAATTTTAAAAAAGAAGTGTTTTTTTATATGTATTTTCTTTTCATGCGCAGACTTTTCCGATTTCGATTTCCTTTCGAATATGTTTTGAAGATTTTTCGACTTTAAATTAGCGGATTTTCTTCCTTTTATTTCATTTTATGTTTGAAATATGTTAATGTTTTAAATTTTTTTCTTAGAAATCTTCGATTTAGGTATTTATGATGATTTCACATGGATTCATTCTTGATTTAAACCAAATAAACTTAGGAAGGTCTTAGATTAAAAGAGAAATTACATTTCAAAATATATTAACATGAATTTCACATCATATTCTATTATTTTCATCATGCTATTTAATCACAAAATCACATACCAGACATTTTTTAAAATTTTTACTCATAGAATCTTTCTAATGCAACTGATTTATTTAATAGTGCAAGAATAATTTAATATTTAAGTGTGTTCCAAAGGTGCTGGTAATGTCTGAGATGTGTACTTGCAAGAAGATTTTTGCTTGTACTGATAAGATAGTTTAAAATATACATTTTTTACCAAAGATAAATTCAGAATATTTGTGGTATTTTACAATTTCTATAAATAAAAAAAATCAGGTCTCATTTATTTTACTTTCATTATTTATTCAACTGCAAAGCTCAAAAAAATCCTTTTTTTCAAACTCTAAATATCAAACAGTCTCCATTCCATTTAGCGTCTGAATATTCTGCACGGTGGCATGGAAAAATTAGAAAGGTCAGATATTTCATACTTTGCCTAGGCATCATGTCCAATGAATGAATTTCATGTATTACACACATAACACATCCACATTTAACATAATTATAAAACTTCGTTGTGAATTTTTCATCCGAACATATTACACAAAAGATTTTTCATTTTTTAAAATTTATCGTCACAAAGCGAAAGAACTGGATTCTTCAAAGTATTTAACCTCTATGTTTTGAGAAATCTCCACGATCTTCACTTCCTTAAGGGAATTTTTTTAGAATAATATTTGTCTATCTGTATGTGAACATAATAACTCAAGAACAGAACTTCATCAATAGTTGAAATTTTGAAATGGTTTTCTTCGTTGTGGATTCTTCGTCCGAACATATTACAGAAAAGATTTTTCATTTTTTTAAATTTGTCGTCACAAAGAGAATGAACTGAAAACTTCAAATTATTTAACCTCTATATTTTGAGAAATCTCTACGTTCTTCACTTCCTTAAGGGAATTTTTTTTAGAACCAGGGACTGGCTGACTTTCAACCATGTTCCTGAACGGGAAGAAATAGAACTTACTATTTATATTTGCAAGTAAGAAACATCAATATTTGTAACACTGAGATTCTATTCAACCAGTTTGTATATCTGAAAGATTATTTAGAGAAAAAGAATAACCAACCAAAACTGCGAAGCAACTATGAAATTGAGTATGGAAGATAAATGGCTGGAGTTTTTTGTAGATACAAAGTGTATCGATCAGAAGCCATGTCCAATAAAGCTATGCGAATTCGTGTTTGCTACTCCAGTCCACAATGCAAATGTGGATAGAATATTTTCCCTGATGTCAACTCAGTGGTCGGACGAAAGAAACAGCTTCTCAGTGAAAATAAACGAAGCAATTTTCATTTATCATTATTATTTTAAAATTAATAGCGCCCAATTTTATAATTATGCGAAAGTCGAAAATGATATACTTAAGAAAGTAAAATCAACTTTAAAACAGACTGGGCTAAAAAGGATTAGCCTTCCATCTTTTTTATTATTCTACATGTACATTTTATTAGATTGCTCAAACTTTATTGATTTTTTACCAGAGTAAAATAAACCATTCCCTACCCACTTTTTTCGTGTTTTTATTTATCACTTAAAAGTCCCCTATCAATGTCTGATAATTATGACAATCCTATCTATAGATGTGAATGCTATTACTATCTATATAATGAAAACGACCGCTAACAATTCCCTTAAGCTGTTCTTACAGAAGATTTATTCTTGAATTATTTCTCATTCACGCAGCAAATAATATCAATCTAACTCTCAAGAACCTAATTGTTTAATGGTCATTTTTGCACTCCCCGTTAGCCTATGCCCTTGGCGGGGGCCAAACTCGGCGCTCCTTCAGTACTGCCCTGATTCTGAAATATTTCAGAAACTATCTCCTGAATAACTGGCTCACTGAATTCAACCAAACAAGCGATCTCTATGCTAGGGATATCGGTTATTGCGAAAATAACCGGTTTTCGGGTATTTAGGATTTTTCATCTCCGGTTTAACCTCTCGGTTATAACCGCTCAAAATAACCGGTTTTCGGGGTTTTTTTATGAAAAACAAACGCCGTTTGTAGACAAAATACTTTATTTATACTGTTTGTACAGGAAATCAATCCATTGGCCAATATTCATTTGTTCCTAAAGACTCTTTCAGTAATCCGCCAACCAACAGACGCTTTGAGGAAGTGGTTGTCGTTGATTCAAAGCTTCATAACTTGGTAAATTTTAGTCTAATCGAACCTAAAATCGTGGCTATCTTCCGATCCGGTTTTTGACCCGGTTATTGGATTTTTAAAAAATCCAGTTGTAACCGGGACAAAAAATAACCGATAAAAACTTTAACCGAAACAGAAAAAAACGGTTTTCGGTTAAAACCGGCGGGTTTTTCCCTTCCCTACTTTATGCGATAGTGTGGTGTTGCAAAAATTTGAATTAATTTTTAATGTATATAATCGTGGCCGTAAAATCTAACAGACTGAACACCACACACAGAATGACGATCATCCCAAATTTAACCAGGTTCTTTTTTCTCCCGACAGTTATGACTAAGAGATACATACACATGAAATGAACACACTTAGGTAAGAACATAAAATCCTATTTTATTTTAAAGTTACTATGTCTTGATTAATAAATATTCATACAATTAACTATAAATAATAACATCTGGATTGGGGCCCCTATAATACACATGATTTTGATCCCATGGCATTCAGCACTTAAAACATCAAACACAATAAAATGTCGCTAACATTATTCACTTAAAAGAGTTTCTCTTTCTAAAGTGTCCGATTCACAAAAATGAGTGCATTTGGGACACCCTGTGCATTAACTAAATCGAATGGATGAAAATGTTGATATCTATTTTTTGACGATTCTGTAATGATAAGAAAAGCTACTAAACTACTATTTCTTCAGTAATACTCCAGAAATGTATTCCTAATGTCTTTGAGTAATTCATCATAGCATTAGTCGAGTGAATCTTTGCTCACTGAGAAGAGATTAATCTATTTTCATTATATCTCATTTAGGTGACAGTGTGACGGCAAAACGGACACTTGATCATAAAGTGTTTAATGGAAAACATTTTCTAGATGACCTAGTAATGAAACAAATCGTTATAAATGACATATGATATTAAAAGTTTTCTCTGTAAATATATGTTGGGCAATAAAATGGACGAAATTAATAAAATCGTCAACGTGACAAATGTCTCGCAGCAGTATTGTTGCGATTGCAGTGCGTTGATTCTGCTGAAGATCACGAATTTCAATTACTACTCTAGAATACAGAGTTGGAGAAATGCGTTTTCTGAAAATTGATCGAGTCTTTAGAGTTGTGTGATTTTGAAAATGATGAAGAAGTGGTTGAGTATCAAACAGTTCGATATTCACACAACTTATATACAAAATGTACAGTTTCTTTGAAACACTTATTTTTTGTAGACTACGGTTACAATTCTTTGGGAAGAAAGATTTGATGGAACTACTATTTGCAGTAAAGAGCAAATGTGTTTCCAAGGCAAAGACAATACTCAAGTAAACCAGCGGGAGTGGCCTCCCCTAAACTTTCTCGTATACTTGTCAAAAATTTGTCATTTCTCCTCCTCCTACGTGGATAGTTCGAACAGAATGCAACGACTATCTGAAGGTTTTCATTGTAGATTATAGTGATTGTAAAATATTATGTGAAGAATCATAGTCAAAGAGAGGTGTATGTATTAAAACTTAGCAATATTTACTTTTTTATCACACTCTAGCAAGCTCCGCTAATGCGAGGGCGTGCGCGGGCGAAAAGAAAACAGAAGAAAATGGCCTCGTTCGCTATCGCTGAATAGCTTGCGCATGCGCAAAGATTGCTTCCAGTACGCAAGTAAAAAAATTGAATAAGAAATGTGAACGCCTTATTTTTAACCGATTGAAAGAAAAGTTGGGCACATATCTATAATTAATGTTAGCAACTGTCATATCAATTTTTATTTATCTAACCCAAAGGGTTTAGGAGATATAATTTTCACAAGTATGCGATTTTACAGCCCGAAAGACAGTCAACCCTTTGACGAATTCGGCCCATACTTTTATACGGACTTACATTTCTGAAGAGAAAACTGTGTAGCAAATTGTATCTATCTAGCTATTCAAGTTTTTGAGTTATAGTGTTCACATGAACGTGGACAGACAGACTTCCCGCAGACGGATTTTGTCCAAAATTTGACAGAAATCTACAAATAATGTGTAAAGATCACATACCAAATTTCATCCACGTAGCTCTAATAGTGTTCGATTTATCGTGTTCACAGACAGACACAATTCCAAAATTGTGTTTCTTGGACTAAGGGACGTCTAAAACGTGGAGATTCGCCAAAATCTCGAGTTCGAATTTTTTGACGATTACAATACTTTCTCTTTGTATACTTCGTATACGAGAAAGTAAAAAAGGTATGTGCGGCCCGTCTGTGTGGCTGTTGACAGCGGAGCAAGAAGAATACGTCCGGTCAGTGAGGGGTTTTCCGATAGAATTATACATTCAAAGTAAACAGTAAGCAAACTAGCGCTTAGCGGAGACGCTTAACTAAGCATGCAGAGAAGCAAAAAAAAAAAAACATAGGCACTAATTTCGATTTAAAATACAGTGGAATAATGGAATATAAAAATAATAGAATAAAGCATTCAGATCACAAAATACATTAATATTAAAAGAAAAATAAAATAAGCAATTGGATGCGGAATAAGTATGAAAAAATGTAAAATGAAAGCAAGTTATTTGAAATTTGTGACAGATGTTTACATATCATGATGGATACATGAGCACATATATAAGGACTTAGAATAAAAAGCTTCATAAAATTGGAAATTCTCCCATATATTCTTTTGAGTGAGCACGAATTTGTTCGCTTCCACTTTTGATCATCATAGTATTATTAGTTTTCTGAGAGTCGTCTGTAACTACTTTTATTGTACGCATTTTGTCAACGAGATGTAAGTACCAGATAAGAATGATTTACTTAGGGTAGACACTTCGAACCTGTGGTACGCGTACCCCTAGGGGTACGTGGGGCACCAGTTAGGGTAACGCGAAATTGACATTTGTAATGGCACAAAGCATAAGAATATTCTATAACTTCGTTCCCTCAAGTTCGTATGAAGAAAGAAAATTGAACGAAGTCCGAAAGCATGTTCACGAAATAAGAAAAAGGAAAGAAAAGATTAATTTCTAGTAATTGAGCAATTGTTAGCTCTCATAATAAGTTACTGCGAAATTATTTCAATGCTGTTTTCATTCGTTCTGACGCTGAACCAATACTATTTTGAAAAATGGAATAAAATGTGAAATCAGACAGCAGTCTTACAAATTTTATTAATTTCATTAGAGTCGTTTCACTCTTATGCTAACCTAACCCCTTGGTGTTATTAATGCAAACTTTTTGTGCTTGGGGGATGTAACAGTAGGAGGCCCCCCAAAGTTCTATTATGCTGTCTCATCGTGGCGGGGGTGGTGGCTCTGGGTGGAATGGGCGATGTACGTCCGGAATTTTTTCTCCTGGCAGGGTCACCCAAGGCGTGAAGGCCATTCCATTACACCCATCTAAAGCATAAATGCAATGGAGAAAGACAGACTTCTTCCCTCTGGCGTCCAAGGTCTAGTACCAACAGGAGCTGCACTCTCCTCCTTTACCCTGAATCGTTCGCCTATAGTTTTGTATACTGCCCAATCTACTCCAGACCATCTGCTCTCATGTATGGAGCTGGAGAAGAGAATTGAGAATTAATTATTCTATGAAAGTCCTGCGCTGGTTCGTGATTTTCTGTGGGCGAGCGATCTCTTGGACTTGGTATAGCTGAGGACTAGAATAAGTGGAATAAGAAACAACAACAACAACACAGTAGGAGGTACTCGAAAATAAAAAGTTCAATCAAGGGGTACGCGAGTGAGAAAAGGTTGGGAACCGCTGACTTAGTAGAAAATTATATTTCTATCCAAAATCAAAACAAAATCGTTAAAGCATGACGGTTTGATAGAAATACTCTATATAAATAGGAATTTATATTATATATAAATATATATATATTATATATTATAGGAAAGGGTATTAATATTATATATTTAATTTTAACGAAAATTTAGGAATTTTCTTTCTTATGATATTCAATGTGGGCTAAATTCCTTATTTTATAGTTTTCAGTGCCTCGTGGTTTCACAAATTTGCTTCGACTTTCGTATTTTTGATGGAACCTTTTCTTTACTTTTTAGTTCACTAGTAAAGGAGTGTTTTAAAAAACTTTTTTATTTTTGTTATTTTCCAATTTTTAATCTGTAAAATATTTCAAAATTCATCATTATAATTATTATGGAACCTTTTAATCAATTTGTTTCTGAAATTCACAACCAGATGGCGCCTCTTACAAGGAAATAATATTAAAATCATGTTTAGTTGTTATATTAATGTCCCGTTTCGAAGCAACGCGAGGGTTATTTTGGGATGGACCTCGTAATTTTGAGCCTCGGCCAGCTGACCAGGACGACACCTGGGCTGCCACCCCCTTTCCATGCTTCTGCACCACACCAACAGGAGCATTTTAGCCCCCTATGTATGATTGCAGCAGACCCAATACACGACGATTCTTAAGTGCAATCGTGTTTCGAACCTGGAACCATCCAGACCTAAAGCCGAGACCTTAACACCAGGCCATCGCGGTCTTAAAATTTCAAGTGAAATTCAGACATTAATTGGCAATTAGTTTCTTTAAAGATTAAAATGAATTTACATCGGGAACAAATAATTGAACCAGAAGGTGAGAGTCAAATATATTACAAAATTCCGTGTTTACAAATATGAAAGAAATTAAAAAGAAACGTGTAAATTATCTCATAAACTTTTCGACATATTTTTGAAAAAGGCATCAAGGTATTTCTTTTCACATCATTCAAATAATTCATTCTGTGTATATACCATGCAGTTAACGAGTAGGCCGAAAGTACCACAGAAACAGATTTATGCAGAAAAATGGAAACAGTGTTCTCATATTTACAAATTGCGAAAGCTTCTTACAAGTAAAACTGGCTTCCTGGAATTTTTCATCTTCAGCACGCGTACTTTGATGGAACTTTTAGATGAGCTTCCCTCAGAACTTCTCAGAACTTGATAACGTTGAAATACAATAATATTCCTGCTTTCCGTGAATTGTTGACAATGAGGAGAAAAGAATAAAAATGCAACGAAAGCAATTTGACTGAAATATCGATATCTCCTTTCAGATGAATATCATATTTCGTGCTTCAATATCACATGGAGCACAAGTTTCATCTTTTTACTTAGTAGCAAGTCATTTCCAAAAGATCCAATCATGATCGTATATCTCAGTGATGCATGTATTATTGTTAGCATATATTATTCTTGAAATAAATCGTAATTAGACACGCTTACACACTGTAGCTCCTAATGGTAATTTGAAACTAAAGCACTGTAGTAGTACTGTAAAATGAAAATTCATATCTGAGAGATTCATGTTTTATTCTGAAATTAAATACTCTAAAAATACATATAAAAATGGAAATTAAAAATACAATTGAACTTAGCTAAGTTGGTTCCTTGAATTTCCTATTAACCCTTTATTTGCAAAATTAACTTACCAGCAACTTTTCAATTTTATGTTGGCCTCATTAGATACGTTTTAATGCAGAATAACCCCAGGAATTATGATTTTTTTAATTAAATAAAATAATATTATGAATTTGATTAATAATTTTAAAAATAATTTTGTCTTCATCTGCCATCTACCGCTACCTGTCGTACCACAGAGAAGGAGAATCAGAGGTCTATCTCCGCAATTTGATCAGCGCCCCCACTCGTCAACAAAGAGAACTAGCCACTTCGATACCAGCGCCGTTTCAGACGGAACACCAAGGTCGCCGCCATGTTTGTTGTGTTCGATGTCGATCTTAATAAGAACAGGTAAGTTTAATACATGTTTCCAAACTTATATCAAGGTAGATTTAAGTTAATCAAAAATTTGCAACATTTAGTTTCACTTTTATAAATAAAATGACAGTTTCTTTTACGCTGACGAATTCTGGTTAATTCCATTGATGGCCACAGATGGCGCATTGTCTATGCGGAATGCAATGTTAAAAAAGTTGACATTAGGGTCTATGGGAGTGAGATCTCTGATTCTTCTTCTCTGTGTGTCGGACTTTCATTCATGTTCATGTGAATACTGTCAGGAAAAACGGTCAAATTCGTAAGCGTGATTAAAGCAGTACTTTTAAGTACCGGTGGGAAATAAAGGGTTAACGTAATGCTAAAATATCGTTTATGGACGAGTTTTCTGTTTTGTTTATTTGGGGTAATGTAGAAGTTCCTCTGTATCTACCGGCTTCCGGTGTAATTCTTCGTCAATGGGAATCTTCAAAGTTTCAACACTCTGTTTGAAGATGCAAATTAATATTTAAAGTACCTTTTTTTAAATGTTATGGCTTAAGGATACTTTTAAAATATTAATTTTGACGTTTCTATTGTTGTAGCTCTCAATGTTTAATCAAAATAAGAGCCTCATTTTGTCGAAAAGCTTCCATAATTTTTCGTTATCGCTCTTTTTGGCAACTTCTAAGGCTTGTTTGGGGGTTAAATTGTTAACCAAACGATTCAGATAATCACTGACGCTTTTTTGATAAAATAACAAAATGGATTTGGTGAGGGCTTAAATCGGAGAGTTACCGGAAAATGGAAGTGGATCCCGGGTACGGAAGTTCTATGCAGCCCATTTAAACAAAACAGAAAACTCGTCCATAGTTCGAATTTGTTTTCGTGACTTCAAATTTAGAAGTAAAAATTTCTTTTAATTTCTGTGTCGTTTTCTTTAGTTAAATATCTCTGCACCTTCTGTCCTCAGTGGTCAAAAGTGAATAACTTTTTTAAGACACTTAATTCACTCGAGGGCATTCAATTAAAAAATCAATATGGTATTTCTCGCTTTTTAAAAAATCTCTGAACAGATGTGAATTTCACTGTTTATTTCAAAGTCTTGTTATGCAATAGTTGTATTCAAAGTTCTGCAAACTGTTTGCTAATTAAAATTATTTATAGATGGAAATTATGATTTTCAAATTATTACAAAATAATTAAATTATTAACATTTAATTTTCCATAATTACTGCTTATTTGATGATTTTTATTTATTAAAACTATTAAAATGAAAAATAAATCGTTGTTATCATTTTTGGTTTAAAAATTGTCTTTTTTTCTTGCTGTACTCACTTTCAGACACATTTTTTTAAAAATTCGAATTCTATTTTTCTTTTTTTCCCGTTAGCTTCTAATTAGCTATTTCCTTTGTATTTATTTCCCTTTAATCAGAAAATGCTGCAAGGAATTATGAGAAATGGAGGATCATGAATTAGTAGAGATATAATAGCTGTAATTTTATCGTTGCTATTTTGGCATTTATTTTAAAATCCTTAAACTCGTAGGTGAAATCTGTAACCGTTACTTACAACTGCAATAATTTCTGCTGATAAATGGTATTTACATTTTTGCACAGTCTTAAATTTTAAATAACATTTACAGATCATTTTAAAATCTATTGTGAGTTTCCATTAATTTTAGTAAATATTTTGAAACTATCATCTTATGAAAAATGTATTTTTGTAATTGTTAGTAACAAAAAATCCTTGTAATTTTAACACAATAAATTTAAATTATGCAATCCCTTTTAATCTAAAGTTATTATGGTATATTTGCTTAAAAACAGTTTTTACTTTGTTTGAATCTTTTCCATTCTAAATAATTCATTTCTAAAAAGAGAATATCACATTAAAGAGATATATTTTTTTCACCGGCATTTACTATTGTTCTGAGATATTTTTAACTAAAAATACCAGAAGCATTCATCATTTTAACACATAAGTAGATTTTGCATGGTCTTAAAAGTGCTTTTAAAATACTTGTTTCTAATCGCTAATAGTAATTCATTGGTTTATTTTTTTAAATGAATTAGTCAACAATATACACTTTTCTTTATTTAGAATTTGAAAAAAATAATTATTACATTATCTAAATTATTTTAGAAATTAAATAATGAATTTTTTTAACTCAAGTTTTAGGTATTTGTGCGTGAGTAATGAACAAACTCTCATTACGGTGCTTAGCACAAAGTTTTCAAGCCAACCTCCAGCAGCAGCCATTGTTCAACTTCAAAAGGCAGAGTTCTTCAACAAATACGATGTTGTTTGCGTCTTGATCTGGAATTTTTCCAGAACGACATCCGACTTTCCGAGAATTGGCAGAGTTCGTTGTTCATTAAATAGTTTTAGTTCTTTAATTCGCAGCCCGAGCCATTTGAGTATCCTACAGGCATCATTAGAGCACAAATTTCTAAATTTTTCAAACAATTCAGAAACTTCTAGAAGTACAACTACATTTAATAGCATTCTTGACTTTTCAACTGAACTTTCAATCCTCGTTATACTCCATAAAATCCTTTTAGCGCATTCGACCATTATGAAAACAGCGTTTCTCCTGTTCATGAATCTGTTACTGTTAGAAATTAATTAAAAATATTTTTATTCCAATTAATTAAATGTTAATATTTACAGAAGAGTATGCAATCTTTGTGACAAAATATTAGACTTTCAATGCAATTTGCATGCATGTGTTACATTTTGATACAAGTCAAACGTAACTTTGTTGTCCTTTCCTCTTGTTTTGAGTTTGACTATAAAAGCAATATTTATTGAATCATCAGCTGGAGTTCCTTTTCCCATTTCAGCTAAAAAATTAATTTATATTCAGAAGAATAAAATTTTAGTATAATTTTGGCCTTTGAAGGATTTGAATGTATTTGTTTATTAAACATCTGTGGATGACTCTCAAAGAAAATTATAGCAGGCTTAAACTGATTTTTTTCTTGTAGTAGAGAAAATTTAAAAAATAATTAAATGGATCCTATGTGTTTTCATGATACATGGGTAATTTAACCAGATAATTAGTTGTTCATAGAAATAACTAGTTTTATAACAATTACTTTATTTACGAAACTTATTCATTACACATTTTTTACTAAATTCTGGAATCTCCTTTGTTTATGTATTGTATGTATGGAAAAGGGACCATGTATTTTTAAGTTATACGGTTTATCATTTTACTTCTTAACAATGAACATAAAATAATGCAATTATAATTTCTGAGAAGTGTCAGTCAACCAAAAATATCTATGAGTAGTAACAATAGCAATTTTTAACTATAGCAATAATAACTATTGCAAACATTCCTCATCATGAATCCTGTAAATATGAATTGAACTTCGAGATATTGCCATATAAATATTAATAATAGATTCGAGAAATTAGATTATTTTATGTACAAGTAAGTAATAAACGGCTCCTTTTTAGAAAGAAATATGCCAGTTTTCGGCTTTGAAATCGCGAATTGCTATCTTAAAGTAAAAGGAAATTTTATCTTAGAAGAAGAGAGAAAAAGAAAAACGCATAAAAAATTAAGTGAATATGCATATACAGAAAGTCATACATTTAAGATTCATTTCATAATGTGGATACCGGTTTTCCGAATAGCTGATAAATGGTTTAAAAAAATCCTGCCGAAATGCAAAATCAACTTTCGCAATTTTTTTTGTATTTTATTTCAGGGAATCGAATGTTCTTTAGCTATTATCTAATATTTGATACCAGAAACTTCATTTTTAAGGGAACTTATTTTAAGCAATTGTGATACAAAATTTTCCTATCATGAAGTTTCAATGTTTTTTAATTGCTTATTTGTCCATTCTTAATAAAATTTATTCTCTTATTTCAGTTTTACTTAAATTATTATGCACCGCGCAAATTATCTGCTGCAAGCTAATGTAATTTTTCTGTTTTATTCTTATATTTATGAGTTTTTCTTCTTGAATTTCATTTTATTATGGATGAAGTGCTCAGAAATATTATATTAATATTATGGTTATATGTCTCAATGATGTGAAGAAAATATTTTCTGGATTTCTAATACATATTCTTTTACAAAACATCTTTTATATTTATTCGACTCTATATATAAATACATCTTTTGTATGCTTTAAAATATTTCTTAAAACTCTTCTTTCCTATTTTAAGCTGTCTGTAAGAATCTCTGTTTGCATGAAGCATTAGACAACAAAAATCCGAGAAAAACTGAATTCGATTTTTTCCCTCATACAATCCAAAGAAATCCTGTCTTCTGATCGCCCCAGCGAAGAAAATAAAAACCCATATCAGAACGAAAACACTTATGACTGGTATGCAAACATCCCTTTCGGAGAAGATAAAAAAGAAAGCCATTTTTTTCATCCGACTCATTCTTTCAGAGAATACGAAACTTTGCCAACAAGGAAACAGAGAGAAAGAAAGGCAGAAACCGGGAACGAAAAAAAAGCAACCAAAAGAAAAAGGAAATGCTTTAATCTACCGTCATTTTGACGAAATGGGTATTTCCCTGTGAAAAGAGGATTCCAATCCTCTGGAGAGATCGTTCTCGACGAAGAACGGCTTTCGAACGTATAACTTGCTGAGAAATAGAAAATGGAAGGCAGACAGTCCCGTGGGATGTAAGAATTTGCTATCGCCTCTCGAATGCGCGTTAGTTGGACATGAATTATCCAGCGGATTAGGAAATTAAGCATCCAGCATTAGTTTGAACTCTCCCGAGATGCTGGGAGAGAGACGCAGTGGACCGATCTTGCAAAATTGATAGAGGTGACAAGACAGACATTGGTTGGGAAAGACACTAGTTTTAGGCGAGATAACCACGGTTATTCGGTAAATATTGCCAAATTTTCCTCTCGAGGAGGTTTCTGTCCCCGATGTGTGAAATTTAGTGTAGCTTTTAATGCTGAAGAATATTCTGTTTGGTTAATAAAGCAACCCTAATAGTCGTTCCTAGATTGCACATTGATAGCAAAATCGTAATTTCTAATGAGAGAAAATTCGAAACTCGGGGTAATTAATGCACTGATATTTTATTTGCATAACTTGATTATTTAAGCCCATAGCCAAGTTGTTTGCTTTAATATTGTTTTTAAAGTTCACCAATTTTTTTACCACACAGTAGATGCATTAAATAAAATTTGCAAATGAAGCATAATTTAGTGTTAAAAACAGAAAATAAGATAAATATTGTTACGAAAACCGTTCTGTGGGTGTATGGTGTAAACAGTCCAAAACGCAGGATAATGGAGAATGAAGGTTTATTCACAAATGTGCAGGAAAACACGTAGCACAAGTAACAGGAAACAATAGATCTTGCACGTATTAGCAACGTAAGCAGACAACAAATCACAGGTAATAACAGTTCAGCACTCTGAGATTTAAAAACACAAACAGTCTGCAAATCACTAATAACGGCAATAACAGCACTTTCAATGGCTCTCAGCTCACCGGCTTCCTAGCTCGCACTGTAGAAGAAACTCCAAGGTTGTTCCAGTTCCACACACTCTATGATCCAAGTGCGGCCCTTATCCCCGACTGGCCGTGACGTCACATGGAGTTTTCTCGTACATTCGAGCGTATTTTCTTTCCTAATAGAGATATCGAGAAAAGAGTCGCATTTTCTGGAATCATCGATTTGTCGCCAAGTTCACCAAATTTGTCGCCAAAATAGTCGCCAAGGTCGAGGGTCTCGGAATGACCGCTACCCGTCACTCGATGCTTACCCCTGTAAAACTCTCTCCCCAACTATAAGACTAGCGAGGCAGGAAAGTGACATTACATCTTTGTAACAATATCTATGTTTGCTAAACTCATCAGAAATGTTTGAAATCAAGTGGTGGAATTATTCTTACTTTATCGTACACGAAGTGGATCTCAACATGAAGTCTTAAAATAATTTCTAAGTTTAAGCATCCCTATGTCCGAAAACATCATTTTTGAATTATATCTGTCTGTTTGTCAACGCTTTAACTCAGAAACTCTACAGGCTAGAATACTGAAATTCGGCAAATGTTTTTGCCATCGATATTGTAATTTTCTGTCAAATTTTGTATGAAATACTTTGAATCTTATCCTCAGTTTCGATCCAGTTCTCTGGAGAGATCGTTCTTGTCGAAAAGAATGGCTTTCGAACGCATAACTTGTTTAGAAATAGAAAATGGGAGGCAGTCAATCCCGTGGGATGTAAGAATTTGTATCACCTCTCGAATGCGTTTTAGTTGGATATGAATTATCCAGCCTATTAGGAAATTGAGAATCCAACATTAATTTGAACTCCCCCGAAATGCTAGGGAGAGACGCAGCGTACCGGTCTTGCAAATTTGACAGAGATGACAAGACAGATATTGGTTGGGAAAGACACTAGTTTTATGCGAGATAACTATGATTATTCGAGTAAATATTGACAAATTTTCTGGTAAGTACAGGAATGCCACTGAAGAGAAAGTCGTAATTTCTAATTAGGAGTTAAAATATTTGAAATAGAGAAGCAATTAATCCACACGCATATTATTTGTATAACTTAATGACTTAAGTGTATATAAAGCCAAAATGGCTCCTGTAATTTCATTGTTATTAACAAGGGAAATATGTTTAATCCCGACTTGAATGCATTGAAAAAGATATTAATCAGGCAAATGAAAGCAAAGTTTAATGCTATAAAAAGAAATACAGTTACTGGGAAAATCTCCTATAATTTTTTAACTCAAGTGGTGAAATTATTTCTGCTTGCTAATATTCAATTTCCCACTCCATCAACAAAGAAATGTCTCAAAAGAGATGATGAAAGATCACATGCGGGGTTGATTTTCGTACTTTTTAGCTTAGAAATATATGATGTTTTTCTATAATATGACTAGAAAACTCCTCTTCATGCCCTATCTTATGCACATGCGGCTGACCAACTATGTAGGGAAACGTTAACAAAATGTTATTTTAGCTGTCAATTTTAAAACACATAGGAAATTTAACTTCCAGCATTAGTTTGAACTCTCTCGAATTGCTGGGAAGACGGGCGCAAACTTTCAAAAAGACTAGTCTAGAAAAATTGATGGAAGTCACATAAAATAGAGAGATAGACATCGGTTGCGAGAAACACTAGTCTTAGGTGAGATAGTTCGAGTAAATAATGCCAAATATTCCTCTCGAGGTGATAAATGTCCCCTATGTATTACGTTTAGAGTTGCTTTTAATGTGGAGGAATACTTAGTTCAATTAATTTGACACCCGAAATAGATGTTTCTGGGAAGTTCATGAAAGATATTGAAGGCATAATCGTAATACCAAATAAGAGTTGTAAGATTCGAAATGTAGATGTATTTAATATACTTTTATTTTTATTGCGCCAGAATTCTTTATTGCATACAAAATCAAATTATCTTCTGTCATAATATTATTACTATGTCTTAACGAAGAATTAGTTAAACACGCCATGGATATGTTAAATGGGGCTATAAGAAAGGAAAATGAAACATTATTTAAGAAATCCGGTTATAAATATTTGGTTGCAAAATTCCTATGAAATGCTTGAAGTTTAATGGTAGAAATATTTTTGGTTACTAATTATGAATTTATTTCTGCATGAACAAGGGGAGGTTTCAACAAATACAAAAGAGCAAAACATAAATGGTTCAGATATGAATTTAATTGCTTAGAAAAAAAGCTCATTGTTTATGTTACAAACAGAGTCGCCTCGGTTTCACTCAACCATCGAGTACGGCGGCCCATATTTTCCAGGAAATTTAGAGAAAGAAATGAAATTAATAACTAAGAATTCGGTGTCAATTTTAGTTTTTAATTTTAAACCACATCAAATGTTGAAAAGTGAACCATATTGCATTTAATTTGGATAAATTTTGCAAATAAAACTATTTAACACATATAAGTAGGATTTAAAATCGCGGTATAATGTGTTTCATAAAAACGCAATCGATTTCTGCTTATATTTATAACATAGAAGAATTAGAAACGCATCCAATTGTTGCTAGAACAGGGCAAGACGTAGACCTAGTCGTGTTACTGATTGCTTTGGCACCACTACCAGAAAGTAACATTTATTTTATGTAGCCCTGGCAAAGGAAAAGTTGAAACTAAATTATTTTCTACAAGAAAGCTCAGAAACGAACTATATTTTCCCCGAACCATCCTCCTTCACCATGCATTAAGTGGCTGCGACATAACATCAGACATTTATAGAAAAAGCAGAGCACTATAGTTTCATTGTTCAAAAATCAACTGAGCCAGATGACAAACATTGCGGATATCTTTTATGACACCTCATCAACAGCAGATGCTATCTCACAAGCCGGTGAGAAGATATTCTTAGCCATATACAAAGCCCCTGCTAATGGACATAATTTGAACAACCGTAGATATGCAGCATTTCTCAAATCATGAACCAAGATCAAAGCTGATCTCTCTTCTATTCCTCCAACCAAAGAAGTGGCGGAACCACACTCGTTTTGCAATGTGATTCTGTTTGTAGCACCTGCCATGGTGCCCGTCTAGAAGAAGAGGAGGAGTTGGAAGTTGATCAAATTGTAGAAAAATATGTTGAAATTTGGTTACGAGCAAGTGTAAAAATGGGTTATTTATATTTTTATGTAGATATGTATGCATATAATATTATGTCATAAATATATAATAATAGATAGCCGCCATTTTGAAATAAAAACTGTATTTCTTAAAAATAAAACTAACATGTTCATTCACTTATTGTAATTATGTCCTTTTTCCTTCCACTATATATTCTAAACGATTCATCCTACGAAAATATATAGGATTATTTTTGTAGGAAATTTAATATAGTTTAATTTTGTAATTAAGAGATTTTTGCTAAAACCCATAGTTTTCGTGATATTTAAGAAAAAACTGAGAAATCCCCCCTTTGAACCCTCCTTTGCCCCCTTGCACCCCTCACCGGCGGATGTCGTATAGGGCACTATCCCCAACAACTGTTCCAAATTTCAAAACTAGGCCATTTTTTTCTATTTTTCCTTCGATGACTGGACTAATAGGGAAGATGGGTATAGTAATACAAATCTATCGACAAAATATAAGAACCGAAATTTCAATGCTATTATCTCAAACTTTAACAGCGCTTCTTAACTTTTAATAGAAAAGTCAATAGTTATTGAAATTTTTATTGATATTTATACAGCTTGCTATATCCTGATGAAAAGATGTCTGGCGCGATGCATATTGCAAATTGAGCAGCGATTTATTATTTGTTAATATAGTACAAGCTCTGCTATCTGTCAGTAACGGAGTCCTTGCTAATGCCGGATAAGAGATTTTTTTCTGATAATTGAGTATATGTTTTTGGAACTTGCCTTTTCACGTAATGTAATGCCATCTGTAGAAATTGTAGCATGCACATTTCGTTGATCTTGCTATTCGGTCTACCAACCCCAATTAAAAAATAATAAGGAAATCGTACATCGTAATTAAAATTAAAACGAATACAAGAAGTTTTATATTTCAGAAAGCCGAAATTAAACAACAGTTTAATTTTACTATTCATATTATCAGGAGAAATTTACACATTTCTTAACATGATGGGACATAAGTTCGAATGTCAGCCTAATAACACCCACAATTCACTGTGTATACAAAGCTACATACCATCATGTACCGACAAAGTTCAGCATTGCCCTGCACATTTTATGAAAGTCTGCAATCTTTTGTCTGTTCGTTCCATTTTAAGTTCTTGGTCTGCGTGTCGACTTCATTTACATCCTCTCCCTCTTCCTCATTGTCTTTCTCCTTTCCCAGTGTGTTTCAGTTATTACGTCGTTTTCAAAAGAGATTGTGACGAGAAATCTACATCCACTCATGCCTGCACTTTTTCTTCAGTAACATTTTATCTCATATGCATCAACTTCTAACTTATATTTAGAACTCTAAAATGCCATTATTTTGATATCGCCGCTTAATTGGTTGATAAATGTGCAACAATGGGATAAAATCAGAACACTGTGAATATGCGATTTATTAATTTCGAATTCTGTATTATGATTTATTCTGAAATTTTTCTAATCCTATATTGCGTTTTGTTCAGTATTATTTTCTAATTACGTATTCCTATTTGTTCAGCGTTTTTTTCTATAATCCTGTGTTACGATTTCTTCAGCATTATTTTCAAATACTGTATTGCGATTGGTTCAGCGTTATTTTGTATTCTTTTATTAACATTTCATCAGTACTACAACATTCCTATACTGAAATTTGTTCAGTGTTATTTTCTAATCTTGTATTTCAATTTCTCCATCATCATTTTATAATCCTGCGCTGCGATTTAGGCAAAAATTGTCTATGCCATCCTTCACTTCTAAATGAATCTGAATCTTCATTCTTTCATAAAAGCTATCAGCTTTGTTAATTTTACTATAATGGATGGGACACATAAAAGATATGGCAATATAAAGTAAACATATTTCAAATACTAAGAAAATTA
Source organism: Araneus ventricosus (assembly GCA_013235015.1). Lineage (NCBI taxonomy): Eukaryota > Metazoa > Arthropoda > Arachnida > Araneae > Araneidae > Araneus > Araneus ventricosus. The sequence goes on along the minus strand of BGPR01000055.1, from coordinate 729,448 downwards.
AGTCTTTTTAAATAAGGATATTATATCTTATCTACTTACCAATTTGTCATTTTAGCTCTTTTTATTCTGTATCAAGTATAATTTTTCAGAACCTTCTTACAATCACCAGATTTCTCCTAACTATTCCTGATACTAGCCTATTAACAATTCACGATAGTTTGCATAAGTATGCTGATTTGGAACTAAGCCAAACGTTTGAGGGAAAAAAACCATTTCACCAAAAGAGTGCAAAACATAAAACACAATACTGGATAAGCATAATTAAATTTAATCTATTCCTACTGTTCTTATCTCTCTTTTCTTTCCGTCAGAAAAAATAACTTAAACTTACGCAACATAATCCCTCAGTTCTATCCCATGCAATATCATCCATGAATATTTCCTTCCTCAAAATATTCAAAAAATAAGTAAATCTGATCATTAATCTTTCTAAGTCTGAGAAATACCAATTAGGTCTTATATTCGGCAGAAGCACTACAGAGGTTAATGTTTTCTGTCTTGACTCCTGGTTTTTTCTTCAAGTTGAATGGATTCTAGTTCACGTATAATTAACCGGGTCTCCAGGGTTTCGAGTGCAGTCGAGAACAACCCGCAATTTATCCGCGCTCGTATTTCGCTCCCATCGGCAATCAACAGTTCGCTAAAGAAACGAATAACTAAAATAACTGCTTCGGTTGGTGTCATTAGATAAAATAACATGAGTGCACTTCGAATTTGATATAGCTGGGCTTAGTAAAGTGCAATTTGGCTTTATTAGGAAATTTATAGAGAATTTCGGAAATGCATGAGATTAAAATAAATTTGTTGAATGAGAGATATTACTGCATTTCATATCGCTAGATAAAAT
>BGPR01000055.1:548032-728591 GCA_013235015.1 Araneus ventricosus | reverse complement strand
TTCGAATTTGATACTAGGCTTAGTAAAGTGCAATTTGGGTTTATTAGGAAATTTACAGAGAATTTCAAAAATGCATGAGATTAAAATAAAGTTGTTGAATAAGAGATATTACTGCATTTCATGTCGCTAGATACACATTAATATATCATATTGAGCTTTTCCGTTCTTCTGAAATTTAAAGAATGTTGTACGGAAACAAAAAACACTATACAACAGTTCGCAACATTAGGCAAAATAATATGAAGGCAGAATTGGACAGAAAAGGTAAACAAGGAATAATAAACTTTTATTGAGAAATTTAATCAAAATTTCCAAGCATAAAGTTCAATAAATATTACACCTTGCAATGATTAACACCGTATAGCGATATTATTACCTTACAAAGAATAACCATAATAAATTTAACAAACGACATCAAACTTTACAACGAATAGTTTAAGTAACTACTTCAGTCGATGACATTAATTAAAATAAAATGAGTGCACTTCGAATTTGATATCGCTACGATTAGTGAAGTGCAATTAGACTTTATTAGAAATTTTTAGCTAAATTCAAAAATACAGGAGGTTTAAATATTATGAATAAGAAATATTACTGCAATTCTGTTTTATATAAAATAATACATCATTTTCTATCTTTCATTTTTAATTTGTTCTGAAATTCAATAGTTTCCTGATAAATATAAGGTAATGAAAAGCTAATTTAGTTCACATCACTTTGCAAAATTATATGAATGCGTTTGAAATTTGATATAAGCAATAATAAACAACGGATAACCAAGATTCAGAGGGAAATTTAATTGATTTATTTTAAGAATAAAGTTCAGAAAATATTACATCTTACAACGTTACCTTGCTAGGATTGACTAAAAGGTTTAATCAAAGATATCACACCTTACAAAGAATAGCTATTTCGATTGGTGTCATTAGAAAAAATAACATGAGCGCACTTCGAATTTGATATAACTAGGCTTAGTAAAGCTCAGTTTGGTTTAGTACGAATTTCTTAAAGAAATTTAGAAATGAATGAGATTTAATTAAAGCTATATAAATATTCATATATAACATATATGCATTATATATTGCTAGATATAAAGAAGCTGAAATTAAGAAGTTTCTTGATTGTTGTTAGGTGAACACAAATAAATACTTTAGTTCGTGTCATTAGACAAAATAATATGAATGCATTTTAAATATCATATAGCAATGGTAAACAAAGAATAATCAAGTTTTAGAGGTAGATTTATTCGAAATTTTTAAGCATAAAGTTCAGAAAATATCTATACCCTACAAGGATCAACACCATACAACGATATTATAACTTGCAACGAAAAACTAAAATAACTACTTCGGTTGGTGTCACTAAAATAACATGAGTACACTTCGAGTTTGATATAGCTGGGCTAAATAGAGTGCAATTTGGCTTTATTAGGAATTTTTTAGCATAAATCTCAGAAATATGTAAGATTTAAAAAACGTTATTGAATAAGTTTGAATAAGAAATATTACTGTATTTCATATCAGAAGTATATTGCTAGATATAAAATTTAGCTAAATATAGATGAAGCTATATATAGATTTGTTCTGAGATTTAGAAATTTTCTGATTGCTGTAAGGTAATAAAAACTCTAGATAACTAATTTAGTTCGTGTCATTAGACAAAATAATTTGAATGCATTTTAAATATGATACAGCAACAGTAAACAACGAATAATCAAGTTTGAGTGGGAAATTTAATTAAAATTTTTAAGCTTAAATCTCAGAAAATATTACAGATTAAAGCGATATTATATCTTGCAACGGATAACTAAAATAAATTTAATCAACCATATCACACCTCACAACGAATAATTAAAATAACTACTTCGGTTGGTGTCATTAGACAAAATAACACGAGTGCGCTTTGAATTTGAAACAGCTAGGCAAAATAAAGTGTAATTTAGCTTTATTTCTTAGCGTAAACATCAGAAATATGTAACATTAAAATGATAATACTGAATAAGCAATTTTACAGAATTTCATATACGGAATATATTGCAAGTGGCGTTGTGAATTGCTAGTTTCTAATTATGAACTTTATGAAATTTTATTGTTTCTGCGTCTTTTGCTTAAACTATCAAATACAATGTGCTTTAACTTTCCATTTTTATTTTTATAATGTCAAGTTGCAATTTTTATTAAATCATCTTTTGAAATATATATTAGAATTTTAGTTACAGTTATATAATTACAATGCATAAGGGGCAGCTTAGCCATACCTGCCTTTTGCGCCATGAAATCCAAACTGCATTCATTCATATTCCAAACAAATTCGTAATGCAGGGTGTCCATAAATTATTACCGTTTTTTTATTGCCCTAGAAGTTTTCATTAAAGAACAAGAAGATAATTACTAATACATATTCAGAAAGTAAAACTGAAAAGTTTTTAACAACACAAAGTTAACACATTGACTGCCGGTCATGTGAAGCCGTGTTGACAATTAATGCCGTGACACAACTTGCTATAAGAAATAAACAACTCATGTTATATTTTCAGTAAGCAAAAAATTGGAAACCACATACATTTACTACTAGTTTCTACTTCATCCCACGCTAATACCAGCATATAAAACCAAAACGTAACCGGAGAATAATATTGAAAAGTAGCGTTTCTCGCGCAAGCGCGTGATCGGCTCCTTGGCGATGATGCCATATCACACGCTAACGCGGGATCGGCAGTCAAAGTGTTAAGTGTTAAGTATTTTCCACGTGGCAACCTTTCGCTGCATGTAACCCATCGACATTTAGCTAGAAATTGAGTTCAATCTCGATGTCTCTAGGCTATGGTTAGTAAAATGCTTGCAATTTTTATACAAGACCAGACACGTATTTAAGTGTTTTGATCGAAATATGAACAGCAAAACTTCTAAGAGGTGACAGCTATCAAAAGACCTTTAATACAAAAGTTGTGGCACCCTTTCTGGCACTTCACACATCGAGACGGAACTCAATTTCCATCCAAGTGTCGATGGATTACATGCAGGGAATAGCTGCCATGTAGAAATTATTTAACTGTGTGTTATTGACAAAACTTTTTGCACTGCACTTTAGGAATATATGATATAGATGTCCAGAAATGTCTGTAACGCATTCACCAATGGAAGAGAAACACACATATAAATATTTGTTTTAACAACGAAAACGGATTGAATTGCGTTTCAACAATGAAAAATATTGTTATAAATTATGCGAAAAATATGTTTATATATAACGCTGCGGGGCGCTTAAAATAACCCCGCCCATTTTATCTGCGTCGTTATTGAACGAGCAAATCGGATGATTGTATAAGAATATTAACTCAGCTTTCAACAATTAAAAAGAAACAAGGAATTAAATATTTGTTTAAACAATGAAAACGGATTGAATTGCGTTTCAACTATGAAAGTATTGTTGTAAATTATGCCAAAAAATGTGCACGAGATGTTGTATTACATCTTTCGTGAGTAAATCTGTTACAATCAGTTCTGAGATATGGTTTGCAAGCTAAAAGCCAGTCTTAGACGGGCACAAATTTTCTAGTATATAATAATATTTAAAGTAATGCTCTTTAATCAAAACTTATGAGGTAAGGAAACCCCGACAATAATTTATGGACAACCTGTACAACAGTTTCATAATACAGTAGAATTCCGCTAATCCGGTCCCCGCTCGTCAGGATATCCAGTTTATCCGGACCGGATTTTTTTTTTAATAAATTTTGAATTTTAATTATGCACAAATGTTTTTTAATCCGACATCAGTCCGTAGGTTAAAAACGTAGGACTATATATACAGTGGTATTAAAATTAAGCTGTAGGGAAAGTTGTATGTAGGAAAAAAAAACGATTATTATAATTTTACCCATCAAAAACTTGTATTACGTTCATTTTAAGGCAAATTCCGTTTAATCCGGTCTTTTGGTGGTCTGGACAGGGTCCGGGCTCATCTAGTCCGGATTAGAGGAGCTCTACTGTATATTCATAAGAATTTTTTTATTATTTTTTGAAAAATTTAGTTAAGATATTTATAAAACATGTCATTATTTCAGTCAACGCAATTTAACATTTAATGAAATAATTTAATAATTCGCATAAGCAAATGCGAATGCAATTCATAATAAAAAAGATTCATAAGAAACAAATGCAATTTATAATAAAATGGTATTAATTTAATTCTCGGTCGTATAATGAATATATTCGTATTTATTCTTTTGTTTATATAAATGAGAAAAATCAAAATGTCGAAATAGATGAAAACTGATTTTTTCTGAAATAAAGAGGTAAAATGAGCATGATGAAAATTCAGAATGTTTGAAAATGGCTACTAAAATCCACTTGTTTTACGAAAATGCTTTTATTCATACACTAATTTGAACATTCTCGTTATTAAATTTAATTAATCAGAGGCAGCAGTTTTTCAATTTTGTCTAAAATCGAAGACACAGTCCCACAAGAATCAAATTATTAATCAGCTTTCATGAAATATTGTTTTTAAATTAAGTGACTTGATAATAATTAAAGTCATTTTTTGTATATTATTCATTTAATTACATAGAATACGACAAAACAATTTCGTGAATTAGATTTTTTGCTTAATTAGTTAATTGCACCGAAGGACAAGTAATTAAATTAATAAAGTTATGGTTAATTAAATAAGATTTTGTGTTTAATTCCTGCTGTTTATTTTGAACATTCTAGTTAAGAACCATGTTTTTAATACTCTAATTATCGTTTATTAATATTGCTTGTTTAGTGCATGAGATTTAATAAATATAAGAAAAGCATATTTTATTCAGTTAATTGCAAAAGATTTACAGATGTAACGGATTAGTATTTTGATATAGCCAACTTTAAATTGTGCTTAGACAATAATTCTATAATGCATCTCTTGAGAAATATGGTAGTAAGTTGAAGAGCTTCCGAAAATCAAAATTTGACTTCAAAATGGTATATTAATTTATTTTAGTTTTAGATAATACATATAATAATCTTACAGACTCAGAAATCTAAAATGAAAAGAAATTTTAGAAAAATTTGTGGTATTCATGTTCAGTAGTTTAATGTTTGCAAGTAATGTTCTAAGAGAAGAACTAATAAATGGCTCTTTATTCTCTCAAGATGGCAGTAAAATAATAAAATATACACTGAGAAAAGAGGAAAATGATTGCTGGGAATAAAAAGATAGAAATAATTTATATTTAAACCAAAAAATATGTGTGAAAGAAGAGGAATGAGCAATTGTCTTTTACAACTTTTAAATGAATATATTTGTCCGTAATAGTTACGGAATTTAGTTAAGCTAATTGTGAACTCTAACCTTTTAAACAAAGAGCATGTCAAATAACGTTGTTTCCTCACATTATGAAAAATAAAACATTCCTCATTTCAGGATAAATTACTTAGATTTTTAGTTCTTCTCCTCTTGACTACTTTCTCACGTGTATTAATTGTATTTGCTCTGACACCAATTGGATCTTCCTTTCGAATAATTACATTTATGACCTTAATATCAGACTTTTGCTAACCGAAAATATGGAGCCCTTAAGAGAGGTAAATACTTAGATTGCCAGTTAAGCATTCCCAAATTGTTAGTCTCCGTTATTTGGGTACACGTTGACGGGCTAGTATCTCAGCTCCGGCAGACTTGACACAGTTTACACCACAAGGTGGCGCTATTCTTACTTGTAGTACGAGTACACCTCTTCTCGGTTTTGAGCATGCGCATTCGTCATTTATATGTCATAAGGTCAATCCATTCTTTCTGAACTTGAATACAAAAGGAAATTGGGATTGATAAAACAGCAGAATTCTCTGCAAAAGGAATAATATTGCAACGCATCCCCTGTTACGCATTACCGTTCCATCCACTTTCTAGATATCTCTAGCTACCAGAAAGTACCCATTTACCGGGGTCCCAGTTTAGCTTGCAGTTTAATGGCGCAAAGCCCAAAATTTGGGCATCTTCTTTCCCCATTCCAGTTAAATAAGACTTTCTCGCAACAGGTGAGAATCACGAATCCAGAATTTTTGTCTGCTGCTATTTTTACAGAAGTATACAGAAAATAATATTTGGAAGTTCATTTTTTAAAATTATTATATTCTCAATTATCAGAAGGAATCCGAAATCTACTTTTATCAAAATCGCATGATTTCTAGCATAGAAAGATTTTACAGCATAGATTAATTTTTAAAACACATAACACCGTCTTCTTTATATAAGACTAGAAAAGTTTAAAAATTGTATAATTTCTGTGTTTTATATGCTGAATATTCTGAAAGAATTATATCCAACTTTTATACAAACCGAGTACCCTTATGTTTCTATATATGAGCAACAATGCAAATATATCATCATATATAGTAATAAAGGTAATATATGCAGAATCATACGCAGGGGGGGGGGAATAAAACTCGTTGGGAGCCTTTGGTGCTTCTTAGGGGCCCTCTGAAAGTATCACTCATATTTGCTTGTACATTTAGACTTGTCAGGCATGGTGTTTTAAAATATCATAATTTCGAATACTTTTTATTATGATTAAATTTTGCTTAATTTGTACTGGTATAATAGTTACTTTTTATAATTAGTTAATTAATCTTTGCTGAGATTTAAGACTTTTCGAATTCAGCAGTTTCATTTTATATCTTAAATATAGAAAGAAGTTAGAGATTAGTCATATGAAAGAAAATGTAATTCGCTCTTTCTTACCAAAATTAGTTATTTATTCAATAGTAATACGCAATTAATTTCTTAACAAAATTTAATGAGACAAAAAGTTCAAAAAGTGAAAATTTAATACTAAATATTGAAGTATTATAAACAATGAATGATAAAAATAAGATACATATTCTTTTCACCCCTCCCCTCACCTTTCAGCTCGGCGTCACCTTCTGCTTCTTGCCTTTAATCCGCTCCGGAACATGCTGTAATATTCGTAACGAATAAGAAAATATATATTTGAAGAAATTAATTTAAAAATATCGTTTGGTTGTAAAAGAAATTAATTAAAAAAATCGTTTGGCATTAATTCTTTCTAAAGGTTTTAAAAATAGTGTGAAAACGAGATATTTGTTTTTTTGCTAACGTTGCCTTATTTTTGATAAAAAAAGCTCCACGATTCTTCATGCTATGCTAAAATACATCATAATACTCTTAACATAGCTTTATATTGTTCCAAAAAACAATACTTATTTTTCGCTTGTCTCTTATAATAGAACTTCAACATATTGACCCACTTACATCTCTATAAAAATCTTATAAACGTACTATATGAATTAAATGAACAACTATTATTGTTAGGATGCGAAATCTTATTCCAAAATATAGCTCACAAAAGCAGCATTTACATAGGACGTTTCGTCAAGCAAAGAGCTGCTTCTTCCTAAACTACTCCTCAACTGCTGGAAACAATTACCGTGAATATTAATTCCTATCATCGTTGCAGTCTGCTGTAAGCACTCATTATTATTACTCGTAAGTTTAACTGTTCCTCATTTGTGTGATCTACCGTCTGGGAGTACTAATGTACTTTTCTGTGAATCTTTTCCTCACATTATTATCTCAGACTCAACGGTGAATAATTCATAGGAGAGGCAATTTATCTGAAAAATAGTAGTTTGTACTGTGTATTCTCGAAATCTGGCTGAAATATGGATTATACATAAAGCTATGAGTTGAGTGTTTCAACAAAATGGTGTACAGCTTCGGTGCGCAAGAAATGGTTTATAAATTTACACCGCGTTTTAAAATCGTTGAAAAAGATGAACAAATTCAAATTTAATACTAAAAGCATGCAAAAATTCAATAAAAACTTTAATGAAATTTTATAGGAATTTTTAAATGCTTTTAAATTTTCTAGGAATTTTTTCGAAATTTTGATTGCTCTTTTGTGTTGGTGCTTTTTAATTGAAAGCATAGAATGCATTTTGGGGAAGGATGTTAAAGACAGCATATATTTTAGCTGTAAAGAGAATTGCCTTCTTTTTCAATTAATTTTATTTTTCTTGAAGTCATCGTTTCAGATAAATTTTAGAATGCTTTTGGTGATATCTCAAGATTGCTTCACCAGTGGTATGGTATGCTCTTCATCCTGCGTTAATTTTCTGACCCAGAATTCCCATTAGTTCTCCAAGTTTCAAACTGGGATTCCTAGAAGACCAGTTGAGTACTTTAATATGAACGGCTTCAAACCATAATGAATATGAACTTGACGACTGAATCGTTGCATTTTCTTGCATAAATAAATTATCCGGAGATTTTAAAAACGGAGCAAACCAGAGAAGATGGCATGGGCATCTTGGAACACTTCAGAGTCCATGAGAAAAATTTTGAAAAAAAATTGTAGTGTTTCCTTCCCCAACGAATTCTTCTCAACCCATAAATCTACCACTGCCTAATTGTCATTTAAGAAAATATTTTTACTCTCGAAATATATTATGCTAGTGATAATGAAATCCATGAAAGTCATCGAAGTTTATCTGCATTTCAGGATAAAAAATGATGACATGTGTCACCAAAAAAAGCAGAATTCTTTCGAATTCTTTTGTATTTTATATTTCGTCGGGTAAAGTCTGGTATACGAGCAGCTTGATTAACCAGAAGATTTATTAACAAAAGTAAAACAGAATATATTCTGAAACTCGAAAAATATTAGATAAATATTAAAAAATCTATTAGGATTAGAAACTAAAAGCAAAAGCTTCTGGAAGTTTTTGAAAAGATAAATTTTCAATTATGCTGCCAATGAAGCGGTGCATAATTGCGGATATTATTAACAATGAATTAAATAAAACTAATTAAATTAAGAAAAGAGAAATATTGGTTCAATTGGATTTAAACCCGTAATTTCGATATTCGTAGACAAAACTGGAGGAACTCTTCCTTAACTGCTGTAATATTGAAACCTACTCGCCTGTACCAAAACACCTAGCGCAATCTAGACCATTTCTGAATGTATGATATGTTCAGGATTTTTCAGTTCCAAGTTTTAGCAGAACAATTTGTGATAGTTCTAATTTATGTTTATGATATATAATTGCAGACTATAAATGTTAATCTAAGTCTAATAGGAAGGAAGGAATTAAAATTCTCGAAATGAAGGACTTGAACTTGTCTGGATCGAAATTATTAATAATTTTAAAGATACTCGTTCACAAAATCACATCTTTCATGGCGGTGAAGGAAAAACCTTATGCACAGGATTCTGTAAGAGAACTATTCAAGCAATTCAAAGAATATTTGAATTGATTGAATACTTAATTTGGCACTGAATACTTTTTATGACACCATCAAAACGTATACAAGATAAAATCTTCTTTGTGCATGATAATACAAAAAAAGAAAGTCCTAAGCAAGAGATTTTGCGACGGTATCCAAAAAACACAGTGATGTATTTCCGAAGAAGCGTCTGAGAGCAACGAATGATCTTGTGGTTAAATTTGTGCACACCCCACAGAAAATGCATCGTAACGTAATCTGAAGAAAGAAGTGATTCAAATACAGCTTCTGAAAATGTGTAAGAGTAGTCTACCTCCTCGAGAATCTACGTAATAAAGTTTTCGTGTTGCGAAATGCCTTTGTAGTTCTGCTGCAGCAACAACATCCATAGCGTGACCAGAGGGCAGGAACGACCACAGCAGAAAGGGAGGCTCTTTTGAGACGAAAAGGGCTATGAATACACGAAACCTCTCACAGCCCCAATCTCTTTCTTTCTCTTGTTCCATTTTTATTTATTTCTTTAAATAACACTCACAAAAAAATGGAAGCAGCGGCAGCAGAAGGAATTCTTCTTTCAGACGAGGGAATACTTACCCATATTTTTATGTATCTGAAGAGCGAGTAGAAGCAGAGATTCCCAGAAAAGGAATTTCGTTCAATTTGCTATTGAAAACATCTGTCAGCATTTGCTTAGACGAATATCCGAGGGCACATTTTTAATGCTGTGTCTAGCGATAAGAAGATGGCGTCAGCTGGCGAAAACGTCCTATTTTCTGGAGCCAATCGCGAGGAAAATATTGGATCCAGGACGAAAAGTGGGCTAATGCCAGATTTTCCCTCCAATTTTTTGCCATCGGTATAAGAGGGTTAAGCCGGCAGCTATCATGCACTACAAACTGAATCTGATTTCTTTTTGCACTTCTCCTGTTTTTGTTTTGACTGGAAGTGAGCATACTAGAAGACTTTTTCGAACGATTTCGGATGCGGAAATCTGAAAAGTATGGAACTGTTCTGTCAACAATCTGCAGATTTGTTAAAAAACACACATAACATGTAAATGATAATGTTTCAATGCGTAGTAACTGAAGAATCATTCGATTCTGTCGATATAATTGTGCAAAAAGATTATTGTATAAAAAACAAATTTTTTATGCGAGTTTTTATTTTGATTTATTTTCTTTTATTTATTATATATTTATTTATTTCTTATTTTGTTTAACTTTATTATCTTTAAATTATTCCTTAGGGGCGCTGCAGATGTTAGTATACAACTAGAATAGCCACTAGAACTTCTTTCTCGGCGTTCAGGGCTCGACTAAAATATTAAACTAAGGCGACCAAACATCGGGGATTTCTCCCAAATTTAAATTAAATGTCAGTTGTTCCGAATTTTACTTCTCTTTTAATAAATCTTATTTTAATAACTCTTATTACAAATATTAGTAAGAATTAATTTCTAAAAAAATAGCTTAAATAGTTAATTTAAAATGAAAGTAAAATAAAATTCTTTCTAACTTTTTCGATGCTTATAAAAGGACGAGGAGGCCATTAGATTATTGATAATATTGATGTTCGTGAGTTGAAAGTCGATGACTTGTAGAGATTCGTGAACAATTTGCTGCTATAGAAGCCGACACCTCAGATCAAGATCCACAAGAATAACAAATGAACATTGCATACTTGACAGAAGATCTCTGCTGAGTTGAAAAATGAATATTGATTTTGAGACGATAGATTCTAATGAGTAACGTACTCTAGATACAAGGCAAGGAATAAACATATTACTAACTTGCTAATATATTTGCTGGATGAAAAAGAGTCGTTGAGGTGCCAGATAAGTTTGATTGATTTTATAAAGCCATCGACATCCAAATAAATCAGCTTCGTGTAACATTTTTATTACATACTTTTATTCCAAAAAGCTTTTTCCCAAGCCCTTGTCTCTAATGGATTGCAATTCGTATGTATTTATATGCAAATCTAGAACTCGACTTCTGCTTTTCGCCGATCTCACCTGTCGAGTAACTTTATGTTATTACTGTTTTTACCATAGCTCAGTAATACCCCTTGTAGCTTTCCTCGAATATAAAATAATATGAAATTCAATTGTCACTGATTATATATCATTGATATAGTTTCAGGCTCATTCTGTCACAACCACAGTGGTTCTGAAACACTAATGTATTTTTCCACACACAAAATGCTTAATTAGCTCTTGTTTTACATAAACTAGTTTTCTGTTTGAATTTTATCACAAACTGTAGGCTACAGCAGAATAATAGAGCACAAAATTTAACACAAAATCTATCACGTGAATCTCTTGGGGATGGTCCCCTGTTTTTCATTTAAGTGGACTTCTGCGCATTGCATAAGAAGTAGAAAAGTCTGGTTCGAAAGAAATGGGAAACGAAATGAATGACATAACATTAATAACAGCACAAAAATTATTCATAACCACTTTGTAATTTTTCAACAGCTAATATGTTTTAACTTTAATGAATGTTTATAAATTAGGCGTGGTTGGCTAGATTTAAGGCATGTACTACGGTTTCTTAAATGTTTTGAATTCGATGTTGTTTCCAGCGAAACCGAAATAAAAATTAGCCCTGCTTCATGCTTCGGAATTGTTCTTTCTCTCTCTCACTTTTCAATTCAATAAATACTTTTATTTTACATCAAAATTTTTCTGTCGCTGGTTTTTTCTTAAAGCAAGCTCATTCGAGATAAAATGACTTTGTTTAATAAAGTGCTGCTGCAATTTGCTGCCATATCGGCGTTTTATGAATTCATACCATCGACCCTATCAGAGAACACTCTGCGTCATTACCCTATGTACGTTAAATTAGATATTATGGGTTAAACTTCTTACGTTTATGGGAAAGATTCTATAACTTTTTTCATTGCAGAGTGGTTTCTAATCGAGCTTTAGCTTGCAAAATAAATCCTTTCATGGATTATATGAAGACTAGAAGATTTCTGCCCGTCTAAGACGGACTTCTGTTTATGGGAAAAATTCCATAACTTTTTTTCACTGCAGAGTGGTTTCTAATAGAGCTTTAGTTTGCAAAATAAACCCTTTCATGGATTATATGAAGATTAGAAGAAGTAAAGAAAAAAAGAAAAAAATCATGAAGACATTAAGAAAAAAAACATGAAAAACAGAAATGATGAATCAATTGACACAAATTGTCGTTTTGCAAAATATATAAATATTCTATTCCAAAGTTAACCCGTATTTTACCATCGTCCTATATATAGGACAGCTCAGATTTGTCAAATTTTCATAGCCAATATCGCATTTTTGATTTATATTCCTCTTCTAAAGTATATTTGAAAATTGATAAGTGCTATTTATTATCTTTTTAAGTTCAATTTTGATCATTTTTAAATTTTTTAAGAATTTTGAATTTGGCTAATTTTTGCTACTTTATTTGACAAGAATTATATATTTTTAAAAAATAATTATGAGAAAAATATGCAATTTCTTTTATCAAATTTATTCATGGCATGTCTTATATGTTTTTTCTGAGTAAATTTTGCAAACAAAAAGCTATATTCAAACTGGTTTTACAAAGGTTATAGGTGCCGTCCTATATATAGGACAATAGTAAAATCCCCTACTATGCACACCCATACAGAGGCGTTTGAAATTTCGGGAAAAAGGATTAGAATATCTATGTTTTACTTATTGTAAAACTCAATAGCATCTAGTTTGCTTGGAACATGAACCTGTAGGTGTGTCTTGAGTTTGTTCTGTTTCTTTGGTCGAGAGTTTTGGTCACGTGCTGACGCTATCGTTTGTTGGGAAAAAATACTACTGTTCGAGGTGTGATCTGATTTCATATCCGCTCCTTCCAGAACAGTATTGGAAACGAGTTGAAGATTTTTAACTGAAGAAGATTTTGAGTATTTAATGCCATTGGCCGATGAATATGATGATAGTGATTTTTAAATTATAATATCGCCACATGTTCCAGAAATTGTCACTGATGATTAAAAAGTTGATGATGCCTGCAGCAGCATTGAACATGGTCATGTTGCTTTTGACGAAAAGATTCAAGAAGAAGCAGATGGAACAATTGAAATTCTAAAGGTAAAAAAGATGCTGCTGAATATGTTTCAACACCTACATGAGCTAATTGTGCACCAAAATATTCATCAGCTCCTAATTATTTTATGGATATGATTTCAGGAAAATCACCTTGGAACTTCTCGAGATGATGGCTGAAAATGTGATTGTCCAGCTATGGTAGAAGGTAACAAGCATGCTTGACAGAAAGATATTCATGATTTTTGTCTAAAATTCGATGAACTTTAACAAGTTTTGGGAATTATTTTTTTATAGCGGATGTTAAATTTTACCCAGAGAAAAAATGTACAGTAGAAATGCTTCTGATAATGGAACAACGCTTGTTAGTCAAACAATGTCAAGAACGTTAATTAGATATCAAGAATTATTTATACTTTAATGACAATACTGCTATTGATTCAGATCGCTATTAGAAAGTACGTCCAAATTAGAAATTGTTGAATAAAGTTTTTTAATACTTTGGTATGTTTTCTGAACATTTAATGATGAAAGAATAGTCAGCTATTTTGGAAGACATGGATGCAAACTGTACATGAAAGGAAAACCCGTAAAATTTAGATACATTCTAAAAATACTCTCATCCTTCGATGTATATCTCTCTCGTATTATACAATATCAGGCAGTAAAGCAATTATGAAAACAAATGTGGCATGACTATGAAAAGAAAGAAAAGAAATCATTAGCCCAACCAGTCGTTCAAAATTGACTGTCTTTTGTTGAAACTCCTGCAAACCACAAAATTTATAAGGATAACATTTTTATGTCGTGTGATCTTTTTGGTCTCTCAGAAGAAAGCGTTTCTTTGCTATGGGAACAGTTTAGAATGACAAAATGCCCTTTAATAAAATTGCAGCTGTTCGATGGATTGACAATAGAGTTGTCTCATTAATCGCCAATTTTGACGACAAAAGAGGCTTTAAAAAAGTAGAAAGAAGGGTAGAAAGCAGAAAGTAGACATACCATTGTGTGTTGTTTTGCATAATTTGTACAAAAATGGTGTAGATTTGTTGGACAATCTCATAAAAACATATTTTTTATCCATGCAAGAAAGAAGTGGTATTGACCATTATTCAAAAATGCATTTGAGACATCACTGGTTGCACTGGTTTAGAAACATTAAAAACGTTTCCTCCAGAACAAGTTGTAGAACTCTTCGAATTTCTTTATAGCATTTCTGAACATTTTACAATAGCTTACCTGGGATTGGGTGTACCTCGCAATGTTGCAAGAATGAGTTTGGGCATTCGAAAAAAAAATCCAGATTACTTCAAATTCCAAAGTGAACCCTTTCTAGTAAATGGAAAACAACGCCTATGGCAGTTTAAAAACTATACAAGAAAACCCTTAACTATTTGCCAAAAATGTAATTTAGGACTTTGCTTTGAATGTTTACTACCATTTCATGTAAACCAAGATGCTTGACTGCAAAGCAAGTAGTAGTGGATTTTACCATCGTCCTATATATAGGACAGCTTGCAAAAAGACAACCGATAAAGTTTTCTTAAATTTTTTAACTCTATACTTTTGCTTGATATCTCATTAGTCTGTGATAGAATTTTTTTGGAAGAATATTAATTTTTTCTTAATGTGGTAAAATATGGGTTAAGTATGAAAAAGAAAGAACCTTTTTAACTGAAAAGAAAGTTAAGATCTCCCAGAAGTGGAAAAATAAATTAATTCTAAAGGAGTTCCTCTTCAACGAATCATCATAAAATAAAAAAAGAATATAAACTGCTGAACTAAAAATCCTTGTCATAATTCAGAATCCAAACAGTATCCCATGGTGTGCATACTAATTCGTAGACTTACAGAGTGCTTAAAAAATAAAAAAAGCATGAAAAATAGAACTGATGAAACAATAACCATAATTCAACAAAAAGTTATTTGATAAGTGGAAAAATAAATTAATTCAATTTTTGTTACCGTCTCTTTCTGAATCTCTTTCGGCACGTAGCCCACATTCCTAAGCGTTAACGACTTCTCTGATCTTTTCTATAAGAGATTACAGTTATATGGAAATTACAGAGTGATCATAACAACCTTTTTGTTTTCATAAATATGTAGCTATACCATTATTTGCAAATAATAGGAACTCTTCACCAAGAACGAAAGCAGTTAGATAGATTCTGTAAAAGCACGTTACATTTTTTAAATTATGATTTGTGTCAGACCGAATGAGCATTAAGAGGACGTATCACGCATGCGCTACCATCTCAAAGTAAGCTCGATACTATATGTCCTGGGCATAATAGCATCGGCAGAAAATAAACGTTAATTCATATTTTGATATTTATAGAATTACAGGCATGAAAGTTTCTAGCGTATGACAAAATACGAATCAATGTCCCTCCTTGCTTCAATCGTCATAGCAACTAAATTAATTAATACATTATTGCTTATATTTTATACATTTATTGTGCAATAGTCCAATATATATTCATTTAACTTATACAACATGCGGTATAAAAAGGCATTAAAGCTAATAAAATTAGCCAAATTAATTAAGAATATATGCATGTAAGAAAGAGATTGAGGATAGTAAACTGATTTTACAAGTGAATGAATTTTATAAGTGAATACATTCTTGAGCCATTTTATCTATAATCCCTTAGTTATTCATGAGGATAAAGCATGAGAGTGTGCATAAGAAAAAAGTAAACCTGAATTATTATTTAAGAGCTTTGAACTTTAATATTCTTACAAATAAAGAACATATACATTGAATTAGTTATTACAATATAATCCAATTCTTTAATTATAATTTTTCTATTAACTATAGTTATATTTCTTAAATATAGTAATTATAACATCTGGAGTTTTTCTTTACATTTTACGATTTTCCACAGATCTAGTTTTACCCAATACCAGATAAATCTTATTCTGACGAAGACAAAATAAAAAAATAAGAATACTTAATTTTTATAAAAATATTTTAACATTTTTAAAATACCGTGGAAAACAACAGAGCTTTGAAACGCCGATGCATAAAATGAGCTGTTAAAATTAAAACTTGGGAATTGAAAATGGATTAAGTATCAAAACTATTAAAATGCTAAAATAATAAAGAAAATCTGCTAGCTTTATCTGAAAATTTCTTTTAAATAAATTTAAAGCTTAAAAAATTGCAGTAAATTAATCCATAAACTATATGCATAATTGAATAAAAGGACATTTTTAATCTTATTTTTGCCAGACATCCATTCTAGCATCATTCGATTACAGAAAAAATGATTTCGGCTTTTCCCCTAAGCTTATTCAGAAACATCTAGAAGCAGCTAATATTTTTTAAAAATTTTATTCCAATTAAAATTTTACATTACCAAAGGATTAAATGGTTTTAAGAACTTCATCGTTTATTATTTTAAAAACTGATCACGAGGGATTTTAGGATATGGAAATCCAATTTTTTGCTTTCAAAAGTGTTTAAAATTCAGACTTAAAAAATCTTTTAATAGAGATGCTTGAAGTTTTAAAAATACGTTACTAATAGGCAAAATATCGTGCTTCAAAGGATATACGTTTTTATTAATGGTTGAATTCTTTTAAAAAAGAACATTTAGCATTTTTTACTTTGAAAATGTAATTCTAAAGATTGTCAGCGACAGGCAGTTGAGTCAATCTGATTCACAGTCACATGACTAATATAACTACGTATGCCAACTATTATCTAATTGTATCTATTGCTATTTTGGTACATTGAAACCTCCCCTTCCTTCTTTAGCGACTGAAAAGCGGTGATTAATGGTTCGAGTTTTTCTCCTTTCCCATTGTTCGAGGTTTGTTCGTCATGAAAATAATTTCTTCGGACGGTGTACACATTTTTGAACAAGTTTCCGAGCATTGCTCTCTGCAATATACGTCACATCTGGGCACAAGGAAAAATTTAACCATAACTGTCAAATTAAATAATTCGACATTTTCAAATTAAATTAATAATTCAGAAAATCATTTGGAGGAAAGCGTTTTCCTTATTAAATCATCGTGATTTTTTTCCTCTCTCAACCTTATTTGATAAATCCTTTCTATGAAAGAAAAAAGATTTTCTCGACAACCTGAATATTTAAGAATAAAAAAAAACACAATAAAAATGAATCACTAATCCATTATAAACGAAAACGTAATTATTAAAATAATTTCACTAAAATCTTTTACAATAGCATGATTTCTAAATTAATTTTTCTAAGATTCATGATTTTTACAAAAAGACTCGCAATCAATGTTTTTGCTATGGACAAGTTTTCTGCTTTGTTTATTTACGTTTAAGTGCTAGGACTACGTAATTTCGATGTAATACTAAGTCAATGGAATCTTCAAAGCGGAAGTCCAAAAGCCCAACTGATTAAGTCAAGATTTTTAATGCAAGTAAACAAACCAGAAAACTCGTCCATTCAGATATTCATCTGCGCGACCTCTTCAAAGCGAGGACCAAGGACATTATTTCAACTAAACTAAACTCTTAATGCATTTGAAACCTTCCTCAAATAGGTGATAAACTATATTTTAAATTGCTCAGCATAATTGATATTTTGTAAAATTTCCATGAAATTCTTACAAGAAACCATTATTAACATGACAATGATTTTAGCTAGTTAAGCTCGAAATATATCTTTCTACAGGGCAGACCTAGGCCTAGAACTACCAAATACAGCGCGTTCTTATTTATTGTGTAATAGGTGCTGGATTGAAAAGGGTTTTCAAAATTTTAGCTATAGTTTTAATTAACCATGAATTAATCGAAATTTTGAATTTTTCTTCAATAACTACCGAGCATATTATCTCACAAACTTTACTTTATTTTACTTATTCCACTTTTAAACTCAAAACATTAGTTTCTAGTGATATCAATTTCTTTTCTGTACAATTTTTTTCCTGATTTTAATAAATTTTTCAAAATTATTTTTTAACAGTATTGTTCTAACGAAATTCAAACCAATTTTATTGTTTCATCAAATCTTTCACACGTGTGCTTTTGCCAGTGTTAACGTTATGATAAAAAATATTGCTTTCTTTGGTCATTAATTTCAAAGCAGAATTTTCACTATTGCTTTTATAGCCAAAATAATGTGTTTAGGCCAGCATTCTGTAACACTTTCGTTTTTTTTATCACCAGTTTTCTAAAATGAATAACTGCTATCGGAGGCAATGAATAACGACTTCATCTTCAGTCCCAATATTTTTATTTACTTCTAGAATGCAGTGGTCGATTTTAACAATATAAAGCTACAGGCGTGAAACTGTTTTGAGTCCAATCGACCTATCCAGTGTCGTAAATCCTCTCTCGATTCAGCACTGCGATGTACGTTGAATACATTTTGAGGGCCCCCCTAGGGTCTCGAGGTACGAGGCGAGCACCTATAACACCGGTGCGAAAAACCGCCGCTGCTAAAAAGACAAAACAAAAGATAAAATATTTTAAATACTTTCTTTTTACTTTCTCGTTTACGAAGTAAACAAAGAGAAAGTATTGTAATCGTCAAAAAATTCGAACTCGAGATTTTGACGAATCTCCACGCTCTAGACCTCCCTGAGTCGGGAAAACACAATTTTGGAATTATGCCTGTCTGTGTGTCTGTGAACACGATAACTCGAAGACTATTAGAGATACGAGAATGAAATTTGGTATGTGGTCTTTACACATTATTTGTAGGTTTCTATCAAATTTTAGACAAAATCCGTTCACGGGAAGTCTGTCTGTATGTCCGTGTTAATGTACGCGATAACTCACAAACTTGAATAGCTAGGTGGATAAAATTTGGTACACATTTTTATCATCAGGAATGTAGGTTTGTATCATATTTTGAACCAAATCCGCTGAAGGGTTGACTGTCTGTCGGTCTGTATAATCCCATACTTTTGAATGCAATAACTTCTTAAAAAATTACTTAGATAACTGAAATTGCGTATGTGGCCTTCTAATGTTAATTGCAGATTTGCGTTTAATTTTTGTGTCAATCGGTTAAAAAGTGGCGTCCAAATTGCATATTCGGTTGTAATTGCTACTGTGTATTGGCGAAAGTAAACTGCCGCCAAGCGGTTGTTTACAGTATGATTTCCTTTCGCCTTGGCTCAGTCTACGAAGGAAATACAGTGAACGCTCATTATAACGACCACGCATTATAAAGACCATTCCATTATAACGATCAGTGATAAAACCCCAGCTGTGTTTCCCTATGCACTCTATGTTATTTTACTTCCGATATAACGACCGTCCAGTGCCGTTTAATCCCAATACAACGTCCAGATTCAGCGGCCACTCTTCCCGGTATTTTTCCAAAAAGAACATGTTTCTAAACGTAAATGACCTTGATTATTGTATCGCCTAGCTTCGTAGATGTAGAGTCTTTAAATTACCACTCACCATAGCTCGGGAATAAGAATAGCCTAAAATAAAAAAAAAAATGTTTCAAGTGTTATTAAGACTTTAAAATGTCTTTTTGAAAGGCAAGAAAATACAGAACATTATTTATCATCTTTAACTGAAATGGAAAATTATGTTTTGCAAAATTCACATATGCAGAAGAGACAGAAAACCACTTCTGATTTTTTCTTTAGAAAATAATTGTTTTGAAAGTATATAACACCCTTTATTTTCTACTTTAAAATCTGTTTTAGAAATATATTTTTATTTGATAAAATTTTATTTTTAATACTAATGATGAAAAAATAATTTGAGTACTTAATTGGAATCTCTTTAAAAATCACCTATTTTTACGGAACTGCTGAGTGTGCATGTGTACATTTATTAATTATATCCATTATAGCGACCACTCGTTATAAAGACCTTTCGCTGTGGGACGCAGAGGGTCGTTATAACGAGAGTCAATTGTAGTAGAGAACGGCAAACGCGATTTTCTGAAATTATGGTAACCCCCCCCCCAAAATTGAAATTTCATTTTGATATTCTCCAGATGGACGAGATGGAACTAATCTTATTAGTTGTGGTACCCTCAGCGCGCATAAAAATTGCAAAAATTCGCAATTTTTATTTGGCGCTCGAAATGCGGGACAAATACACTTTGCTTGCAAAATATCAACTTTTTGGGAATACATAAATTTTATGTTTCTTTGTTCATTTCACCATTCATAATTTTTTCTAAAAATACCCAGGCCTTTGGTAAATACCCGGGCTATATACCCCAAACATATTTATCTATCCGCTGGGTATTTACCCACCTCATTATTACTGGTCGTATGCGAGAAAATTTCGAGAAGGCCACTCCCGCTGGTTTACCGCCGAATACTCCGTGTTTCCGAGTCCTCACTGTTCGTTGGCGATCTGGCGGAAGGCTTGCAACAACAACAGAAGCACCGTACACTTTCTTTCTATAAATTGCATGATGTGGAAATCGTTACTCTCAGAATGCAACGGTAGAGGCAATCAAGCCATACAAACACAAGACAGACGAATCAAGTCTAAAACATTATCATGGCACGAGGTTCGGAAGTTTCTTATACATTTTTATTTACAAGAATATATTTAATCTACGCTAGTCATTCCTACAATAAAAATATAATTTTTCACGACGAAAAATAAATATCCTTTTTTTTTCTTTTATGAGACTCGGGACGAATAAAAGTGAAAAAAAGTTCAAAATCCCCACAATGATGAACAGCGTGCTTTGAATATGCATGATCTATAAGTAACACAAAACTGGTACACTTCAAGCCAATACCAGTATAACTTTTCTATAGCAGCTTCCTAAAAAATGGAAGCCCTCCATGATCACCTTACCTCATCTTCTCCTTTTCATATTTAAGTATCATAGAAAATAATATTGCGGGAGTTTATAAGTTTACCTAACGCATCGTCGTAAAATGCATTCCGGAAAATCATAACATAGAGGCATTATCCGACCACAAATTCCACTGCCCAGCATGTTAAGCATATTGTACGACGCAATTTCTTTTTATGGACTTGCTTCTTTGGGAATCCCAAGACGGTTCTCCCAAACGATATTTTCCACTTAGTCGTAGCCCTGGGGCAAAATTTATATCCCGCCTCTTAAAGAACGACTCACTTTAGCGGGAAATACGTGCCGTAAAATCCCGAAAACACCACTTACTAATTTGATGTATATTTTTAAGGAAGATCTCCGTAATGGATTTTGAAAGTATACTCTCATCAATATCCGAAAAAGGGTCAGCCGTTGCCACCGTCATCAAATAATCGAGAAAATTCCTCCCTCTTATTTTCGGCTTCAGACCCTTTTGTGTTCGCCGGCGCAACAATAGGGAGCGCCCAGCCAAATTTGTCCCTGTAAATATAATACGCCTTGTCCTTTGTTAACAAGCTCTATTGTTCGGCTTTCTTTCGTTTAATCTCGTCCAATATCGGAATTTTTCGTCGTTTCTCGGGGAAAAAAAGATCTTGCGGCCAGCTTATGGTCTAACTCGTTCCATTCATCGCTCAGACTATCAGGTTACGATTTTTGCTTTTTATTTATTTTTGAAGAGAGAATTTCTTTTTCGCTGTTAATGCCCATCTTGTTTTTTATTTAAAAAAGGAAAATTCTTATTCTTTGACTGTGGTGATGAAAAAGAATACACCTTTATGAAAGATCTTGTATTATTTTTTTATTTTATTATTTTGTCAGCTCCTTTTTTGTTGTGCTTGTATATAAGATTTATTATAGTGTGTTTCGTTGTATATATTTTAAGATGGTCATCGTGCGAAACATGTTTTTTTAGGAATGTTAAGTAATCAATCATTTTTTGAAAATATTTGAGTTTATCTTTTGTTACTTAAATAAAAATCTATAAAAATTTTCCTCGTGTCGTACATTTTATCTGATATCGCTTTTTAGAACAATTCTTTTCTTTGAAGTTTCTTGTTTTTCTTTTTTTAAGTTTTAAATAACCGTGTTACGCTTCACTTATTAATAAATAGATTTCGAAGAATTGTTGGTGTTTTATGTAACTGTGTGTTACCATGGTATTTTTAACAAGTTCTTGAAATGTTGTTGCATGTACTCGAAGGATTTTATTTTGAGTAAAGTATGAGTGCATATGAATGAAAATGAATGATATTTTCTTTCCCTCGAAATAAGTATTCCTGGAACTTGTGAATTATATTTTCTTTTCATTTCTTTTTTGATTTGAGGTTGATTTCAAAAGCGTATAACAATTTTAATCATGTATGCTAGTATTTCTATAGAAACAAAAAATACTCAATATTGTTATGATATTTTATAAACACTTACAAATATTTATAAACCCCAGTTCCTTCGAAAAAAGAAGTCAAGTATCTAGGAGTTATCCTAGATAGAAATCTCACTTTTAGACCCCATACTGAATTCATCAAAATAAAATTTAATAAAGCCTTCAGAGCCTAGTATTTCTTTATTTGCTGGAACTCTAGACTTTCCATCCGAAACCAACTGCTCATCTATCAAGCCTACCTTCGTCCAATTATAATGCTAGTCCTCTATGGGCCTTCAATGCAACCAACATTATTCTGGTTCTGGAAAATAAAACCATTAGAATTATTGTGCAGGCCTGTTGGTACTTCAGAAATACTGATATTAGAAAAACTCTTAAAATCCCTTCTCTCAAAGAATTCATCATTAAATTATCAGAAAACTTCTATAATAGCATTAATCAAATTGATAATATTACGATCACAAACATTCCTTCCTATGATAGTTACCTTGAGAATAATCTCAAAAGACACAAGGCTATTCTTCATAAATAATTTTCTTCATCTCTAAACAAGCTCCCTCTCC
Organism: Araneus ventricosus; assembly: GCA_013235015.1. Classification (NCBI taxonomy): domain Eukaryota; kingdom Metazoa; phylum Arthropoda; class Arachnida; order Araneae; family Araneidae; genus Araneus; species Araneus ventricosus. Next base: position 705,548 of record BGPR01000055.1, on the reverse strand, counting down.
GTTTTCATCAACTGGGAGACTCTTTTTGGCAAGCCCCGATAGCTCAGTTGGTTTGATGCGCTGCTACTATGCGTCTGACCCAGGCTCGAGCCTCGCGTCTCCTTTTGCTTAGCCAGAATCATTGCCATGAAAACTTTATACTTTACTAAAAAAAAATTTGCAATCTAATTCTCTAAATTTCGCTCAAATTTTCTTTTCCTCTTTTAAGCTTCTATTTAAAATTATTTTTATAATTTCTAATTTAGATTTTCTTTTTAAAAATTTTTTAAATACCGTTAAATTTTCAATATGCACAGTTTTTCTACTTGGATTTTCATTGTTCACTACAAGCTTATCCTTACCAAGAAATGCAGGTGATGGCCCCTGTAGAGGCCAATGGACAGCAGATAAAACCGTCATCATCGGGAAGCCTTAATCATTTCTTTATTTTTAACTAGACAGCCATCGATTTCGTAATATTATATAAACATATACTATAAATTAAAATGCGTACATTGTCTCAAATATATAAATAATTTTAGAAAATCTCTGCTAATAATAATAAAGGAGAATCTGTGTGTGTGTGTGTGTGTGTGTGTGTGTGTGTTGGCCTTCTACAGGGCAGACCGCTAGCCTGGAACTACGAAATTTGGCACGAACATTCTTTGGAGGGTGGGAATGTGCACCTCGAAGCAGTGTTTTGAATTTTTAATTAAAATTTTAATCAATTAAAATTTTAATTAATTAAAAATTAAGCGAAATTTCTGCGTTTTTTATCAATAACTTCCGAAAATATTACAACACAAAAACCATTTTTACGCCATCTGAAAGTGCAAAAAAATTACCATTTCATTAATATCAATTAAATTCTCGCACAATTTTTTTTCTAATTTTAATAACCTTTTAAAAATATTTTTGGTATGATTTACAACGATACTTATCATTGTTGCAACGCATTTCAAACTGTTTCCATTGTTTAAACAAATATTAATTGCTTGTTTCTATACCACTGTTGAAGGCTAAAAAAATTTCTTACTGGATTTAATATTCTTCTTTTATTTGATCAATTTTTCTGTGAAATCTGTAAAGGAAATCCTCAAGATATTTAGTAAATAATGAAATAATCCAGTAAACTGAAGGATTATATTATCGTTGCTATGTTTTAATTCTTTTTTCAGCGTGTTTTAAGCCAACTAGCATGCTCCTGGACGTCAAATGCGCCGTGTCAATATAATGTTGAAATCATTTTTGCGTAGTTTAAATTACTATAGAAAAGTAACAGAAAAAGAGTGCAAGGCCACGAAATGAACACGTGTTAAATGTCTATAGTAATTTGAAATTTAAAACTACTTTTTAAGGTACCATGAATATAAAATTATTTACAACTGATTCAGTTGAAATTTTATTTCTGGCGATCAAGATGGTTCCGTAAGCGACAAGTGTTAAATAAAATACAAAGTGTCTGTATGATTTCTATTATGTTAATTCAAATATTAAGTATATTATATTTTTGTATTGAATAAATATATATAAATAAATAGAAGAGAATTGCAAAAATACTTTTGATGTAATGTAACTGTTAAAGTTAATCGTGAATAAAATTAAGGGTGGCAAGAACAGGCTTGCACAATCCTATTTTGGAAAGGTGCCGATTTTCAAAATTGTTAGGCTTTAAACACAGCACAGGTGTCTTTTTTACTTAATTATATTATTACTTAGGGATTTTCGTTGGGTCAGAGGCGCTTAAATTCCTAGTTATTGCTCTGGTGGAGCGGCAAATTTTTCTAGCCCAGGGCGCTCAAATTTGTTAAGATGGCCCTGTCCCTTACTGTAATGATTCGTGATAGTGAAGTTGAAAAAAGAATATGATTACATAAATTCCGTTACATATCTAAACTACCTATGTACAGGGTGTCCGAAAATTATTGGCCGCATTACAAAATTATATAAAATAAAAACTAGAACAGATAGAAATAAAATATCTATCTTTACTAACTTATTGTAGAACTATAAAAGTTAATAAATGCTGATGTGAGGTCCCTTGGTTGCGCGTTATATGTTCAAGCGATATTCGATTTCATGCCAGGTATTTGCAAGCATATGTGGAGCTATAGAGTGAATATCAGCTGTGATGCTTTAATTCAATTCCTGCATATTAGCGAAAGGCAGCTGATACACACAATATTTCACATAATCCCACATGAAGAAATCCAAGGGACCGAATTCTGGAGATCAGATGACATGACTACTGACTGAAATTTTCTCATACAATCTACATCAGCCGACACCTAGCTAGGGATGGCGGTTATTTCAAAATGCCGGTTTTCGGTTAAAACGATTCTTTCACCTCCAGTTTAACCTGGTGGTTAGAATCTCTCAAAATAACCGGTTCTTGAAAAAAAACCTGTTTTCGGTCGTTTTTTTAAGAAGCAAGGTTTGTGGACAGATTTTTTTATTATTAATAATGTACAATAGGTTAGTATTAATACAATAATTAAGTTATACAATAAGTAATGATTATAAATAAGTAATTAATACAATATGTAATAATAATAAACGAATAATTATTGCAAATAAGTAAGTATTATAGATAAAAGTTTTTATTATCATTGTTTTCACAAGAAATTAATTCATTGGCCAATATTTATCATCTAATCTGCTCATAAAGACTCTTTCAGCAATGTGTGGATCCGTGAGTAGACATCTCTCATCGGAAACAACATCATTTAACGCAGATACTAATTTTTCGGACGCCATAGAACTTCCGACTAAAGATAAATAATTTTTGGCTACAGAAAACAGACGCCGTTTGCAGACAAAATTTTTTGTTAGTATTGTTTTTGCAGGAAATCAATCCATTGGCCGATATTTATCTGTTCATAACGACTCTTTCAGTAATCCGCCAACCAACAGACGCCTCGAGGAAGCGGTTGTTGTCGGTGTTTGCCCTAAGATTATGAAATTCAAATCTTTATAACTTGGTAAATTTTAGTCTAGTGGAACCTAAAATCGAGCCTATCTTCCGACCCCGTATTTTTTTCCCGGTTTTTGGATTTAAAAAAAAATAACCGGTTTAAACCGGGGAAAGAAAATAACCGAAACAAAAAGAACGGTTTTCGGTTTAAACCGGTAGGTTTTCCTATCCCTACACCTGGCTCTCTCCTATCGGATTCGGTCAATGATGTGAAACAAAACTTTAGGAGCCGTGTTAGTAATACGAGTCGTCGGGACAACGCTACTGTTGCTAGTTATTTTTTGTATATTTTTGAAATGTGTGCAATAATTCTCGGACAACCTTTTTTTTTCAATTTCATGTACTACAATCCGAATTGCTTCCGAAGAACAGCACATTAAAACATACTACGTATTTCCTTTGTTTCGAAATGATTAACTCGATTCGGACGAATTAATTTTATAATGAATCAGTATATAATTCCTTAACATGTTTTATCATGGTGTTCGCAAAGATTAATACTGAATGAGGAATTACATCAAATTTGACAATATCTTATGATTTATCTATTTATTTATCTTTCTAACCAATATTTTCAATGAAATTCGAATATCTGTGAGTTACCGCATAATGTTTTAATGTTCTGGAATATTGCAAACGATACATGCTAATATGCATCGTTTTCAAAATTACAGCTAATGAAAATGTATCAGTATATTTTCCTAAAACAGTTCTTTCAAATTATAACATTTAAAAGAAAACTCAAGTTCGAATTTAAAATATTCATTTCTCAACTCTGATTATCCTTCATCCTTTATTTGTAAAACTGAGATGTGAATTATTTTCTTTTAAAATAATGGCATAATGCCGAATGCAATGAAGTGAAACATTATTCTTAAGTTTAAGGAACAATCCAAAATGTATAAATAGTTGATTGAAGTGCTAAAAAATGGCAAGAAATAAGAACTACGTTTTATTATGAAACATTTAAAAATACCGACAGGAAGACATTTACCCTTTTCTCCTCTTAATATAAATTCAACATCTAAAAGAAATAAGTCTTTTGAAAAACAATATTCATTGTTGCTTTAAAATCTGTAAAGCTTGCTTTTAGGCCGTAAAAGTACCTAAAAATTGTTATTACTTAGCTGTTCTAGTGAAATTCGATGCGTGGTCTCATGAATTATTCAATCTATGCAACGCTTTTTACATCAGATGAATTATTAAACAAATTTCTTTGAAGAAGTCCCGTAATACTTCACATGTAAAAACTCTCGCTGAGTTTATTTCCTACTTTACGCCCAACCGCGTGGAAACTGCGATTTTTTCAGAGAATTTTTGCTGCTGTTTGTATTAATAATTGAGATTCTGTACATTACTTCATGGACTGTGTATTTAGCAGACTTGCATTAAAGACACGATCCTCTAAATAAAGATAACAGTTCATGATAAAGGAAAAAGTATCTTTGTTATTTACTGTAGCATTATGTAGGTTTCTGTTATCTTCATACAGGAATAGGCATTATGGATCTGTTCTAAAAGCTTTTATCATTAGTTTTTTACTCAGTAGAAGAAAAATATTGAATTATTTAGGTACCCTTCTAGGATATCACAATAAAATATTAAACTACAACACATTAAAATGTTATAAGTAGTTGATGACTGATCAACAACTTATGAACAGTCGTGAATAATTTATTATTTTGCGCCTGAATAAAACATTTTTTATACATGTAGCACTTTGATAAACACTTCAATGGATTTTATTCGTGGGCATGTCTGTTTTTATTCTTTTTAAAATTTTCATTCTAAACTATGAACTATTGCACCTGAAATCCTTTTAATTCAATTGCGAAACTCTTCTACATTTAGTAAAAATGTCTCTCTGTTTTTTTTAAAAATTAATAATGATAATGGTATCCAACTAAAATACATTAAACCGTTGCTCAACTTAGATTAATGTCCCTTTTGCGATGCTAAACTAAAGCTGTTTTGGGGCGAAATTCATAAACATTAGGGCGTATCAAATGCATATCCCTTTTTTTAACTTTTTTCAATAGAACTTTATTTTAGTATAAGTACAAAGCTAAAAAACATTAGAAAGTGAAGTGAAGTCCATCACGAGCGAGGTTTTGTTGTTATCATTTGCCAGCTAAACGGGAAGCAAAAAAAGTCTAATGATTTTTTCTCCTAATCATCCACATTCGAAAAGCGCCTACCACGAAAAAAAAAGATGCAACTAGATGGTGGATGTGGTAAAAGTTCAATTCTTTCAAATTCCTTTAATTTGTGCTACTTCATTCGAAACTTGTGGCATCTAGCATTGTTCTACTAAAGGAGTTCTGTTGAAGGAGATTCTCTCTCGATTGACATGAGAAGGATAAGGGTTATTTCCTTTTTAAAGCACCATACATCACGACAAACTATTTATAGTAGAGTGCAGAATAGGCAGCCTAACCATCGGTGTTCACAATAGAGTGCAGAATATGCTGACTAATCGTCTGTGTTCAGAGTAGAGTGCAGAATAGGCTGACTAATCGTCTGTGTTCACAGTAGAGTGCAGAATAGGCTGATTTTCTTTCTTTCTTTTCGCATAATGCCCCCAAAATAGGAACTTAAAGGTTCCTTGTCAGATGAATGGGAATACGCAGAAAGATTTATTGAAAATCAAAAAAAGTTGCAAAGTAAAGGCGACATCACGATATGCACACTGTATATAAAGTTTCTTGGTTATAAAATATGAACTAATGCTAATAATGAAAATATGAAAACAAACTCACTAGGCATAAAATGACTTGGAAATATTACAGATGATCAAGATGGAATGAACAATAGTGAATTAAGTAAACGTCAGTATAACATACTAAGAGAGTTTTTGCGCAGATTGGGTGACGAAAGAATTTAAAATATACATTGATTGGGAGAACCGCTTGTGTTCAAAATAGAGTACAGAATAGGGAGACTAAACGTCTGTGTTAACAGTAGAGTGCAGAATAAACAGGCTAACCATCTGGTAGGATTTCTAATTGAATTACCTGCTCAAAGTTCCTCCAAATATTGATCATAAATCTTTTTTTCAAACCGTCGTTCTTTTGCAACTTATTGGCCTATTTGACCGGCATCAAAACATTGTTCTAGATTACCACGGTTTCGTAGATACAAGTTTTGAAATGCAGGTATTAAAATAAACGAATATGGTTTATAACATTTGGTACACCTTAATATGAATAATCCAAACTTCCACACCATACACTGTAAAAAAAATATCCGTCAAATCACGGAAAAAGTACCGGCAGCAATGTTGCCAGCAATATTCCGTTTCGTAAAACATTTCTCCGTTTTTCTACAGAAAATTCCGTTAATGGTTTTTCCGTTGTTAGTTTTACCGTTTTCAAACTCTCCGTTTTTTCACAGAAAATTCCGTTTTTGGTTTTTCCGTTTTTACTTTTACCGTTTTCGAATTCTCCGTTTTTTCAGAAATTCCGTTTTTGGTTTTTCCGTGTTTTCAAGGAAATTCTGTTTCTGATTTTTCTGTGTTTTAACAGAAATTCTTTTTAAGGTTCCCTTTAGTGTCGAAAGATGCGATTTTTGAGACAAATAGTTAAGAACGTCCAGGGCTCTTATCAATTGCAAAGCAAATTTAAAATTTTTTACGAGAGTATTATGATCTATTGTTTACATAAATGATAATTTTCAGCAGAAAGTACATATTAAAAAAATCTTTTTTAACGACTGTTTTAAATTTTAGAATGATTTGCACATCACAGGATTTTATAATACCTACTTATTCCCTTTTTTTGCAAAATTTTAAAATGCTACAAAAGTGAATGACTAACTCTGAAGAAAATATGCATAATTTCTGTAATTTTTGTTCCTAAACCGGAAATACATTTTTCAATGCCGTTATTTTATTTTTTAAGTGCACATAAATTTTATGATTTAAACCGAAGTTATGATTTTATGACATTTTAAAGAAGGCAATATGGACACCAAATATTTAAAATTTCAAAGTTTTTCATTAGAAGGTTTCAAACAGTCATGTACACAATATTCGGAAAATTTAGTGTGCTGAAAAAGGTATTTGTGTTTCATTTCCAGTTAATGAGTCCGGGGCATGATCAACCCTTTCTCGCAAAATCCACACTTTTCCACTCTTTAAGGGGTATGTGATCCCCTTAATTTACTGTTCTTTTTTCCCCTGAGTATCATGGAAGTGCCATTATTCCATTATTTTATTTTTCTTCCTACTTTCAGCAACACCCTATTGAACTCATTTTCTTTAATTTTCATTTTTACTGAATTTACTCAGCATATGCTTCAGTTTTTATCACCAATAAAATTCATATTCAATGGAATACAATGAAATGACGCAACTAAAAATCGAGAGTCGGAATAAATAGTAATAACATGAATAAATTGAGAAAGACCAATTCAATTGATTTTATGCAATCTACTTTCTCTTAAGCCCGTTACAGGAAAAAAAAATGCTTTTGAATTTTAAGGAATGAAAGCAAGTGTATAACACTGGAAGGAGAGGGGAATAAATGTTTTTTTAAAAATAGTTCATTAGTTTGAGATTAAATTATTAAAATGCTTCCATTTTAAATACACAAAATATTCAACATTTTCCTGGTTAATACTATGATGTGTCTCTAATGTTTATGCTGCTTATTCTTAATGAAAGCAATACTTCTAATGTACAACTGCTTCTAGAATCTATTTAAGGGTGAATTGACTTGTTAGAAAAAAAAAATTTAATCATACCAAATTAAATCTTTTTTAAAACTTATCTAATCAAAAATCACAATGGAAACATACAAAAGCTGATGAAATTGAATCCCATATCTTGTTTCTATTTATTTTGGAATGTGCAATTGCAATAAAACTCTCCATGTGCACACAATGTCTGTCACCTATAAATACTTCAATGTGCTTTCCTTCAATCTTTTTTTCAGGTATTTAACTCTTCCTTAATTTTAACAAAATTTTCCTATTAAATTCAGGAAATACTTTTTAAAATTTTTGCATTTTCACAAAAATTTTCTATATCTTTTCATTTTTGAATAAATCAACTTCACATCCTTTAACATAAGTTCACGTTTAGTATGTGTATAATATTTATATCACCACAATTTTAGGGTCCAAATAAACAGCTAAATTTTCTTTTAAATTTCATCCACAATTCTCATGTCACTGAAAATTATACTTGTTTGAAAAAATTAAACTTTGTTTGGATTTCATACCCAAATAAAGCAACTGGTATTTAACTTCCCTATTTTTAACAAAATTTTCCTATTTAATTCAGGAAATACTTTTTAAAATTTTTACATTTTCACAAAATTTTCTTCAAATATACATTCTTTTTTTTATAATCCAACTTTGTATTGTTAACAATACATATATAATATAGGTTCATATTCAATAATTGCAATATTTAGGTCACTACAATTATAGCACCCAAATTTCAGTTAATGTTAAAAAACCCATCTTAAAATGAAAATTCTTATTTTTTTTATATTATAAAAAAGCTTCAGATTTCCAAAGAATATCACAAAGTTCTCAAGTAGAAATTATGGAGCTAGATCCTTATACAAGTTTTATTATTTTTTTTTAACAAATTAAGTTTTAAATAGATAAATAATATTTGCAAAAACAAAAGTTAGGGTCAGGTGGGGTAAAATGGGTCACTTTTTAGCTTATTTTCACATTCAAAGTTTTGTAGCAATAAAATCATAAAATTTTCCTGTTTTTTTTTCAATTGCATCTTGACATTACATTCCTTCAGGACATATTTATGTAATTTTAACAATTATTTTTTAATTATAAATTAATTAAACTTAGCTTGAATAGCTTTGACTCATTTTACCCCATCTCGGGGTAAAATGGGTCATAAATGCAAAATGATGCTTAAAGAATATATTTATTAGGAAATACATTAAAATAAAAAGGTGGTCTGTTACATATTCTGCTAAACAATACAATATTCAAATTTTAAAGTAGTATTGTTCACGGTTATTGCAAATGGCTCTTCTAAAACTTTTACAACATCAGTCTTTTCTACTCTAACAATATCCTCTTTTACAGGAAAAACATAAAAATCCCCTACAGGGTTCCCACTCTTTTTACAAAACAAAAATTAAGGACTTTTTTGGAAAAAATTAAGGACCTTAAAAATATTATATTAATTATTTATCAAACATACATATACACACAATTACTGTATGGAAAAAAAGCTAATTCATATCTTTCTCAAGAAAACACACGATTTCATCATATTGCAAGAAGTAATGTATTTATTATAGAACTGTTTAATTTTTAGTATAATTATGTATCTTAAAAAATGTTACTTCTCCTTAAAAATCCATAATTACGTTAAAGTTAATTAATCATTTTCCTGAATTACATATCAAAGTATTCATAGAAGTCAGGTGGAAACGAAAATTTTCGCTTCTTGAACAATGTAGGTAAATGAATATTATTTGCGAATGTAAACTCTATCAACATGCAAAGAATACACATTACAAAAGAAATTCAAATCACATTAATTTATTCAACTTAGAATTAACAGTTGAAAATACTGACAAAAAATATTAACAGGCAACAACAATAATTAAAAATACTAATAAATAAGAACTGAAGCTTTTTTTAAATTTTTTCCCAAGACAGACACCAATAAAAAAATGCTGTGTTCCTGTGTCAGGTGCTACATGATACGATTAAATTAAACACAATTAATAAACCAATTTACCCTGAAACATAAACTACACTATACAATAAACCCCTGTCTCTAGGAGCAGCTAAAAGTTACCAATACGTAAGAAAACTTTCAACATCAGCAAAAACTTCACTGAATACATTTTACCATGGGGGAAAACAAGACTGAACAAACCAAAATCAAGTATTCAAGAAATAACTAATCAACACTAGAAATCTTCAAGAACAACCGTGCTTAACACAACTGTCTTAAATACTTACCAAGAACTCCAAATTTCACAACAGTATCACAAAAACATTTAAAAATATGATTTATATATATTTCACGTTTTTCAGTTGTTTCATTACTATAAAAATTTATTATAAAGAAAATATATGTATACAATAATTATAACTATCTCAGCTGAACTTGATCAACCAAACAAAAACTAAGTTTGCCATGAAGTAAATTGATGGCTTTTAGAACAATATTAACTCATTTGTAAATCTTTAATCTTTTCAAAATTCCCCTTTGATGACTTGTGTTTGAAAAAATATAGTTGAAAATTTCACCGGATTTACAAATACAATTTACAAAGAGTTGCGAAGGATATTGTAATCCGGCTTTTGAGTTAGCAAACTCTTTAAATGACAGAAGAATGTAAGTGGCAGTTGCTGCGTTGCTGGCATATATTTAATTTGCAGAGTTCACAGTAGATTTTCTGAAGAGACACTGTTGAAATGTAGCCTGCCACATAAGTGGCACTGTTGAGCTCCAAATCATCCCAATTTTCCTGTGCTTCTGGGCAATCCATGATGGTTCATCAATAACAAGATCTAGGCAATCTTCATCCGTTTGCGGGATGATTTGGGTGGAATGATGTCATCATCTGGCTCATGGTTGGCATTTCCACATAGCAAACATCAATTCAGTAATAACATCAGTGTCCTGTCACTGGAGTAGGATGGTCATTCGCCTCGCCTAAAGAGAAAATATCAATTAAACACATGGAATTAATAAACATTTTTAAGTTTCTATGTATTTTTTATAGTAATCAGCAAATTATTTTACACAATTTACTTATTTTTCATTTAAGACAGCCTTAAAAGATTTCTTAAATGTTAAAAATATTGTTAAATTTTAGAATAAATTGAACCTTCCAAATTTGTGTTTATAATAAAATAATTTGAAATTTGACATTGAATTTTTTAAAGAATACCTAAAGAAATGATGAAAAAGTTGTGTTAAATAAGTTCAATAAAATAAAAGCAATTTATTAATTTACACAGATTTCTTTTACCAAACTCAAATTTTATAATTAAATAAATTAATTTCAAGCAATAAACAACATACCCGAGAAAAATAGTTTTCTAAAGCATCTTGGTTGAAGCGGATGAGGTGGACAAATTTCATTTTTTCCAAACAATTGAGGTACCAGAAGAAGGAAAGCAGACAGTGTGACTTGCCATCCTGTTATGCTGTGTTTATGCGGATCTATAAAACATAATGCGAGCATTAAAGAAATTTATTGACACGAGAACGAACTATGTATACACTAAGCCGAAGGTTGAAAAATGAGTAAAATTCGTTCATACCTTTCTTCGTCTTTTGGGAAGCGAAAATATTTCAACTCCTGCGATTTTGCACGAGTGGCGTTGCAAGAAATGCATCTGTCATGATTCCTGCTGAATTCTGTTTTCTCAGACCTAGAAGCAAGCCAGAAGAATCAAAGACGACAAAAAAAAAAAATTCCGTTGCAAGTTCACCAAAGTTAACCCACGCCACGATCAAAACAAATCAAATCCCCTGCGCATTCTTTTGCGCAACAGGACCTGGCGAAACTTTCTAAATGTTTGCTTCCTTACAAAATCTCGCCAGAATTGGTTTTTGGCAAACTGCCAAGTTTTCGAAGTGTCGCTTCATCTCTTATAAGTTCTTTGGTTAAACTCGATTATCACAATTTTTACTAATAACATTTCCTGAGACATAAGATGGCGGCGCGGTTCCATGGTTCACTTTTGCTTCCCGGCTTTCTTGGCGCCTATTCAAGGTTGTTTGGCGAGAGAGTCAATTGGGGGAAAACGAAAATGAATCAAAATGAATAGAATATTAAAGTTATACTCGTTTAAAATACACACATTTAAAACAGATATTGACTTTATGCCTTATATATGTGTATTTTATGGTAATAACTTGCTGATATATTTTGCCCTTGATGTTTTTTAATACATTTTAACAGAAAGTAATACATTTCGGATTCGAAATTTTGCGCGTTGTCGCCAATTCTAAACCGGTTAGACCAGTTACGGCAGCCATAAAAACGGAAAAAGCCCATTTTCGCCTTCCCGATTCGCGTTTTACGGAAAGTGCCCGTATGTTTAAGGGGAAAATACCGGTTTCAAGACATTATGGAAATTTTCCGTTAAAATCAGTAAATTTTCACCTGAATTTTCAGGTGGATTTTTTACAGTGTACGTTTGACCGTGAAGGATTTCGCGTGCACCAGGTAGCCACGCAAGGGGGATCTTGGGTGGAATTAGATGTCTACCACGGCTCTTTGTTTCCGAAATCGAAACTCTGCCATCAAGCTATTGTGACTCTCTCGAAAATCTTTGAACGAAACTAATTTGGGCTACGTTTAACCAAAATTTCTGCTTCGAACCCTTTTCAACCTATTCTTTACCGCGGTAACCATTGTGGATGTTGTAGCGTTATGATAATCGTGTTCCCAAGTTCGTAAGTTCTGTAGCCAATCAGGAAGTCTCAATCATGCTTATATGTGAAGAATAAAGAGAGAAACATGCACATGAGATTCACTTATATCGTTTGATTATGTGGTATTTTAAAAATATTCCCTGACAATGCGTTTGTAATTTGGTGCTGTCTGTAAAATCAGATTTGTGATGTGGCTTTCTCGCTCACTCTGATGGCCTAACTATATCTGGAAATTTTGGCAACAGCAACCGGTGGTAGACATGACAGGAATTAAATGGTTGCCATATATTAGGAGAATGCTACGTTTCTTGAATGGTTTAAAATCTATAAAGAATGTCTATTCTCTAATAGCAATAATAACATTTTCCAGATGTTTAATAAGTTAGAGGCTGAGGAGGTAACACAGTATTCACAAAAATGAGAAAATGCATTCTCCTTCAATGTCACAAACTTGTAAAATGTCTTCTTTAATGTCTCATATTACGAATTCTTGACTGTCAAGGAAGAATTCCTATTTGTTAACGACAATAAAAATCGTTTCTCAGAGATTTAGTGCAATCTGAGCAAGTTCAATAGGACACCCAGTGATAAACAAAATGCAGAAATATTTTCTTCTTCAGTGTTTCGAACTTGTTACGTGTCATATGTCTTCCTCATTGTCTCAACATTTTACAAATGCTTGACTGTCGAAAAGAAGCTTCATTTATTTGCATTAAGCATAGGGTAAAAACACCATTTCCAAACGCAGAATATGGAGAACATGCATATAATTTTATGCAGGCTCAAGACGGAACACAGCGATTATAAAGAAGAGCAAATAAATGCTTGAAAATGCAAACATTCTGAAGAATAATTTTGAGTAAAAGTAGTCGAGAATACTTAAAAAACAGGAAAAAAGGTAAAACAGAATCGAGACTTCCACCATCTGCCCAACCTTTGTATCACTGTACACGTGCCAAATATTCCCAAAAATCTTCTTGAATTCAATAAGAATCTTTTGATTTCACAACAGCAGTTGGGTTTTCTCTAATAGATGCTTCTCAATGTCTTAGGAACCTAGACTCTCGCCTTGAGGCTTAAAGTGCGAAAATATTCTTATCTTGTCTACCGACAGGCAACCGGATATACGAAACGAAGCACGTCGGAAAATATATTCCATTTATCACGACGGGGTAGGAGAAACTTATCTTTATGGCAAAAAATAACAATTATTAATAATTCCTTAAAAGTGTAGTGTTGTCATTTAACAATTTGCTCTTAATTTTAAATAAGTCGATAATATTGAAGTACGCCGTATTCTTTCAACCATTAACGACCTAAAAAGAAATTTAACAATAAAATCTCTGTATGTTTTGTGATCAAATTGATGCAATGCGTATCTTTAGACAATACAACAGTAAGACTCTAGGAAAACACGTAACTTTTACATATAGAGGAGTTTTTCTTTTACTGATTACCGATTATTTTTGTTTTTCAGTAAATTCTGTCTTATTATATCAGTTACTTCTAAATATATTAGAATCATACACAGGACTACTTAACTCCAAGTAATATCATATGTCTTCCTCCATTCTGTCATTTCGAGTTACAACTGTCTGCAGATTTCTTTTGTTTCCCAATAAGAAGAATAGCTTCTTAAAAAATCTTCTCTAGTATCAGAGATATACTTCTAAATATTTAGGTTAATATCTGAGTTATTCTGTTCAATGACTGAAGTTTTATTTATTTAATTTTTGTGTAATATTGAACACATTTTAATTCTCCTGCCGAATATGTCGGCTTAACAGTTTCTTTGAAATTTATTATCACTAGAATATATAATAACATATTTCTTTTAAGAATCAGCAAAAATATTTGAAAAGATATAGATCATAAAATAGTTAAGTATCATTACGAAAATTAACAAGTCTAAAATTCTCTATTAAATTTGCGTCATAAACAAAATTATTGACATTTTTTTTCTAGTGCTATTATTTAAAATATTTCTTACAAGAAAGGAATAAAATGTTGCACTTTTAACCCAAAATTCTGATAATACAAAGCAATATAAGTGGCAACAACTTTATTATTCTTGTAGAAAATTATTGAATTCACTGCATATTCAGAAATATTTTTTTCTAAATTAAAAACTATGTTCTAAATTATTATCTGTAATTTTTATTAATACGATACGACATATAATGTACTTCTTACCTTTGATATTTTTACGTTTTTTAAAAACTCTAAGATGAATTGAATACTATTAATTTATAAAGTAACATTTAATAATATTTGTGTTAATCTTTTAACTTTTGTTTTTATTACCATTTTGAAAACAAAATTATATCCATTTTTTCCCAAGATATTTTTCACAGAGAATTTGTTAAATCATTGTGTTAACCATTATTAGTTGGTAGAAAGATAAATACGAAATTATTTTTATTGCCATTTGTTTGTGAAATTTGTTAAAAGGAGATAATTTAATTAAAAAAATAGCACAATTGCTAATGTAAGGCAACATAATATCGCCTGCATATAAGAATGTTTTAATGCTATTGAATATCCGTCTACCATTTTCTTAGTAAAAATAAATGAATTCTCTAATAGACTTTCTTCAACTTTTGATTCCATTTAAATTTTGTATCAAAACCATAATATTATCCAGAATCTCCTCTGATAGCAACCCGTACGTAAACACGCTGTCTTTGAGTAACTAACGTGCGTCTAATCATTTTATCGGAAGTTAAAAGGCTCTAATTCAGACATTCGTTGGCAAATAACGGCCTTTACTAATACGAAAATCGTATCTGATGTCAAAGACATACCCTCGAGGACTCTTCACACGATGACCTAGACAGATATTTGGCCACTTGTAGCCCGAACTCCCCTAGACAAAGCAAGTCGATGGCCTCATACTGCCTGGGCCATTGGGCAAAACCGTCTCTTCCAATATCTGCTTATACCTACATTCCAACCAAATGATAAAATTGCTTCAAAACATTGAATAGCGTCTTCTGCACGGGGTGGAGGAGGGCTGGGCCTGGCAACGAGCCAGGAATGTGTGTTTGCGGAGTGTCGTTTGCCTGTTTGCCAAACACCCTGAGGGGCGAGGAAGTTTGGAACGGACAGTTGACTGCTCGGACTCTTCGCCGGGGTGGATCGATAGGAGGCTGACTACCTCTCATAACTGTTTTCAGTGTCTTCTTCCATCAGGGCGGGGGTGGACCGGGAGATGAAAGTCGTTTGGAGGGATGGTTCGCGACGCTCCCCCGAGGAATACTTTCTGGACAGGATTCTATTTCTCTGGTGGGGGAAAAGTGAGAACCTGTCCAAAGTGGCATCGGGGAAAATTTTTGGCAAGCGCCAGAAGGTGATTAGGGCTGACAGTTTTCGATACTTTAAGAGAGGTCTTCGGTGACTTCTTCGCCTTGTTTAGTCGGACAACCCTGGGATGTATTTGATTTCCTCCCCTTTTTGCTATTGCTGCTTTCTCTGAACTTGATACTTCTGGAGTTAGGTTCGGTTATTTCAGACATCTTGATAGACATGGATGTGGGATGAAAGTCATCAAAGTTGCTGAGTGTCAAAAGTATGAAATATGTTGGTGGAAGAGCGTTTTAATTTTAGAGATTTCGCAGTAAAAGGATAGCAGACGTGATAAGACTTTTCATGAAAGAGTAAACTCGTATTTTGACAGCTAATTTTCTTTTGTTTTATAAAATGATAAAAGTTTAAAGTTTCAATTTTTCATGTTATGCCACTATAATCCTGTTTAAAGTTTCGTATAGTTCAGAAAATTAAAAATGCAGAATTAAAAATAATTCTGTATCCATATCAACTTATGTAAACTTTTTACGAGCAAAAGTTCAACCATTAATTCTTGCAATTTCATGACAAAAAAAATCGAATTTCGATGCTTTATTTAAATAACTTTAATTTTTCTATGGAACTTTATTTATACAGCTTAGATTCATTTACTAAAACTTAAATGTAAAATTGCATTCTAAAGGATCAGGAAATCATAGTTATATTTATTTTAAAAATGACATATATTTTTTATACAGTCTCCGAAGAAATAAAAACATATTTAAACATGTTAAGTCACATGAACATGAACAGAAAAATTGATAGCCAGCTGATAACGACACAAGGAAACATTGCTAATACTTTTGCTAAAATTTAAGTACAAAGGATTCAGGAATTCTTTTAAATATCCTAACTGAATTATGGATACTTATTTTTTTGGAAAATATGAAGATTATTTTAAAAATATTATTTACTTTGTATTCAGTGCATTTAAAGTGAATTTGCATTATAAAATATTAAATGATAATTTCATTATGATCCCTCTGTTCAGAAATCTTACTTTTAGACCTACTATTTTCAGATATAATACCCATTATGGTGTTAAATTTAGCAAAAATGGTCGAAATAAAATCAACTCAACATTGTGTCATTTACAAACTCCTCGAAGCATAAATGGGCATTAACTCATAAATTTTGTAACTAAAACAAATGGCAGTATATGCTTCACCACACAATACTTTGTTAAAAACTTCTTACATACAGCATGCGCCATTGTTCCCGAATGTTGTTTACTTTTATGCCAGCTATTATTATCTTTCCAAGTATTATGCATATTCATAATTTTCTAATGTTTTTTGAAATTACTCCATGAAAATTTTGAGACGATCTCGGTTGATCAAATGTTTAGGCTGGCACACTCCAGACATTTATGCCACAGCAGCATCCGAATATTTAACCCCTTGCCTTACGTTTGTATTTAACCTCTTAATTAGATGCCACCAAGCATTTGATATATTTTTTTTTATTTTTTCAATCAATTTAAGATGGTAAAGAATACTTGAGACATTTAAGCGTGACCAGGTGATTTTTGTATTTAAAATTAATTGTTACGTTGACTTAATTACGGATTTAAATAGCGTACGGCACAAAAGAGCCGAACGTAAAACATGCGACGCAGACCAAGAATGGGTTAACCCTCGGCGACAAATTGAACATCTTCTGAATATTGTTTAGCAGCGGATTCGGAAACCCTCCGCGCTTTTGCGCATACGCCGGGCGGAGTTATTTTCATCAAAATAGGGGGAAAGTGAAGAATGGAAGCATGATGTTTACATTTTACTGAGCGTGATCTAACAAAGAACTCCGGAAATGCGCTCATATGACTCTTTGTCTGACATGGTGGAATCGTACGGTTCATGGTGGAATCGAGTCCTGAACAGTCCGGAATCTAGTCCGGGCCTTCGTTTTCGAAGCAAACATTTGCCTTCAAGGTAATCACAGACCACAAACGGACTCTTAAAATAGTAACCAAAATGAATTTTGCAACTCGTACTGACAAGTACCTCCCTAAAACGAAGTAGAACATGGAGGTCTGGTGGTATGACATCGGCTTCAGAATCGGGAGGTTATCGATTCGAAATCCATTTCTGCCAAATAGTCAGTTGTGTTTGTTGGTATGTTGCAGTTTAAATCTGATATCGAGGAGCAAGCGTTTTCCTGATGATGTTGTGTGGAAGTTTCGAGAGAGCTCAGTCTTCCTCGTCATCCGACACCTGTTTACAAAGTCAGTTCATGTCCCAAAATAATTATCATGTTGTTGCAATACGGAACGGAAATGTAGCGAAATTAAACAAAACACAAAAGTAAAGTGTTAACTCGTTATTTGTTTTACTTTTTATGCCCAATCACAATGATCGGCTCCCTTGATGCCGAGATGTGGATTTACTGAAGGCTTCAACATTATTCTAGAAAACTCATGAAAACAAACCAATCAAATTGTTTCGTGAGTTTCTGAAAATTCCACATTATTCTACTGCACACCTCTTTTAAACTTGAGAACAACTAAATTCGTATGAATGCAAAACTTTACTTTACTACACTAGAATGATTTTTTTTTTACATTTACTGGCTTAGTTAACTTTCCACACGCAATTTTATCACTGAAAATTTCACTTCAAACCGCAATTTAAAAGAAAGAGGGGAAAAAATCACCAAAGGATTTCCCCTTCCTTGCCACTAAAATATATCTGAGCATCTCAACCCCATTCCATTCAATGAGAAATATATACTGATAACAGGCGATTTGAGTGGAAAAACCATCCGTGAGTAAAAAATAAATTTGCATAAATAGCTGCGGAGCGGCCACGTAAGCTACTGAAAAGCGCTTTTAAATCTTTTATTCCGTGAGAGGAAAAGGACACTCTTCATCTTCAATAAAATGCGCCGTTCCAAATCGGCTTCCATTTCGTAAAAAGCGTCTTTGTCCGACAAAACATCTCCTAACTTTAGGGTCCATCTCATTTACATGTCTATGTTTATTTTCCGTCGTATTTGAAATGCTGTCCGCGAAAAAAAGGGCATACTACACTTTCAATTGACCAATAGTGGCTGGGTGGTATTCACCGCTGCGCGGAGAAAGAGAAGAAGGTCTTTTTTGTCCTGCGTCTTCTTTCCTGTGGTATTGTATGGAAAAGAACGGGGCCTGTTTTTTTAAGACTGAATACGTCAGGAGACAAAAAAATAGTCTTTTTTTATTTCTGCTGTCACGTTAAATGTAAATCTATCATGTGGAATAGCGCTATAAAATAAATTCGCATCTATAACTACGTTATGGTTTTTTTTCCCTTCCATAATTTATGTCTCGGTTAAACTCTGTTACGTTCATCTTTTATCTGATAAGACTTTAAAAGATGGTGAAATTTGCATGTTTTATAGTTAAGAGTTTCTTGAAATATTGGTTGCGAGTTTTGAATACGTTTTCTTATGTCACATGGAAAAGGGGCGCTGCATTTATTGTGCCGTTAACATTATTCATTCAGTCTATATAAAATTTTAAATGTTTAATGCAAGTTTAAAACTAAATTGTTTTGAACATTGTATTTTAATTCACAGAAGAAGTTTAAATAGTAAAGCTATGACAAGATCAATAAAGAAGTAATATAAAAAAATTAAGTCAATTCCTACTTAGGTTAGCGATCTACACGCTTCGTCACTGACGGTATTTATTCCTAAATTTATATCCTGCTAAATATTTTATGTAAGAGAAATTTCTTTCTCCCATATAAAACGAAAATTAATTCATTAAATTTAATCAATGAATTAGTATTTGAAAAAACTGTACTAGCATCAAGTGTCATCCACTACAAGTTTAAAAAAATGTATTTGAACTTGAGTGGACGAATAAAAAGTATTTTATTAACGATTGAAAATTTGAACAAGATATATAAATAAATATATATAGGGAGAGTGTTAACTAATATAAGAAATTGAATGAGCCGCATTTCTTTTATAATCGTTTATTTTAAGTAAACGGAATGAGTTAAATAATTTAAAGTTCAACAGATATGATAAATAATTTCTCATATATAAAAAGGCTAATTTAAATTTTGAGTAAATAATGGGCTTATAAATTATTGATAATTAATTAGATAAAATTGTGGCATTATAAGAAAAAAACGGTGCCTGTTTTTTTAACACTGAATACGTCAGGAGACAAAAAAATAGTCCATTTTTTTAGGTTTGCTGTCGCGATATATGTAATCTATCATATGGAATAGCGCTATAAAATAAATTCACATCCATAAATACTTTATGTTTTTTTTCTTGGAGAATTTATACCTCGATTAAACTGCGTTGCGTTCATTTTTATATCTGAAAATAATTTAAAAGATGATGAAATTTTGAATTTTTTTAATGGCATATATAAAAGGAGGCGCTGCATTTATTGTGCCGTCAACAATTGTCATTTAGTTCATGTAAAATTTTAAATGTTTAATTCTAAGTTGCTTTGAACATTGTGTGTAAATTTATAGAAGAAGTTTAAGCACTAAAGCTATGGAAAAATGATTAAATGAGCCACATTTGTTTTTGCAACGTTTATTTTAAATAAACGGAATGAGTTTAATGATTAAAAGTTCAATAGATATAATAAATATTTTTAAATATAATATATAATTATTGATAATTAATAAGATAAAATTGTGGCATTATAAGGAAAAGAAAAGGTGTCTGTTCTTCTAACCCTTAATACGTCAGGAGACAAAAACTAGTCTATTTTTTTAGGTCTGCTGTCGCGTCATATGTAAATCTATCATATGGAATAGTACTATAAAATAAATTCGCATTCATAACTACGTTATGATTTTTTTCTTGGAGAATTCACTTCTCGATTAAACTGCGTTGCGTTCATTTTTATATCGGAAAAGAATTTAAGAGCTGATCAAATTTGCATGTTTTATAGTTGAGGGTTTTTGAAATATTGGTTGGGAGTTTTGAATTTCTTTTTTAAATGGCATTTGTAAAAAGGGGGAGCTGCATTTATTGTGAAGTTAACATTAGTCATTTAGTTCAAGTAAAATTTGAAATGTTTAATGTAAGTTTAATACTAAGTTGTTTTGAACATTGTATGCAAATTTATGGAAAAAGTTTAAACACTAATGCTATGGAAAAACCGTAACATGAGCCGCATTTGTTTTACAACGTTTATTTTAAATAAACGGAATGAGTTTAATGCTTAAAAGTTCAACAGACATAATAATTTCATATGTAAAAGAGGCGTTGAATTTATTGCCTTGAACACTATTGTTTAGTTTATACAAAATTGGACATGTCTAATATAGGTTTAGTAGCTGTTATTTTGAATTACAAATTAAATATTGAAATAGGAATGATCGTTTACTTTATACAAAATAAATAATTTATAGGATAATCAAAATAATAATTTATATCTAATACATAAATAGCGTAATTTAAATTTTATATGACAGATGCTGTATAAATTTATATGTTTATGGCGGATGATTTATAAATTTATATACAACTTCATATATTTTTGATAAATAGTAAGAAAAACTTCATAATTGTAGAAAAAATACTCTGCTTAAAATTTTTTAAATAACATACTTGCTAGTAATTTTTTAAAATTTGTGTTGATTTGTGAGAACTATATTTTTATTATTAATATTCATTTGATCTTTCAAACGAACTTCATATTTTCGTCTTCGTTTGGAGACAACATATTTGTCTTTTTTTATTTCTGCGTCAAGGTAAATGTAAATCTATCATGTAGAATAGTTCTAAAAAATATATTCGCATCTAACAATGTTAAGGTTTTTCCTTGGAAAATTTATGTCTCGGTTAAACTATGTTACCTTCGTCTTTCATCAGATGAGAGTTTAAAATATGGTGAAATTTTCATGTTTTATAGTGTTACGAAAAATTGTCCGGTGTGTGTATGGTGAAAGCAGTCCAAGAAGCAGGATAATGGAGAACGACGCTTTATTCTCAAATATTTCGGAAAACACGTAGCACAGTTAACAGGAAAAGCAGAACTTACACAAATTAGCAACACAAATAGCAATTCACTAATAACAGCAACAGCACTTTCAGTACCGCTCAGCATCTAACAGCTTACAAGCTCGCACTGCGGACAAAACTCCAAAGAGAGTTTACAAAGACATTCGCTGTCCAAAGAGATTCAAAGGCGATTATTATTCATCTGAGCACCTCCGGGTTTTCATACCTTTTTCGACAGGAGGTGAAGTCACATAGAATCATCCAGAACATTCTGTATATCTTCGCTCCTAATAGAGATAGCGAGAATATTCTAGCATTTTTAAGGATCTTATTTTATCGCCATAGTCACTGAATTTGTCGCCAGGTTTGTCGCCAATGTTTAGGTTGTTGGTTTCCATTCCCCCGGTATCCCATAGAATCTCTGTAAATGTCTATTTCCAACCATAAAACAAATACTGCTGGATAGCGACATGACAGTTCCATAACAATAATTAAGGTTTCCTTAGGAAAATATCGGATGGGGATTTTGAATGGATTTCTTATGTTACATGGAGTAAAATGAGTAATGCACTTGTTGTAACTTTAAAACTATTGATTTAGTTTATTTAAAGTTAGAAATGCTTAATACATGTTTAATAGCTTAGTTAATTTGAACATCATTCACAAATACATTAAAAATTTGAACGGCAAAGTTATGAAAAAATAACATGAGCTGTGTTAAATGCAAATGCAAATTAAAGATTAGCATTTTAATGTTCGTTTCTTTTTAAACTGTATGAGTTAAGTAAGTTAAAGAATATGGTTTTATTCCTCAAGCGTAAATAGTCTTTTTTAGTATTTTGTTTGAAGGATAGCTTTATAAATTACTAACAAAGTGTTTTAACCACTTAACTGAATAGTTTTCTTTGCTATCTAATAAGATGACCCCCTCCTGTTTTGGAAGGGGGCTGTCGTTTTCATTCATCTAAGAAGGCATAGGATACTTAAGATGTTTATGGATCCTACATATTTTTTGTGTCAAATTATAAAGCTAATTAATGATTCAATTTTAGTTTATAAGACTAAAATTTCGATAATTCGATGCACAAGTATTCTCGGGCTGTTAAGTTAAGCGGTTAAAAAAACCTGATGGATGAAGAAAATTAAAACGCTTTTCAAAACTATTACCATAACTTATTTGTCGTAACAATTATTGATTTGGTTTAAAAAAAAATGTTTTATAAGTTTCGTAAATAAGATATTTTGAATGCTGTACTTTAATTCATAGGTAAAGTTAAACAATAGAGTTACGAAAAGATCCTTATATGAGCTTTAATTAATTAAATTAAATATTCAAATTAAATACAATAAATATTCAAATAAAACGCAACAAATAATCAAATGCAAACAAATTAAATATTCATACAGCAAAAATTAAATATTCAAATTTGTGAATGATTCTTCGTTTTTTATAAACTATATCAGTTAAGAAATTTGACGGATAAAAAAATTAAAATTTTGTTTCTCAAACACAAGTAGAATAATTTAAATTTTATATGAAGAATTACTTTATATGTTATTGATAAATAACAAAAAGAAACTCATAAACAAAGAATTATTAAGTTATACAAAATTCTTATTATAACTAATCTCAATGTTACACTTATTACTACTACTAGAATATTTAAAAAGAATTTTTACAATGCATTTGATATTTTCAATTAAGTTCATATTTCGATTTTTAAAGTGTACATGAATCAGAAAACAATATAATTTGCGCTTTCACAGCTTTAACAATAAAATCTATGTTATGTATACATTTTAAATAGGTTTAACTCTTATGTAATTGTAATTGACGTTATAAAAGTTATTCGCTCTAAAGTTTTATTTGATTCTAATTGACAATAGTTAACACATTTGTAAATGTTTATATTCAAATGTGTTAGCATTTCATTGCGCATGTTAATAACAGTATTTCCATTAAAGAATTGCACTTTTTATCAATTTTTCTTATACAAACAAACGCGCATTTATCAAATTCCTAAAAGGATCGAAGTAACATTTTGATAATAAGTCCTACATTAATTGCCGTATATCTAAGTATTTTATTTCGTTATTAAATGAAATAAAATAAAAATCGTTGGAAATTTATGTACGGGAATAAATAATGTCTATTACGTAGAGGCTTATGAATAATAGCTCATAAAGAGCTTAATGTTTTAATGCACGCTTCTAAGAAGGAAGAAATGTCGAAGAATTATTTTTACATCAAATGATGAAAGTCTTGTGCTTAAAATGCGTTCATGTAACTATTTGACGTCTATTACCATCACGTGGCAACTGCACATTTATTGTAAATATAAAACTTCGTGAATTTTAGAAAGTATAAACACAGTTCGTTACAATGTATAGAAAATTCAGCCATTTTTGTTTTGAAAAATTATTTGGAATGATGGATTTTAAAATTAAAAATAGTATCAGCAGCGTATTTGAGTATCTTTTTAAAAAAATATTTCTTTTTTTACCACGTAGAAATACGATGTTTTTTCTGTAGATTTACCAACGCAAATATCTAGGCAATAAATAAAAGGCTGCAACATTTTCAAGCTAGTGGCAGATTGGAGTGTTTGGTAGACGGCCGTAGTAGACCGAATTGTATTTTTAACTATTCAATTTAACTTTTTTATGGACATAATTCATCTTCATTAACGAAATACCTCCAGTTATATTCAGATATACCTCTCAAATAGAAAATACAAAATTAAAAGTATATCTGAATATAACTGTCCATATTTTGTTAAGGAAGAGATGCAAAGGTAACTATTTTCAAATTGCATTTTTTAATAAGCTATTTTCTATTAATCATAATTTCACTCATCTTTTTTATTGTACTAGACATTAAACTGCCAAATTAAATGGATTTTAAATGAAAGTAATTCTTCACTTTACCACAAATCCCCCGTCTGACAAACACATTAATACACCGTTAGCTTGAAGATGTCATTCTTTACTTGTTGCTGATGAATTTTAATAGACAAGAAATAACAACAAGATGGCACATACAAAAAGACAGCGACGATTACCGATTATAAAAAGGATTTTTTTATTGTTGTTTTTTTACAAGTATACTAATTTGACTTATACAAACATACAAGGTGACCTTTCTAATGATTTTTAACAAAAGCACGTCTGTGATTAAACTATGAGAAAATCATTATGAATTGAAATTCAATTTGAATTTTGAATACATGTTCATTGAATTCAGATTAGAGAAAACTTTTCCCAGGAATCAAAGAAGTTCTACAGGCCCTGAGACGCAGGGCCGGATTAATAAATAATCCAAATAGACAACTACCTATGGGCTCCACAACTTTTGGGGTCCCCAAGGTGATATTTTCAGGGTAGTCTAATTTTGTGCACACATTTTATTTACATGCCAATGTACACAGAAATATTCAAATTAAAATAAAGCATTGCTTAAATTTCAGAACATTATTCTTAGAATTTTTTTTCATGTTTTCAAATTTGTTAACAGAACAATGTGTGTGTGTTTATCGCCGTTGGCTGATTAATCCACAAGTCAACAACAGTTCTGGAAGTCGTTGAATTAGAATATTAAGATTCTACCAAAACGGTTTCGTAAATTTTTGACTGTTAAATTTATGATCAACTGTAGTTTTAAATTTAAAATTTTCTAATCGCGATTCATTTTTTAAATTTTTTTTTATAATAGAACCAACACTCTTGATGGTGATCCTCAATTTAAGTGTTTTGTTTTTTCAGTTTGTTATTATATGTGTTACTTAAAAACTTGCATACATAGCGATTAAATTAAGTTCAATAAAAATATTTTCATTGTAAGTTGGGGAGGGGAAATGGGGACCCCGAAACTGAAATGCCTAAGGGCCCCAACAAGGCTTAATCTGGCCATGCTGCGTCGCTTCTAAATTTAAAAGTAATTACATAAGAATTGATACTACACCGAGGTTATCTTCCCACGCTGCATGGAATATTATTTTTTACAATAATACACTGTTTTAATTTCTTTTCAAAAAACCTGAAACGAATTCCATCGGCTACAAACTGTTTAATTAATATACTGAGATTATCTTTGAAATCCCTGATTATTTAATCATCCTAATAATGATGCCTATTAAATTAATTAATGATTTTTATTAAAATATTAAACTGGTGCTGCCCCCTGTGATATTTTAAATTTGTTTTTACTAACAGACTACAATAAGATCATCAACTACGTATGAAAAAAATCCTTT
This sequence comes from Araneus ventricosus, assembly GCA_013235015.1. Lineage (NCBI taxonomy): Eukaryota > Metazoa > Arthropoda > Arachnida > Araneae > Araneidae > Araneus > Araneus ventricosus. The sequence continues at coordinate 679,654 of BGPR01000055.1, read as the reverse complement.
AAAAGTTGGTATCATAGGAATCCGCCATTCCTGAAAGGGTTGATAATGACGTAATGTCAAATGTAGAAGTTCAAATCTGTGAACTTTTCAGAAGACCCTCAGAATTTCAACTCTAAGAACCCCCAGAGAACTTAATCCTTCCCTGCGTCAATACTAAATTTAAAAGTAATTAACTAATAATTACTACTACACGATTTTTTTGCATCAATACACTGCTTTTATTTCTGTTCAAGAAACGTGATACGAATTCTTTCCGCTACAAATTGTTTAATTAATTTACTGAGATGATCTTTGAAATCTCTGATCACTTAATCATCCCAATAATGATTCTTATTTTGTAATGAAAATTGAGCTAATCGATTGAGATCCGAGCCTTAATTGTTGCTCGACTGCACATAAATAATCTATATTAAGTGAATTGCCCACATATTTCAATATCCATCCGTCTGCTTCCTTTGAGTCTTAATGGCATTTGTAATTAACTTAAAAGAGTAATTAGTTGGTGAACAGTCGTTTTGGATTTGAAATATCGTTTCCCAATCAAATGGAATTTAGGAAATTAGTGTGTTAAACAGAAGAGTTTCCTCTCTCGCGCTTAATAAAATTCTTTGAATTGCTTCTCAGAATTTCTAATTAAAAAGTTTCCTCGTTCTTCTAATCTTCGTATCATATAGTTTTATCTCATTGGGACTTAAAATACCACTACCTATATATCCATTAAATTGAGAAATTGCGTTGAGTAAAAGGGAATTAATAGTACCTGTATTTATAGAAACGAAAACATGAAATGTATTTCGTGCAAATTAAATTTGAATGCCAGACATAACACTAGATCTCTACGGCGATTGCTTTTGACAGTTCTTGGAATTGCAGCTCACGTAAGTAAACAGCCAAAGAAACTTTCCAGAACTGCAGTTAATTACATTAACTGGATGCAATACCTTAATGAAACGCTTGCAGGAAATCTTTGTGATTAACTGTTTTATGGTATGTAGAAAAATACAAAGGGGTTGCTATAATTGAACTTTCAACGCTTTATATCATAATTATACATTATTTCTTTTTATTTCATATTGCATTGCTGAATCTCATGTACATGTCTTGATTAATCATGATAAAAATAACAGAGAAAGTGCTTCTTATAAACCTCGCAAGAAGAAAAGTACAAAGTAGTTACTATAACAGGACTTCTAACACTTTACGCCATAACACTGATGCTGCTATAATTGGACTTCTAACACTTTACGTTATAACACTTATGCTGCTATAATTGGACTTCTAACTACGTCATATGAATTATGATTAGTTATTATATTATTTCTTTTTATTTTATTTTGCTGGTTCATATAAACGTGACTTGATTAACCTTAACAAAAGTTAAAAGGAAAACCGTTCTTATAAGCGTGTAAATATAGTCGTTTCTCTCAAAAATGGAATTCCTTAATTTTAAAGTTAGTTCACTAATTAGGTAATATTTCCTACATATTATTATGTCCATCAGACTCTTTTAGAAACAATATTTTCCTTCCAAATCGATCTGAATTGCATAGAAGGTAGGAGTTTAAAATTTAAGCGGTATAAAGGGAAAAAAAATCTTAGAATTTTTTTTATTTTCTGTAGAGATACATAGTTCAATTTGATGCCATTCAAGTTCAAATTGTTGAAAAAAAGTGAAATTAACAAATCTCTTTGAAGAAACTTTTTTTAAAAGCAGAAAAAATTTCTTGCGTTTTCTAAGTAATGAGTGATGTTCTCTATAATTCAGACCGTAGCGAGAAAAAAAAGAGTTCTTGGTAACTTTTTAATCAAATTATCCTTGGTAAACAATATCATATTACCTAGCTCAAAAAAATAGCTTAAAACTTTAAGGAAAATTTCTTATTGGCAAGCTAAGTCTCGGATGTATAGAATGGAAACTCTAAAAATATTTAAAATGTGCCTCATTTCTAATAAATTGAGATTTGCCGTCAAAGACAAAATAACTAGAACCGTTTTCTTTTGAGTCGAAATTTGTCATATGAGATTAACTAGACTTAATTAAATTTTAACAGCATAAATTTTAAATGCTTTGGATATCTCTACGTTTTTCTTACCATACATACTGCAAGAAATCTGAAGGAAATTTAGTAAATATTATTGTTTAAATTTAATCTGAGTGACACTAGAGATAAATATTATAGAAAACCTTTTGAAAAAGGACATTGTTACGATTTGTTTTCATAACGCCATTTATTTTCGAAGTACTGCCACCAATTTACATATAAATAGTAAGATATTATCTTTATTTATGTATATTTAAACAAAGTTTACAAGACAAGATAATACTTGATGCCTCTTCAATTTTAACCTTTCGGTTAATTGAACAGTGTAGCGGACCTGAAATGGAAGAGACATCAGAAGATGTTCCCTAGCTATCTCTCACTTTGATTAAAACCTGAAGGGGTATTATTTGCATGGGATTGACAAGAACTGTGTCCATTACAATTTACAGTCCATAAAGAATACATTTACAAAGTTATACTTCGATTTTTGATACTTAAATACAGGAACGAAAAAGAGTTATCATTATTGGTAATGTGAACAAATAACGGAAACCAGCGGGAGTGGTCTCCCCTAAACATTCTCGTATACTTCCCAAAAAGGTGTCATTTTCCCTCTAACTAGGGTTGCCATACGTCCCGTATGCTATTTGTCCCGCTTGCTTCCTAAACTCTGAGTCATTATAATTTTAAAATTACCTGCGCCCATTTTTATGATTATGTGTAAAAGGAAAATGTTAGTAATTAAAAAAATTGCGTAAGTTCTCAATTTTTACGTGCGCTGAGGTACCACAACTTTATTTAAAGTTGTTGAGAACGAAATCTTACTACAAATAACACGCAAGATTTCACCATACTTTCCGTCTGGAGAATGTCAGAACGCAGTTTCGAGTTCAGGGGGTTGCCATAATTTCCGAAGCATCCCCGAAGCTACAGTTTCCTTCATAGACCGCCAAGTTCAGAAGCCAACTATACTGACTTCAGTAAAATAAGCGAAACGCTCGCCAACGCACAGTCGCAATGTGCATTTTGAACCAAATATGCAATTTGAACTCCTTTTTTCAACGGATTGAAACGAAATTTGAGCACAGATCTATAATTAATATTAGCAAACGTCATACCAATTTTTATTTATCTAAGCCAAAGGGTTTAGGAGATATAATTTTTACAAGTATGCGATTATACCGACCGACAGACAGTCAACCCTTCGACGGAGTTGGCCCAAAATTTTATACGGACCTACATTCATGACGATAAAACTGTGTACCAAATTTTGTTCTTCTAGCTATTCACGTTTTTGAGTTATAGTGTTCACATGGCCGAGGACAGATAGACAAACTTCCCGTGGCCGAATTTGTCCAAAATTTGATAGAAACCTACAAATTATGTTTAAAGACCACATACCAAATTTCATCTCCGTAGCTCTAACAGTTTTCGAGTTATCGTGTTCACAGACACATAGACATACAGACATAATTTTAAAATTGTGTTTTTCGGACTCAGGGAGGTCTAAAACGTGGAGATTCGTCAAAATCTCGAGTTCGAAATTTTTGACGATTACAATACTTTCTCTTTGTATACTTCGTATACGAGAAAGTAAAAAAGGGACGCATGAAAGTTTGAATGAAGACGTTTCCTTCAGAATGCAGAATTGAGATAAATGTTTAGAGAACCTTTATTGTTTAGGTAATAAGTTATTAAGTGACAAAAGAATCAAGCTATTAAAAGAATGTGGCGAAGTGAAAGGGTGACGCTTTTCAACGTGTTCTGTTGTTGCTATTAAGTTTGTTGCACATTTTTATATTCTTTTATTGAGTGAAATTTTAAAACAGAATAAATCAGAACAACCTGCAACAAGAATTGACTTTTCAACCAGAAATTGATGCGTATGTCGTCGGCGAATTGAGATAATCAGACTTATTGCAAAGAGCCTGGTCATTTTTCAGGCTCTTTCCAATAAGCCTGGCTCCAACATGCCAGGCGTATTCCAAAATGACCAGGCTCTTTGCAATAAATCTGATTATCTCAATTCGCCTACATCATATACATTGAGTGAACAAGAGCGCAGCTGCAAAGAACTTAGAAGAACCGGCGGAGTTGTCTCCCCTACATGCATTAAACGCCGACTACAACTCAAAAATGGACGACATATCCCATCTAATGAGAAAAATAGATCTATAGAGATTATGCAAACAAGAAAAATCATTTCGTCAGGCATTTACTGCATACAACTAACCAGGAAGCAGAAATATAAGCTAATGTCTAACCCGCACGATTGTACGGACTCAGCTTTAAAGGGCTAGAATTTCTCGTACACTTCCTAATCAAGGTGTCATTTCTCTACCTGAAAATTTTGGCCCTTCGGCAAGGTTAAGACCACTACGAGAATTCAGATTTTTATTGCCCTAGGAATCAGAGAAAGGGTTAGCTGACTTACAATATGAAGTTAAAGCGGAAATTAAACCCTGAATAATTACGTTAATAATAGCGTTAATTGGCTAAGATATGATTTTTAAGTTACTTGGAAAGTTACACTCACTATTTCAACTAAAATTTAACCCAACAGACAACTTTGTTCTTGTTTGACCAAATTTTAACTCTGGTCTCAATAGCCTGGGGCCATAGTCTTTGCTCAAGACCGGAGGGTCGTGGATTACAAACCTGATTGCACAAGCTGTTGCTATGTACGCGGGCTTCAAATCCATTGGTATGTCCTCCCGTTTATTTGTTGTGGAAGTTTTGAAAGAGCCTTTCTAACTCATATTTTTTAACCGTTTCTGAATATATTTCAGCACTAAGTGATCCGACCGAACACAGCCCTCATGTAGCTTCGAACCTGGACGTTAATCTGTACGAAAACTAAATATTTTCGTCATACTTATAAGTAAGTTTTAGTCTCAATTTGTCTTCATATTTTTATTTATATTCCGGTGTTTTAGAGATTGAAAGGCAGCTTTTCTTATTAATAACCTGTTACTATTATATGTAGCATAATTAACATCAAGTTATTTTTAATCATAATTATTTTCACCTTATAATAATTCTCCGTTGTTTTAGCGACTAAAAGGTAGCTTTTCACATAACTATCCTGTTACTATTATTTATATCATACTAATTACTATTTTTCAGTCACTATTGATTTCCTGTTTCATTCATATTCCAGAAGCTTCAGAGACTAAAAGGAAGCTTTTATCGTTACTTTATGCTTCCATACGGTAAACATTCCTTTCACAGCCCTCATTAAACTTGGATATACCTACCCAATAAATATAAAAAGGGGGAAATATTCGCTTGTTTGCTTTTGCGTCCACAGCTATAGAATCTATTCCTCCAGCGATAGACCTCTTCCACCTACATAAATTCATGACTGTGTGGTCCTGTTTTATATACCGCCAGCTAAAGGCTATTCTGTCCAGAGGTCCTAAATTATGGATAGAGCCTCTTCTGGAAGAAGATTGGTTGATTCCGTTTCGTATACCTCCCCGTAAGTAAGGAAATGGAAATGCAGGAATACCTAATGGCGACTGCGAGCGAAAGCGATGAGGTGTCAGAAGCTGTTCGCAATGTGCGTTACTCTCGCACCTGGGGCACCCGCGAAAACTTAATTCTCTTTATGGCCCTCCTTATCGCACCCATCTATTCCGGATCCCTCCGCGCGGAATATATTTTTTATCGTCATTTTCTGCGAGGCTTCTGCCCACGTTATGGTTGCGAGCGAGTCCGAGAGAGCGAATCCTCGGTTTTAGATCTTCCACAGAGATAGCGGGCATGCTGAGATTGCGTAATTCATTCGGAAATCAATCTCGAAGTTGAGAGAGAGATGCGGCCTTCGTTTTATTATTTTTTATTTCGCTTTCTTCCCTTTCTTCTTTTTGGATTCTCTGATAGTTGAATTTGCTTGAAGAGTGTGGTAAGGGTAGATTGATAAACTCTAGCTTTTATCGAGATTATGTCAAATGAATATGGTGAAAGACTGCTCGCTGGCTATCGATCGTTCTGGAGAGTCGCGCTGAGGTTAGCAAGCCGTTATCGATGTAGGATTTGGGAGTGAATGAAATTGGCAGATGGAGGTTGCAGTTAATAGGATTCTGTCGTTTTTGCTTTTATCAGTCCCATCGTTCAAAATTTGCTTCGAGTCGAATGCATGCAAAAATACAAAACTTTCCAATTATAAGAAAAAATCCATTACATTTTATAATAAAAGTTTGTTAGGAAAATTTCAGTTATACATTCTAATATGTACAAAATTTTATCCCTATAGTCTCAAACCTTTATATTTCGAATTTAATGATAAAATAAATTCGAAATCGATTTCAATGATATCAGTCTATCTGCGTCATGAAGGATGGATTGATTGCTCATTTCGATTGCTTGAGTACACAAAACCTATAACCGATATGCACATTCTCGATTTAAGATTACAATAATAAATATAAAAAAAAACTTTAAAAAAACATTTTACAATTAATAATGCATTAAGAAAGAAAATAATAATTTTTTTCTCAAAAATCTGGAGATCAGAACAAAAATCGGAAAAGCGTGAGTCGCAGGTAGAGAAGCTGTAAGTAAATTAGAATTGTAATCACATTTATAATATATTTTATATGGTGAATCTTTAATAACATTTCGTTTCTTATGATAATCATTGTGGTTTCATATCTTTCTCCTATTGTTTTCAGCGCCTCACGCTTTTACAATTTTTGTTTTCACTTCCAGATTTTTGAAAATTTTTTAATGCATTGATAAAAGCGTTTTTTCAGTTTTTTATATTTATTCTTTTCTAGTTTTTAGTCTTTAATTTATGTCATAAGTCTGTTTTTATTGATGGGATATCTTAATCGTACATGTGATATCCAAGATGTATCCAATTGATCCATTGACAAGTCCTTTTGCAACGTTCATATTTGATCTTAGCATTACTTTAGCAACGATGAAGATTTCTAGTTCTAGAAAAATAATATAGATGGCGCCCCTGAAACTTACCTTGTGCAAACGTAATTTTGCAAATTGTTTTTTAAAAAACTGCTAATTGAGAGCTCTAAAATTATTAAAATATTGCATTATCATCAAGACCCAATAAATATGCAAAATTTAAGAACTCTAGTGCATTAAGGGGACATACGACTCTTAAGGCTCGAAAAATGAGGAGGAGGGGGGAAACTGTCAAATTTGATACATTATATCTCTGAAACAATTCAATTCACAAACTCACTTCTTTTCTAGAAAATTATCTGTTCTTTCTCTTATAGTACACACATTTTCAAACTTTTATATTGGTATGTATTTATATGGGAGAGTAAAAAATACGGGTGTAATTTTTGGCGAAAATACGAGTTAGTCACCTTGCGCGCATGATTACTGATAAAATATTGATCTAAACAAAATAGTTTGCATCTAAGTAATCCAAACAGTCTGCTTAAGAAACTGAACCACAATTTATTAACATTTAAATTTAATTTTCATTTTATATACCAATTTAAATTAATATGTTAAATAGTTAAAATTTCAACTTTTCTTACCCCCCCCCCCAAAGAAAACTTCTTTTGAGAAAATATGTACAAAAATTGTGGCTCAACTTGTAGAATAGCACAATACATATTCTCTAAAAATCTTATGTAAAAATATTCAATAGTTCTTGAGATATTGTGCGCGCAATATAAAAATAACACATTGAAATATAGCACTTTAAAGATATTACGTTTTTTCAATGTTTACGTTGAACAGCCGATACATTTTCCTTCATAACTTTCATAATTATGGGAATTTTTTAAACGCGAATTGTTTTCAATTGTCTAGAAAAGACTCGAAAATAATATATATGTTTTTCATAAAATCGAAAATTTTCGAGGTTTAACAGTTGTATGTCCCCTTAAGAAGTGAGTGAAAAATCGATCACAAAATTCCAACTTTACATACAAACATGAAACATTTCGAACTTAGTAAAAGCGTTTAAAAATAAATTTAACATTTCATTATAAAGCGCAATTTCATTTTGTATTCTTCTTCACAGAATTTATAATAGAGTACATATTATGTATTTTTCTCATTGTATACAATTATTCTAAGTACATAGATTGAATTTTTGTGTTTTATGTACAATTTTTATAACTCGTTTGAATGAAAATAGTGCTGAAAAATAAAAATTCGATTTATGACATGTTGGTCGTATATCGAGGAAACCCTGTAGCAGCCGTTTCTTGTTCCTTTTTTCAATTAGTATGAAAAAAAAAATCCATTATAATGTATGTGCAACACTCATTATTTTCTGGTATAGCCTTTTTTGACAGATTATTTTAAATATAATCCAAAGTAGATTAAAAATGTCATTCAAAGAAACTCGATGATTAATAACACATATGTAAATTAATATTAGTCGAATATTTTTCTATTATTAACCAGTCTAAGTTGTATCAATACAAAATGGCAAACAAAACGTTTATGCTGAAAAAACATTTAGATGCATAAACTTTAGCAATACCGACTGATACATTAGTTTGATATTTTTATGATACTTCATATTGTTCAAATTGTAGAAAAATAAACCCTTACAGATTCATCTTCTAAATGGCAAGTATATATTTTGAAATATTTTCAATATTTAAACGACAACCAAAGTACGATCCAGTTGCGGTAATATTTTAGAAAATAAAGTTTTGAGAAACAAATTCGCGTTGAAAACACAATTATATTAAAATTCAGGTTATTTTTATCTCGAGCAACTCTCTCTACGCTTAATATTATCTTTATTGTCGCGAAGTTTAGTTTTCCAAAAATGGCAACAAAAAGTGTTTTTGTTAAAAAACGATACGGATGAAAAGTTTAATGTTTGGGATTCTAAACGTCTTCCTTACTTTTGAATTTAAATATGCCTAAATCGTTCCTGAAATATAATTTAATTTATTAATTTCTCCCATGTATTAATTGCTCGTAAGCTCGCTACATATCTTAAAATTGAAAACAACTTGACAAAGAGAGCGGCAGCTTTAAATGAAACTCTACAATGGTTATTTTAAATGTGTATTAAATTGTAAATATTTGAGTTTTAAGGATAAGGACATGATGATACATTAATGATTTAGCAATATATTACACTAGCTGGTATAACCGGCGTTGCTCGGAATGAAAATATTTTCAAGTACTTATAACATTTTAAACTTAATTAAACGGTTTTTCGCAGCACCGTCTTTCTTTGAATTTCGTCGTTCTCTCCTATGTTGTCTGACATCCTCGGCCAGCAGTAAAACTCCTCTTACATTTTTCTTTCCGTAGTTTCAACCACCTGGCCACAAATCTAGCCATCTTTGTTACGCATTTTTCCCCATCATTGATTGCTACGGCGACAACAGGAGCTCTTTCATAACTTGGCTTTTATTGCCATTCTCCGGAGTACAATTCTCTTCTTAGTGTTTGTGTGACTGATCAGAAAAACACATATATTGTGATATTGTCCCGTCATCAACTTCACGACTCTCTCTTTTATCGTTAAGCTGGCTTCCTACCATTAGTTCTGAACTGCGCTAAATCTAATACCAAATTTAATTAATTATCACTTGAGAAAGTTTAAGTTTAGCGGCAGTACTGTTCTCTTAAGCCTAACAAAAATTTTAATAAAAACTTGCCTTTTATGCAATATGCAAAAATTTAAAAGCGTTTTTATGCTTCGTAATTTTAAATTGGCAGGACAGCATGGGATTAAATACTTGAAGAAAGAATGAAAATCATTTCAGTCTACCTCACACACATAAAAAAATCCTGAATTAAATATCTGTTGCCACGTTTAATATAAATACAAACAAATACAGTTACATAAAATATTACTTTGAAGCAGGTGCGTTAAAATATTTCAGCAATGAATACGAAAGTGAAAATTCAGCTTTGGTGTTAATTTCCCAAGAAAACAATTTATACTATAACAACCATTGCTGAAATAATGATATTGGTTTGTATTATATTTACAACAATAAAAACATTATTACAAATCATGTTTGAAAACATTTTGAAAAATTAATTAAAATTGAACAATATGTCGCATGGAAATAAGATCGGTGTCAATGAAAAGATAATTTTTTGACTTTACGATGACGTTAAAATAGTTTTTGTGTGATAATATGCTCCGAATTATTGCCGAAAAACGTATAAATTTAAAGTAATTTTTAATTAATTGAAATTCTAATTAAAATTTTGACAAATCATTTCTTAGTGAGCCCCTACTACCCAAAAAGAAACCACCTGTCAAATTTCAAGTTTCTACTCCCAGAGTTTGGGAGATTTGGTGATGAATCAGAGAGTCCCTTTCTCTTTTAAATATATGCAGTGCTAAATCATTACTGTAAAATTGACTGTTTTATCGTTGTCTGATTCATTATGCGTGATATTTCTAACCATAATTACAAGCTCTTTAATCCCTTCCCTCTAGCTCCCGTCAAAATAACGGGGTAAGGTTTCGCCATCTATTTTTTGTGCCCGTGATATTTCCGGGCTGGAGTGTTCAAAAGTAACGCACCAAAAAGATTAAAAACAATCCATTTCTTATACCTGGAAAAAGATTTATTTCTTATTTTACATATCAGAAGGCAGTACCAGACTATTTATAATGTAATTGGAGATAGTTGGTTTATTTTATTGACGCCTTACATTATTGATATTTATTTGTATTATACGTAAGTTTCATAAAACTTTCTTTTAATGTTTAAAACACATATTTTTTATTTTTTCTTACTTACTGGAAACCAACATTTAGTCACAATAACCCTGATTGTTGGTTTTTCTGAAAAATTAAATTTTCATAATTTCAAGCTGAAAAAGAAATTCCAAAAATTAAAAATGAATACATATATTGTTCATACACACATTTTTATACAATTTTCTTGAATAAAAAAGATGCACTTTTTTTACTGTTTTCTTGAAAATTATGCGATCATTAAAGGGTTAAATAGTAAATCTTATTTTATTGGAAACATGATTAAACAGTCATTTTGTCTAAATGATTCTGAATTAAATTTTATGTTATTCTATAATCTTTTACAATAGTTTAAATTACGTGTGATTTTGTAAATTAACTTATTTTTGCGCAGACAATAAAAATGTTAAGCAAATAAACAAAAATGTTGGGAGAATGTTGTTAAACCCTTTCTTATCAATTTATTTACCGAATGCGAAATTTAAATGCTAATAGGCATTTAAAAGCATTGCTTGGAAAAAATAACCATTCCATGAAACTTAATCTTAATTCTTACACATAATAGTCATTTTTCTCAACCCTTAAAGTCAAGAAAAATTGAGGTCATTCAATCATAATTGCGTTAAAATAAAACTTTTTTTCAGATTTGAAAAAAATGTCGAGATTAAATAACAAAAACAGGGATAGGACTTTGACTGAAAGATAATTGAGAAAACTGCCAATGATTTTGAAATCAGATCAAAATGTTGTTTAAAGAAATATAAAATACATGATTTTATACATTTTTTCATTAATAATATCATTTTGTTTATTAGTTCAAAAATTGTTCTTTATTATTTTTGCTATATTATTAAAACTATTTTTCGTTTTGAAGTCAAAGTTTTTATCGTTAAATTTATTTCAAGAGAAAGAGAGAAACACATATATGTTTTATAGAAAATATAAACTCAAAAGGAATAAGTAATAAAGGACCAAAGAAAGATTTTTATTGTAAAGAAAATTTCATTTCAACAAACTTTAAACCATAAGCTTTGGTATAGGAACCGATATTTAAAATTAGTAACACAGAGTTACAAACAAGCTTAAAGGAAGAGTTTGATATCATTAAAAGAGATTATTTACTTGTTATTCAGCATCAAAATCAAATTTAGCATTTTAAGAATTCCTTCAAAGAGTAAATTCCAATTTTCCAAATGAATTCCAAGTCTTTCACGGTTAAGCGACCCAAACACGAACTCCAAATTTTAAACATATCAATCTCCGCGTTAGCTAATATTATTTTCAAATCAACAGGTCTAACAAAATACCGGCCTCTCTCGCCGCAGACGATTGAAATTCAGGCAACATCTGGGTGAATTATTTCGTCCTAATTATCGTAGAAACTTCTAACTTTTGGCGCTGCCACTGATGTTGCCGACCCACTCGTACAACTCAACTCTCCTCCAAACGACACTCGATCCTCGTGGTTTTGATCTTATCGAAACTGGATGAAAGGCGGTCTCTCTTTTCCTTATCTCTTTTATTATTCGTCTGCTAAATCTCATCAGGGGTGGATCAAGTGTCCCCAGCACGTTCACCGGAACCTACCCTTTCGGAGGGAATGTATCGGGGATGGAATTTTATATGACCCTATCTCTCCCCGTTCTTTCCGTTTGTCAGATCAATTAGGAAATAAAAATATCCATTGCTTTAATTCTAATGGGGGTTGAGTAAAGATACATTTCAGTACTTTAGATGTCAGTAAAGCTCGAAATGGTTTTGAAAGGGATTTGGCTCTTACTTCTACGTTATATCTTTGATCACAGCATTTCATCCTTTATGAGCTTAAATTCTGATAATTCAACGGTTAAGCAGATTGCTTTTCCGAATCCATTAACTGTCTATGCGCCCATATAGAATTTTTACTGCAAGGTGGCATATACATAATATTATATAACGTCTTCCTCTACAATACCGTAAAGCTGTATAATATTTACTGTAGAATATTACGAGAAATATCGATTACCGTATAAACAATATTGTACAATATTCAACAATATTTCAAGATAAGTTTTTAAATTTATTGTAAGCATAAATTTTTATTCAAGATTTAATTATAGCTTAGGAAAGCACTTAATCTGAAGATTTCTAGTACAAAGTATATTCAGCAGAAATATTTTTCTTGGAATAACTGAATATCGAATAATATTGTATAATGTCGCAAATACAAAATCAATATTGATACAATATCCAAATTCAGTTTGTTCCATTTCTGTGGTTTTGTGTGAGACTGAATATCGAATAATATTGTATAATGTCGTAAATACAAAATCAATATTGATACAATATCCAAATTCAGTATGTTCCTTTTCTGCGGTTTTGTCTTGTTCCACTCTGGTCCTGTTTCATACTGTTGCACATGCAAACAAGCAAAGTCGAAATCGCTCAAAAGAAAATCTGAACTATTCTTCGTGTTACTTTTCTTGTGATATATGTATATTAATGAGATTGAGTAATTTGTACGATATTCCCCAGGAACTACTCCTGAACTGAATTAAAATGTGTATGCATTGAAATATATTCACTTACAAGAAATAATAGATATACTAAACAAAAATTAAAATTAAAAAAGAAAGAAAAGTATAGATAAGAAACAGCAGATTTAAACATAAACGATGAAAATACATCTTTTAGCGTACTAACGCAACAGCCTCAAGTGATTGCATCAAGAGAAGTTTAAAACGATTAATATTTAAAACACATAAAAATTAATTTAGAGAGTAAAAAATGTTCAAAAAGGAAGAAATGAATGAGAAATCGAATGGCGAACTTTATCGAAGACCACTCGCCATAAAGATTCCAAATTAGACAAGATTTTCTGTCAAGGGTAAGATTATAAATCAAAAATATACCCTTTGTGACCTGAATCCTGTCCATTATCAATATGAGAAACATTCTGAAAGATCAAGATGCAAAATCCTAAATGTATAATCAAAAGATACTAGAGAGTGTGTTAAATTTAACACTCTCTGCCGAATTTTTAGATGTAAAACAGGCGACGCCAAAGACACAGGAAGAAACAAAGAATTAGAAGCTAGCACCTAGCTCCATCTATGAAGAAAAATTCTAACTAATTAATCAGAATAAAAAAACTAATATTTAAACAGGTATAACAAATAAAATCAGAAAAAACATTAATATATATTAATTAGAAATATCTTTAATACTCCTTTTGAAAAAACTATTAACATTAATGAAAGATTTTGGGAATCTGTTGTCTTTAAAAATTATCTAAAGTTTTAACTAAATTTGAATGGTTATTACATATCCTATTTATTCTATTAATTTGAGAAAAAATGGAATTCCTTAAAATTTTATAATGAAGATTTGTACGAAAATTACAAAGTATTATAGCCTTAAAATTAAATTCATTTCTTTTATCAAAAATGCCGACAGAGACTCCTGAATTTAATATTTCAATTTCAATATCTAAAAAATTGCATTTGTTTATTTTTGAATTAGTTTTGTTCAATTTAAGCTCTTTTGGATAGCAGTTATAGATGGACTTAAAATTATCATAATTAAACACTAAAAGTTCATTAATAAAACGAAAACCATAAATTACTTACCATAAATACCATCACTTACAAAAACTTACACTCATATTCATCATTCAATAACATATCTATATCGCTGTTATCTCTTTTTCATTATTTTATCTTCTAGAAATATCTGGTAAGCACAAAAATGTGTATATGATATGTATTGGTTGAAATATAAATAATCTCTTGTTTGCATTTAAACAGTAATATCATGATTATTTTTACGAAACACTGAATTCACATGGTTAGTGATTTTTGTGTTACTATGGGCTTTAATGACTAGTTTCAGAGTATCCGCAATCTTTGTTTAAGCTTTTCATATATTATTTTAAGCTATCATAGGCCTAACCTATATGAAATAATTAAAAAAATGAAGTAAATTCTAGATGTAATATGCAATAAACAATAAATTACAAAGCACAATCATTATAATAAAATCATTGACATTTCTTAAATATTGCTGATTTATAAGTTGATATTTGTTGATATTATTTCGTGATAAATTTCTCTTTTCCATTACTGAAATAGAAGATAAAAATTATGATTTTGCGAGATTCTTGTATTTAAATAAAATTTATACTTCTTTTTAGTAAATTTATTTGCAATTATGATTATTAATTTTTATATTTATTTATTTTGAACGAGTTCTTTCGGGCAAGTTCTTTAATTTCATAAAATATTTTTCAAAAGAACAAATTAAAATTTCTGTCTTTACAATATTGTGCATAAGAGTAGCAACAGTTATATTTTATAGAGTATGCTATGTTTTTGTTTTCCATTAAAACTATCGCTATTTGTGAAGTCTTGTATTTTGTATTGTATTACTTTCCAATACTTGATTGAGTATAAAAAAGGGGAAATAGCTGTTACTGTGTAACCAACGAATATGGCATCAATTTCATGTTCGTGTATTTTACGAGTTCTTATTTAACTCAAGATAATTTGTGTATGGAAGAATAGATTTATACATCGGTTTGTGACTCATTTCTTTATGCATTTTTTCTTTAATATAATCAGAGCCGAGCTATTAATTTATGAGTTAATATTAATTAAATTCTATTTGAGAGAACATCATCTAATAATGAATTTTAGAAGTGATATTAATAAGAGATCATAAAAACCATGATAATTATTTATGATATACAATAAAGATAAAAAATAGGAAATAATTTTTAATAAAAGATAATAAACCTTTTACTTATTATTATCAAAAATCTGGCAGTTAAAACAAAATAAATAGAAGCGAGAGACGCTGAAAGCAATACAATAAGAAAATTGAGTCACAATGAATATTATAAGACAGATAAAATTTTTAAACTTCAGTTCCATTTGGTTACATATAAAACCCTTGGAAATACCCTGTCCGTGGAATAAATAGGGAGTATTCTACTTTTTCTTTCTTAATTTTTTTGCATTTTTAAAATAGTGCGATAGCCTTCTGACTGTTTTCAACCCCCTACTTCTTATTTTAATTTTAAATCTCGAATTTAGCCTTATAAACTTTGTTAAAAGGGAATTCAAATTTTCCATCTTCTAAACGAAATAAAATGTCTATAAAAATTCCGTTTTTACAAACAAGGTATTTACATATATAAACAAAATTCATTTTAAAAATATCATCTCGCAATTTAACAACAAATCAATTTACACAAATTTCTGTCTTTGTGACACTCATACCCATTCTCAGTACTATAAAATAATTCTTTTCAGAAAACAACTTTCATTACGCAGACAATAAAACTCGATTCTTCGCTTAACTGACAGAACTCCTTTCAGACTTCTTCAGACAAAGAACAAACTCCTAAATTGGCAACAATTTTCTGATCCAAACACTTTTCATCGAATTATTCATCTAAAGCAGCCAATCACTTTCCTTTCTACAAGAAACGTGTGACAAGTTCTGCATTCCTTCAGCCAATCAGACCAGCAGAAGAATTTCGTATCGGCTTATCGGCGCAGAGATAATGAATGTTCAGGGCCAGCTGTCGAAAAATATCGGACGCAATCAGCTAGCCCCATTATTTGCTTACCAACCCGAAATCTACAAGTAGACTAACGACTGCCCTTGACAAATAAAGCTTTCAACAGTTTCTGTGTCTCTCTTTTGTAAGAAACTGCTTTATATAGCCATCACGATTAGAATTTCCCAATATTAGGAGTTTTATCAATAGCATTAAGGAATAATTATTTCGGTAGAAAATATATGAAACAGATATTTGCTATAAAACAGATCAATAATATACAATAAACAATGCATTGATTTTCAAAGAAACTGTCTATACAGGGTTTCTATTCTAATCGGAGAGTAATAGCTAATTTCTAAACCGTAAGTGATAGACAAACACTTCCATTCGGAAAAATGCTTTAAATGGCGTAAAGAATTAAAAGAAGCCGGAAGGCAAAGGTAGATTCCTTTAGTCCAGAGATATAAGGGGAAAAAACATTTCGCCCACTAATTTCATAAGGATTAGAGCTGCAAGAATGAAAGCGGGTGGGAGAGACTTCAAATGACGAGAGCCTGCCAACAAGGAGTAACATGCATAGGTTGAAAGAAACGTTAAGTTAGGGGGAGAGGAGAGAAGGAAGGGAAAATCACTTTCCAGCTCATATCATCTTCAGAAGTTCATGAAAACTGATATGTCTGAGAACTGTAGGCGGTGTGACATTACAAGCTTGCCAGTCAATGAGATCTACGTAGTCTGTATCTCGAAAGTTAACAGCAGGAATAACGAATCTACGAACACAATTACCATCTGGGTCAATTTCCCTTGTCTTGATAATTTGCCGAGCTGCAAGGGTTCTAATATGGCATCTCTCGTCAGTTAACATAGCCAAAAGCATGTTTTCTGGAGCCTCAAAGTAAGCGTTGCGAGAAATAACTGGTTCAATTATATCACGATACTTCTTAGAAAAGTATCGAGATGAGCTGATGAAATGCCACAAGTGTCTAGCGCAGGAGTCGGTAATCTATTGAAACGGAAGAGCCAAAAGTTACAATTTACAAAATTTCCCAGTTTTTAAAGAGCCACTAAAAATTTTCGTTTCAATATTGTAGTATTTGCTTATATATATTTGACTTTTGATTTAAAATAAACGGCTTTAAATACGGAATAATATTTATTCATATAAAAGCACAAATATAGATAGTTACATCAATGGGAGCATTGGCTTTGCATGCCTTTTGAAAGTTTAATTAAGTCTGGCTTATAACTTGTTGTTTTAAGTTTCAAGCACGACTCTAGATTTTTATTTGTTAGCTAACTTCTAACTTTACTTTTTATTATATTCATGCAAGAGAACGCTTGCTAGCACGAATATGTCGACCCAAAGATCGTCAGCACTCCATATGCCAACTTCTTTACCTCACTGTAGCATTTTGGAAGACTATTCCATGCGCCAAACATGAGGGTCTCAACTCGCGGAATTTCTTTTAGAGCTGTCCACTTGTGCTGTACGATGTGAATGCATTTCTGGACCTCCAACTCTTCCAACTTGCTCTTGAGTTCTGTGAACTTGCCACTCCATAAGTCTTTGGTTTTCAAATCCAGCAATTGCATTTGAAGCGATCCAGCATCAATTCCAAATGGCTCAATGTTTATCTTATTTGTATTTGTGTTGAGAGGATTTACTATTAATGCGAGAGTACTTTTGTTTGTTTTGAATTGCTCGAATCTCTCAGCGAATCCATCCTTCACGTTTTTTAAAGCTATGTTGAAGTAATTCGTGTCAATAGTTGCATTGGTCTCATCGCGATACTGCTTCAGATTTTTAAAATGAAGTAATTTACCACTCTCCATGTCTTCAACAAACAGAAGTAATTTTTTTCGAAACAAACTACTTCTTCAAGCAAAGCGTAGGCTGGGTTGCCCTTTTCTTGCAGTTTTAGATTTAGCTCATTTAGTTTCATTGTGGTATCTACCATGAAGTTGAATTTTTGCAGCCATTTGTCTTCTTCCAATTCGGGATGGTCAATGCTTTTTTCATTGAGGAATGTTTTTATTTTACTTAAGCACAAAGCAAAACGTTGCAATACGTTACATCTGGAAAGCCATCACACTTTATTGTGCAGAAGTAGGTCAGAAATCTGGCTATCTATTTCTTCAAGGAAATCTTTAAACTGACGATGGTAGAGTGCTTTTGCCAAGATGCTGTTAATAATCTTAATTATCAAGTTCATGACCTCAACTATTTCGGCCGGAAATGTTTGGACAGAAAGCGCTTCTTGATGAATTATGCAGTGAAACGTTAGAGTTTCGTGGTCCATTTTTTCTGAAGAATTGATGTTACCCCTCTATGTATTCCTGTCATACTTCTGGCTCCATCAGTTGCTATAGAAAAGATTTTATTTATATCGATTCCATTGTCTTCCAGGCATTTTTGCTCAGCATTTGCTATATCTTCCCACGAGTTTGCCCTGAGAGCGGTAGCAATCCTAGCAGTTTTTCTTTTGGACCTTGGGACGACATATACCTGACGAAAAGGGTAACTTGTGCCGTGTCTTTTATGTCGCAAGACTCATCTATGGCAAGTGATAAGGCAGAAGCCATTTGAATGTCTTCCACTTGCATATGCGTTGCATTTGAAGACATTTTAGCAGTTCTATCTTGTACTATTTTAGCAGATAATGGCAAATCTTTGATTTTTTTCATGATTTCTGCTTTGTTTTTAAAATCACGAAACAGTTCTTCAGATGCACGTATAAAACAATCTTTGACGTACTCACCGTCTGTGAATGGTCTTCCTATCTAAAACGGCAAACAATTTATTTACCATTATTACTTCTTTAATACGATCCTCAGATATGTAATCCAATTCTGTTACTGATTTTATTATATTATACGCGTACATACCTTTGAGAAGATAATTCGCTTCTAATTCGTATTTTTCTTGAAACAACAAGCGAATAGACACGCAAAATCCTCAAGCGACTAAATTAACACACACGCAATGTAACGTCGACTGCGCTATCGGAGGATGACTGACTGACCACACGTCTAGAGTCTAGACGGTGGCTGTTTGGGTGAGACGGAAATGGAATGCAATTGGCTGAAAGATAAACATGGCCACGGAGTCTCATCTCTAAGAACAAAACAATAGTTCAAATTTATCTCATTACGGTCATGTTAAGCGTAGCGATTTGTAATTAACGATTATGAAAATAGAAGCTATTGAGAAATTAGGTACTTAAAAATATATTTTCTGATTTTTTAAGAGTTTTGAAATAATTTTAATAATTATTATTTTTTTCGTATGGAACTGGAGAGCCGCAACATTACATCGAAAGAGCCGCATGTTGCCGACCCCTGGACTAGCACCATCCGTTATGGAATGATGAACCTTACTGCGGAACCATGAGGGTGCGCAAACTCTTAGAATGAATACAACCAAAGTTATCAACTCATTTTATATATCAACATCATGGGTTTGATGTTGATATATAAAACCTCAATATTCGATTTGCAGTCGTTAGCCAGCTGGCCAAATTCAACGTACCAGATTGACGCTTCGCTACATCTGAAGAACCAACGCCAGAACTAATGGCTGTGCAAATGTCTAATACGTATTTCTGATCTTAATTTAGGTTGGCGTGATTAATGCCTGGCAAATCACATTCAATAAAATTAAAAGCAATAAGTGGAAGCTTTTCGCATGCTTTCAGGTTTCGTCCAATGTCTCCGGTGTAAGACGAGGGACCAGAAGACTTGCGCTGAAATGGGTGTCGCAATGGCAACTCGTTGAAATGAAGTAAACAGATAATCCATTGCATTGGTCGATGAAGTTTCAATTCATGCCTGCGAATTACACCATTAAACACTCCAGTGTTCACGACTCTGCCGGCACATCCCAGAAAAATAAGGAAGCTAAAATCATCCAATAGTGTATTGGTTACATATTCATAAATGCTGAAATTGGCCCAGAAGGAAATTGTGTTCGTAGATTCGCTATTCCTGATGTTAACTTTGGAGCTACAGACTTCATAGATCTCATTAACTAGCAAGCGTTTTATGTCACACCGCCTCCAATTCTCAGATAGATAAGTTCTCATGAACTTCTGAAGATGATACAGGATGAAGTGTCATTGGGCGGCTGGGACTTTATTAAATTTCCTTGACACACGCAAGCAGTTCAGAGAATTGTGAGACTCGTCACTGAAGCCTCCAAAAAAAGATTTGGACCGCAGAATAGGGATGAGCTACACTAGAATCCAGAAAACAAATGCCACAATTTGAGTCTAAAAAAGATTACAGAAAACAATGCTTTTGTAATTTTGTTTGTTTCAAAGGTTGAATCAAGTTTCTATTCGCATTATAATAAGGTAAGTAAAACGTGTGTTTATTTTAAAATTCGCCTTAAATTTCCAAAATTCAGCGCCGTTGAGGCGGCAGAAGATATTAACCTATAATTCTAAAATTTTGTAAAGATGTTGTTGTTAATAAATAGTAACTTTTAAGCACTACCGCACACCGATCAACAAAATCTATGACTTTTTTATTAATTTTTGAATTTTGACCATTTTTAGTCCAATTTCCACAGCTTTCTGGCCATTGAGGCGACTAATTCTAAATCTTACTTCTTTTTTCTTCTCATTTCTTTTTTCAATGCATTGTAATAGTGTATAATGTATATTAGCATATCTATTGAATATGTGTTAAGTATATTAACAAGTATGGCCAAGCCCGCACATAATACAAACATTATTTTCAGTGCAAGACTTGATTTTTAATGGAAAATATTAGTTTAGAGATGCAAAACTGATGTTCAGAAATTTATTTGTAAAACAGTTACGTTAGATATTGAAATCATAATTTCTATGCACGCTCTTTTTTTAAATTTATAATTATTATTTTTATGAAAAATAGGTTTGTTATTGTTGTAACTATATAAAAGCCATTGCGCTACGATGACTAAATTCATGAGTGTACATGAATTTATTATTCATCACATATCTGCATAATAATAATTCAATACTAGAAAATTTTTATTTATATTAATGCATATTTATAAAACTAATTATGAAATAATTCGAATGAAATCATTTTTATTTCTGTAATTATAATTCTTATTGGGAATATTTCATATGGATAACGAATGTTTTGCAATTTCTATTGTTTGATTTTTAAAACGATTATTTTTTCTTAAATTGAAAATTATTGCTGAAAATTGTACAGCATTCTTCCGTTGAAAACATACTTTGAGTTTATAAGCATTCTTAATGACAACAAAGGAAAATAATAGCGTTAGTATTCGAAAACTGAACTGCTGTGAGAAAAAAAATAGAAATTTGAAGTAATTTGGAAGACTATAGAATATAACCTTATATAGTCTATATATACGGCCTATAGATATATATAGCCTATAGAGTGGATGCAAGATTATTTTTTATACAAAAATCACCCAAATAAATGCATGAACTTATTAGAATTATGATTCAAACTATATTTTGCAATTCAACATTCAAAATTTGTTTTAATTATATTCAATCATATATTTCTATATACTCAAAAGTAACAACAATATTAAACATATAGAATCACATGAAAAAAAAGTATTTCATGTTAAAATTCAAATTAAGGCGCAAATTTAAATAAGAAACTGTTAAAAAGTCATAAAGCCAATGATTAATTTTACTTTTGATTCTGAAAGAAATGAAGTTGAATGCATTTCCCAATTATTGAGTCAACTGAAGCTAAAAGTCCTTTCTAAATTACTTTAAATCAACCAGGCTGTCGATTTTTTTTCTATAAGTGATAATTGCTTAAAGTATTCAAATATTTTGAGGAAATTTCGTAGTGGCTGATTTATCTTTCTATGTACTCCAAAGTTTTTCGCATTAGATGCAAAAAATTATACTTTCTAAATTATGTACGGTGAGTCACATCTATAATTTTTGACATCGATAAAGTTCTTCAGTTGTTTGTACTAAATCTCGAGAAAAAATTTAACCATTACACTATTACTCGAACAAGGTTTACAGACAGTTTGTGTGAATTGCTTATTTTTAAACCTTTATATATTGTGAAAATTGGCATCACAGCTCTTTCGTTTATAGATAAACCATTTCATTACGATATAAATAAGTGGATCAGATTCTTCCTTTTACTTTTGAGTTTGGATATTAAGTAGCAACATTTTTCTTCTGGATTCTTTAAAATTTGGTACCAAAGATATATTTTTCTGATTTAAAAGGTACAAAGTATATAATTTTCTTAAAAAATTGAAAATCCATTGTTAACGAAAATCTAGAAATGATTGTGAGATCGAAGCGGATAATTGCGCATAACATTTAAATATTCCATTTTCAGTGAGTTAAATATCCTTCGTTAAACATAAATACAAAATATCTTATTAGTTTAGAAACGAAAAGATAATTGCACACAACATTTAAATATTCCATTTTTAGTTAGTTAAATATGCTCCGGTAAACATAAATGCAAAATATCTTATTAGTCTAGAAACGAAACGGATAGTTGCGCATAACATTTGCATATCCATTTTCAGTTACGTTAAAATATTCTCCATTAAATATTATTACAAATCGTCCTATTAGTCTTTAAAAGAAACGACGTTCTTCAAATAATCAAGATATTAAATTAAAAAGTACCGATATGTTCGTCCTTAGTTTATATTTAAGAATTCAAATTTATCTGCATATATATTGCCCTGTTTCAAATTTTCACACTGAAATGTTCAAGCTTCGCTTAATTCTTATAATATATTTGCTTAACGTTTCAGGTAAGCTTCCAAATATTTTAAGTGTGAGTTTGTATAAAAGCAATGTGAATTCCTATTAAAGTTGTAGAAATGTGTTTGATATGTATGCACCAAATAGTCTGATATTTTGCATCCTTCGCTCCAACAAAGAAATTCAGAAGACTTCTTCAAACATCGGCAAAGGTACACACAAAAGCATATTTGCAAAAACTGATGCCTGTGGGAAAAACGCGAATATGCATATTTTCTCCGTGTATTCCCTTTTCATGTTTTCCATGAATAG
Source organism: Araneus ventricosus (assembly GCA_013235015.1). Classification (NCBI taxonomy): domain Eukaryota; kingdom Metazoa; phylum Arthropoda; class Arachnida; order Araneae; family Araneidae; genus Araneus; species Araneus ventricosus. The sequence goes on along the minus strand of BGPR01000055.1, from coordinate 656,359 downwards.
AAAATTTCAAACGAAATTTTAGCCAAATATGTCTAGCTCTCTAGTTCCTGATATTATTTATAATACTATGACTCGGAAACATGCATATTTTAATACTTTAAAAAAAATTTAATCAGAAATATGCAGATGAAATAATAAATTATAAAGGCACTGATAAATACAATCTAAGTAAATTAGAATTTTAATCACATTTTCACTTTCAGATTATATTTTTTATTGAATGTTCAGAAATTTTCTACCTTATGATAGTTATTGCTACAAAACTATCTTTCAGCTGCTCTTTAATCTAACTCTACCTAAAGCTAAAAGTTATTATAAACCAACGTAATTCTATGAACGAAATCTAGAAATTCGGTTGCGGTTTGAAATAATACCGATGTGCGTTAACTTTAAACCGTTCTTATTTTAATCGATAAATTTTGCAAGGTCACTAGCTTCATACTAAATTTCATCTAAAATTCGAATCTGTATTTATTCATATGAAATTTAAAATTCCCTATATCATTTCTGCAAATGTATATATGTACATATATATAAAGTTTGGGATAACCATCTTCGAAGAAAATCCACACATTTTTTCCTCTATGGATATATAAGGAATTTATCATATATTTATCCATGAAGGTATTTATTTATAAAATCAATTCATTGGCATAATCGGCTTTCTATCTCCAACTTTTCCCAAACATTATTAGATACGAGCAGAACAAATAATGACGTATAACATCCATGCATAACGACTATATTACGTGAAGTATTTAAGTGAAAATACAAGAAAATATTTCTTGTATAAAAAACAAACTATATTTAATGATCAGCATGTGATGGAAATCTTTCTACACGGATCTTAAATGATTTCACATAGATAGACAATGGTTAGAATCATTTTATTTCTTCATTTTTATGACAAAAACTCTCATATCTCACTCTTCATATCTGAAATTACAGTTAAAAAGAATTTTATTGGAGAGTTGGAATGATTGTTACATCCAATACCAATCTGCATCAGGGACCCGGGTCAGGGCTTACGTGCCTCGTGTGGATGAAAAAAATGTTAATTTTTAATAAATATATCTTATACTTTCTTACGGGACATGGACCTTTCTCGTGCTATCTCAGCAGATTTAAAATATTATCTTCCCCTTATTGTGAATGCGGGGCCATTGGTGACCCCGATCATTACGTATTTGAGTGTCGCTATACAAATGAGTTTCACCTTGGGAGACCCACCGGGAATGCTAAGCCACTGTGGCTCGAAAACATTTTGTCTTGTAAAATTAATCGTGACAAGCTGATCTCTTGTTTTAAGATTAGCGAAGCTATCTGTGATCGTCTATGTTCAATGTAAACTCTTTTAAACTTTTAGCTTTATATTTTAACTCTAGTTGATTTTCTATTTAGTTTTTTTTTAAACTATGTCATTTTAATAACTTTTGCCCATTTTAGATTTCTACACCTTATATTTTTATGATGTGTTGTTTGTGTGTATGTGTTTTATGTGCTTGGATTTAAATTGACTTTTTTTTTAAACTTTTGTTTGGTTTTTTTTAACTATTGCTGTTTATGCACCCTGGCAGTTTGTGTATCTTCTCTAGGCCGTTTTCGGCTGATTGAGTTGTGGCAAAATTGATTTTGCTTTTTATATTAAATTTTTGGATTTATTTCGATGTATCTTGCCCCACCAGCGTTTCGGTGTAGTATGTAATTTTCTTTGAACATAATAAAAAAAACTCCTCCTCCGGACCAGCCTTAATCCAATTTTGGCAGGCTTGTTCGGAGTGTGTTGTGAATGAATGACAAAAACTCTAGATCTGTCGAAGTATCTTAAAATAAATGTACTCACTCAGCATTAGTAGAGCATAAAGTATTTACTCTCCAAGCAAGCTTGTCTCCATATTTAATGCAATGATCATGCTCAGAATTAATTTCGGTGCACCTCTTTTTCACAGTTTCCCTATTGTCTTTAAATAATGACGTATCCATGTCAAAAAACTAAACAATCTTAAAATATAATAAAACAAAAGTGGAAACACAATGTAAGACAGCAATTCAAATTAATAGACGATTACCATTCAAAGAAAAATAATTGTAGAAGCAATTCCAACAAATGTCCAGAATTATTTACGGACGTTATATCAATATTAGAGAATTCTCAACTGGACTTATTTTTACTATCTTACAATTCTTACATAATATTTGTATTCTAAATATGAAACTAAAATTTACAAATCTTTAGTTCTTTTATTACATACAAATATTGTTTAGCAACTGATTCGGAAACCCTCCGCGCTTTCGCGCATGCGCCGGCGGAGTTATTTTAATCAAAATAGGGGGGAAAGTGAAGAATGGAAGGGTGATGTTTATATTTTACTGAGAGTGTTCTAACAAATAACTCCGGACATGTGCTCATATGACTCATTGCCTGACACCCCTTTCCGGTGTAAAATCGTCCAAAAGTGGTAGTCTCGGAATCCGTTTCTGAACAGTATGTTCTGTGTAAAAAAATTTATTGCAATATGTAAATATAAATGACTTTCTCTACAGCAAGGTATTTTTATTAGCATGAAAATTATTTTTCTTCCATAGCTCCCTAAAGACAGAGTCACTTGGTTGCTATTCTTATTTTCCTTTAATTTTAATGTTATCTAATTTTTTTCTTCCGGATCTCAATTCCCGCCTGATGATAAACAACAAATAAAAATAATAAATAAATCACGAAATCAAAATTCTCTCCGTCTTGGAAGAAAACATTTGAAAATGGAATTACACCTCACTTACAAAACGCTGCACTTTTTTAATTCAATTTCGACTTAAAGGTGTGATTCTTTCAAAGAAGTTTGTGCATCGATACCCACAGTCTCCTATGATAATAATGAAACTTTAATCCGATACAAAATAGAAGGGAAAAAAACTAAAACATTTCCAGATAACTCTGTCGCATCGTAAATTCTGTTCCTATTTACTTTCATGAGTTTCGATCGAATTATTAATGAAGCAATCGGATCTTTTTAATGTAAGTCTTGCGAATTCAGTTTACATTCGTCCAACATGGGTAATAAATTATTCCCTTTGATATACATCGCTTGATATATATCGCTGTTCACATTTAGTAACATTCTTACTATGAGAAGAAGGTTTTCTTAGCTTCAACTTTTCTCATTTTTTCCTGGTTTCAGATTAAAGAAATGATATTTATTCGAATTGTTATTTTCGCAGATGGAGCTGAATATATAAATTTCGAGAAAACTAATTTTGTATTTTGAAAGATAAGTGCATTTATATTGAATTATAAAATTCTCAGGTGCTTAAATTCTGAAAATTATTCACACAAATTCTGGTAGAAATTTTCAAAATCATCTGTCTTCCGGGAAATTATAAAAATATTGGCTGTAATAATTCTTGAAATAGAACTTAACACTAAAAAAGAATTTAAAAAATTTATTTTTGGGTAAATTTAATTAATAAGTTGATACTGAGTTGCTAATATTTTATTCGAAGTGTATTTATTTTTATAAAGGTATTTATTTTTATATAGAGCTGAATATATATTTATCGAGAAAACTAATTTTGTATTTTGAAAGGTAAGTGTATTTCTATTGAATTATAAAATCCTCAGATCCTTAGAATGTATTTTAAATTCTAAAAATTATTCACACAAATTCTGGTAGAAATTTTCAAAATCATCTTTATTCCAGGAAATTATAAAAACATTCGGGGAAAATTTTTTAGAAAGGAATTTATCTTTAAAATGAATGAAAAAGATTCAATTTTGGGGAAATACAGTTTATAATTCTGTGAAATAAACTTTTAAATCGTTCTGTTCTTATAACTGATGGTTGAAGGCTTTAAAGTATTTAAACATTCAAATGAAGAATTTGGAAACTACATTATCTGTCATTTAAATTGTAAATATATGTTTCATTATTTCACCAATAACAGACATTTAATGTTTTTCATAATATACGAAGTATATTAAGAGGAAGTATTGTAGTTGACAAAAATTTAATTTTCGAGTTTCAGATGAATCTATACGTTTTATACTTAAACGAGTCCGAAAAACCATTATGCGAATTATGTTTGTCTATTTGTTAGTCTGTATGTGAACATGATGATCCAACATGCAAAAGGTTATACGGGTAAAATGTAAATATAGTTTATACAAGGTGTGCACATTTATAGTGATCCAATAGCTAATTTCTAAACCGTTAGAGATAGACATATAGTTGGAATTGGAAAAATGCTCTAAATAAAGGGAAGAATTATATTATATGTTTTTGAGTCACTAAATATATTTCTGAAAAAGTTACGAATTCTAACTTTTACTCGGTGCCCCGGTCCTATCAGTTATATTTAGTAAAACATTCTTTACACTCTAACATTTTCAACAAAAAAAAAGTTCGACTCTTCTGTGACTAAAACTGAGCGACTTATTGACCTTTGAATTTCATGATTTTTAATCAATCAGTGGCCTCTTCGAGCAAGCAATACGCATTTATTGGTGGATCGTCTTCAAAACGGCTACTGGAATGGTGTAAAGTGGTCCAGTTAGCGATTTCATAGCTCCATAACTCGGTCAGTTTTAGTCGCAGAGGAGTGAGATTTTTTTGTTTAAAATGCTAGATTGTCGAGAATATTTTACTAAATTTAATTGATAGGAGCGGGGGACTGTATAAAATGGACTTTTCAGGAATATATTTATTCACTCAAAAACCATATATTATAATTTTTCCAATTGGAACTATCTCTAACGGTTTAGAAATTAGCTATTGAACCACGATAAGTGTGGACACCGTGTATATTATGGTCAATGTGGATAATCGGTTATTGTGGATAATCACCACGGTAATTATGCATAATAACCGGCTCTTATTTAGAACAACCAAATAAGCCGGTAAAAGTGAATATTTTATGAAAATTTAACACATTAACCGGTTATTATGAATAATTACCAATGAAGAATGGACGCCGACAGTTAAAACGCTCCATACTCTATGGATATGTGCGTCAGCGTGGGTAATAAATCTCTACTAATAATAAAGGAGAATGTGTGCGTCTGTGTGAGTGTTTTGGGCATACTTTCGAACATACTTTAGAGGGTGATAATGTGCACCTAGGAGCCCTTTTTTGAACTTTTAATTAGAATTTTAATTAATAAAAAATTAAGCAAAATGTTGGTGCAAAACAATTGCATCATAAAAATCATTTTTACACCATCTGAAAGCGCAAAATATTATCTTTCCAATGATATCAATTAAGTTGCGATAGGAGATTTTCTCTAATTTTAATAAATTTTTAAATACATTTTTTGGCATAATTTTCAACAATACTTTCATTGTTGCAAAGCAATTCAAACCGTTTTCATTGTTTAAACAAATATTTCTTTGCTTGTTTCTCTTCCATTGTTGAAAGCTAAGGTAATATTTTAATGTTTGATGATATGTTTTAATCAGCATATTTTCATCCAGCTAACATGCTACTGGAAGTAAAATGTGCCACTCTATTTTGAAGTTATAATCAAATGCATATTTTCAAGAGGAATAAGAGATTGAAGATGATTCCATTGTATGATACATGACACAGACAGTCACTTGACTCCATTAAGGACGTTCATGCATACAACGAACAGAATAGGTGGAAGGCTACTGAAAGAACATGGGTCAAATGTCCATCACGATTTGGAATTTAAAATTACTGTGTTAAAGGAACCATGAATATCAAATTATACGCAAGAGATTCGATTGAAATTATATTCCCGGCGAGCAAGCTGTTCGCCGAAGGCGGCTAGTAATAAATAAATGGTGTTTGGTCAATGTGAATAACTACACTGACATGTGATCTCGTTGACCAAACTTCATTGGTAAATGTGATTAACTAAGCAAAATTATTCTAACTTTCAATAAACTTGTGAATGGAATTGCGTATTCGTGAGTATAGTAGCCATTAGAAAAGACAATTAGTATTAAGGTTTCCTAAATTTTAATTTAAGATTATAGACTGCCTTAAACAAATTTTAGAAAACTACTACTAAAATTGCTGAAAGATACAACTTTCAACAATTCAGACTTTTAGTGGCTGTGGATATTCTTACCATAGTAGTGAGCCTGAATGCCGTCATTATTACAATGCGAGAAACACATATAAATATATTAATATTTTCAGTAAACTAATTGAGAAAACCACCATAACAAGAGAAGTGAAAACAGATTTCCAATTTAATCCTTTAAACCAGACTTCTGCATGTTTGAAATTTAGCTATGAAAAGTAGTTTAATTTAATGTTGACATACTGAAAAAAGTATACTATGAGTTTAAAGTTTTTCACTTCTCCCGTTTCTTTGAAATCTCCTGGGATTATATGTTTCAGTCACATAGTCGACTGGGACTATTCCAGTAAAATATCTGTAAAACTCTCTTTCCTGCCTTAAGATTAGCATGTCAGGGAAACAAATTTGCTGCTTCGTAACAATAATCTTGTAGTAATTTGATCACTGGTGGGATATATTGTCCCACTCTTAAATATGCTTGAGACAATATCCCCACAAAAAGAATTTATTCAAAATTTCTTAAAATCTTGTTTTAAAAAAGGCTAAATTATTACTTAATAACAACTATTCTACACAAAGTACGGCATAAATATAGTTGTACTTACTGTAAAATAAAAGGAAATGACCAATTGAAAGTTGAGTAATGTGCGTGCTAAAAAAAACGCCATTAGTACGCCATTTGCTATCTGAGAGTGTTTCTAAGTTTTGTTAATCAATATTTGATTCCCTAATACCTTAAGAACACTGAAAAAAATAAAAACCCATGTGTAAGTAGGATTGATTTACTAATGGGGAAAGAAGACTAATGTCCGGGCCATATATGGCCATTCGGGCCGAAAGAGTTAAAGAATTAGGAAAAAAGAAAAAAAAATATTGCGCGTTTTGGGAAATAATGATAGATATTAAGGAGTTTATGGTTAACAAGGAAAACATCTGGTAAAATTGTCTTCATTTTATTGAAAATAATATGACCTTGAGCAAAAACACAAGCAGGAAATGTTATGTGTTCAAGACGATTGATCCTAATCTAATGCATAAAATATGGTTGTTGCCTTTTATTTAACATAACACCACACCATACCCCTGCAACTATAACCTTAAGGTTATTTAAGCAGTGTCGCGGTCATGAAGCGGAAGAAAAATTGCAACACCCGAGGGGGTGACCACTCTTAAAACCTGACAAATCTCTACACTGTTGTCTAATTAAAAACGCAACAAGTTTACAAATGTTTACAGGAGCTATTGAATTAGAAAGGATTGCTATTGTGCTATACATTATAAAAATATTTTGGTAGCACAAAGTAAAATAAAACTTTGAAAAAGCACAAAATTACACAGTTAAACATGAAATAACTGGTCAATACTAAAAACTAAATGCAATGGAAAAACTATACTAAGAGTAAAAAAATACATTCAAAAACAAAAAATGAAAGGAGAAAGATGAAAAACAAATTAATACAATACTAAAAATAAGACAAAAATTTACACAAAAACAAAGAGGTAGGCCGCATAGTTTTAATAAGTTCGATGTTGAAGAAGAGTTGGCTGATGGAACTCTATTTGAAGAAGGAGAGACACGGTGGATCTTGGAAGGAAGTCCTGAAAGAACGACTAAAGAAATTCTGAGATCATTAGGGGATGGTGGGCTGAAGAATGGCTGAATGTTGAACTAGTGGAACGAGACCTTCCATCTCCAAAGAAAAGGATGGAGACATGAAGACGCAGGATGGACAGTTGAAGTTTGGTTGGTTTTAAATTCCCTCACCGCAGGAGGAAGAGGATCTTCGGTTACAGAAGTTGCTATTTGTGAAACTTTTGGCCAAGGTTGCGGGAATGGGACGATAGCATTGGACTCAACTGAGAAGATTATTGAAGAAAAGAAAAAAAACAAGTAATTGGGATCTGGACGGAAAAGACTGGTTTCTCTTTGGAGAAAGTGGAGCAAATTACGGATCTTCCTTCTTGGCGTTGAATTGTTGGCTACGCTGCGGAACCATACTGGATGATGTTGTTGGCTGGGTGGTGCCATATGATAGGAGGTTGTGAGGAGGCAAACCGTGGCATAATAGGTTGGTGTGCCGATTCCCCCACAAGAACAGAATGAGGTTTTGGCAAGGTTGAATCTTTGGAGAAACGAAGGGAAAGGCCCATGTCCTGTGAAAAACAAACTTTGGGAATTATATTGTGAATTCGTATCGGAGTATCTTTATCATCCCAAGCCATTTGCCAGGTGGCAAACATCTTCTGACGTAAGAATGCCTTTTATAGTGGAATCACAGATATTGATAGTTGTTTGTATAAGTTTTGTTCCAATGGTCCAAACATTCAGCCTCTTGAAACTTGGTATACATTGCAAAATGAATGCAACAATTACAAAATGACCAATAAGAAATAAATACTTGCCTTATCTTTACTTGTAATTCAATTCATTCTAGATTGCCTTACATAATTGCCCATGTCGGTAAATAACAGTATATATCGACAATTTCTTTAATAACAAAGAAAATTCTGGTAAAAGTATTCGTTTTTTATTAAAAAGAATATGACTATGAGCATAAACACAAATGGTAAATGTTATGTGTTCAAGACAATTTATCCTAATCTGATACAAAAAATATGGTAATTGCCTTATTCATTAGAGTCACAGATACTGATGATTGTTTGTATAGATTTTTTGGTAACGACCCACAATTTCAGCCTCTTGAGGAATACGTTATTTATGGCTAAACGAAACTGTTATAACGCTTTATGAATCACAAAATGATAATGCAAAACAAATATTCGCGTTATCTTTACTTCTAATGCAATCCACCGTGCAACAATAGAGGGAACCTAATATCAGTATACTCAATAAAACACCCCATCAGTTTCCCCTGTAAGTACCTTCTTTTAGAAGGCAGCCATCCTCATTCTCTTTCAGGACACCATGTGCTCAAATCAGAAGATGGCAGACCACTCTCCACTTCTCATGCCTCCCAACCACTAAAACACAGTGAGGCCAGTTCGCCCGATTGAAGCCAACGGTACTCCAGTCCCTCATAAAGGTGACCATCCGAGATCGCCAATGAGAGAAATGGGAGGTTATTTATCGCCAAGGTGCTTCAGGCCTGTGCAGAATGGTCCCCAAAATTGGATTTACTGTCCGCGCAGAATAGAAATACTCCCTTCCCAATCCCGTTTAGGTAATGCATGTTCCTCCAGCACGAGCAGACACACTCTGCATTAAGAAAGTGGTGGAGAGGAAATGGTTTGGGGTGTGCGACTTCCCTCTGGGATATACATATTTTCTCTTTAAAGAGGAAAAAGCGGTGAAATGTTTGCCCGAATATTTGTCCAAATGTTGTTTGTACAAGCATTAGGCTTTTATTTTATTTGGTGAAATATATCTTTGGGTAGAGGTTTTCAGAAAAAAGCGAAATTTGTTTTGTTTCTTGGGCAAAGGTTAATGGAAATGTTGTTCAGATATATATTTTCACTGACAATCCATTAGATTCGACACCATTGAGAATAGAATAGGAAAGTTAGTTAGTGGTGTGCAAAGAGTGCATTTAATTTGTAGAAAAATCTGCATAAACTTTTAAGTTGTTCCATCTTACAACTGTGTTTTCATTTATAAATTTTGTGTTTTGGTTTACATGAAAATCGAATTTAGGTTTCATTAGGATGTCTCGTTTTTTAATGCTTTTTCTCGCAAATTCTTACGTCAAGTATTTTTTCAAAAAATGTTGTATTTTTGCAAATAATTTCGGTATAAAAAAGTAAATCATAAAATAAAAAAAAGAAAACTAATTGATCACAAATTAGAAAAGGTTAGATTTAAAATATTTATTCACCGAAGTTTGGTGACTTATTTTGAATTCATTAACTTTCGCTTTTGTTATACATACTGAAGAACATAATAGAAGACTGTAATGTAAATTCCACATTACACTGTTGGAAAGATGCTTTGATCTACGATGAGAAATTTAAGTGTACCAGATCCCCCATGAATAACATGATTTTCATGAGAAAGTCATATGATTATAGTTCATAGAATTAATTTCGAGGCCACGAAACTCAGAAATCAAAAGTTATGCAATGTCATCAGGACGCTGTAGCCTCAGAGTGGAGTGTAAGTTTGGGCGTAGTTTAACAAGTAAATTCTGACAGTATTTTTGTGAACATACGCAATTAATCATTGTTTAAATTACACTATATGATCAAAAGTAACCGGAAACTTTCGGATTTTCATATATTTTGAATTTGTCCGGAAAGGCTTGCCCAAATGCCTTTGAACATCAACGATGTGAAGAATAGACTCTAAATCATATTTTACAATGAAGATTCGTTCACAAAGGCATTTATGAGACCGAACAAAAATTGAAGAAGAAAGAAAAAAATCTGTGCTCACTTCGCTCCTCAAAAATCTAGTAATGATTTGCAAATTTCATCTATGGTTTTGCTTTATATACACACTGCTTGCACGCATTTTTATAAAAATAACAACTATATTCTGGAAGATATAAAGGTTTTCTCAAAAATTTCCAAATTTCCCAGCATGTGTTTTGTTTATAACATACAGAATTTTTCACCAAATAATGCGAAACTTACAGAATACTTCTCAATTTGCTATAGAAGTATTCCATGAAATTTGAAGTTAATTTTATGAATATTAGAGGAAATATGAGTGTTTGTAGCAAATAACCTTTTCTACGCATGTGCGAGATATAGTGTAATTTTTCTTTCAGAACTTCAAAGTCAGATATATAGGGCAACTTATAAAAATTCCAGTCGAATAACATTAAGATTTAGAAAGATATTGGCATTTCAGCTAGTAGAATTTCTGCTTCTCTCTAATAGAACTAAAAATGATGAGGGCTTTTTTACATAAATTGATTTTTTTTAATCTTCGGATAGTAATCATCGAATTTCAATTTAAATTATGAATTTTATTTATAAATATGCCTGGGTATTCAGCATATACGATCTTTATTAAATTCTATACAATGATTGAAAAGTGAGTTAGAGTAGTGTTCACATGCAGGTGGTGTACAAATAAATATACACGGTTCCTGTCGACGAATTTTGCACACAATTTGATAGATATCTATAACTTTTGTTTACCGTTAATCGAAGGTTAAGCTATCGAATTTCACTCGTCTTACTCGTTACGTTTTTGAGTTATCGTGTTCAAATACAGACCGATAGTTAGACATAAGAAGGTGTAACGTTATGCTTGAAGAACATTTGCAGCTAAGTTAAATTTAACTTAATTTATTGAGATTTTATTTGGAGAAAATATGGAAATTTATGAATAAAACATCAAATATCTTGATAAATAATTAAATAATAAAGTATTCTCCATGGTGGGGGTGTCTATTCACTGATGAAAGAATCAACGAGCTTCGTTAATACTTCCAATTTGGACCTCCGTGGAATACGATCAACCAGTTTGGCTGTCGGGATTTCATCTCATCATCTCCTGGCCCAGGTCCGAAATTTATGTTGCAGCAAAGTCTCTTGTGCATACCATTCTCACGGGAGACATCCTTGTCTTCACAATTGACATCTGGAGGTGAAAACGGCTCGGAATTATGTCCAAGATTACCACATTCCAAACAATACGTAGTTGAAAACACAACACCGCACACAAAAGTTCTGTAAAGAAAAGCAGTTGCCCGTAGAGGGGTGAGGCTGGATCGGCTGCAGGTGTCCGAAAATGTCCATTCTGCCGGGGAATACACCTGCTTGGACAATAAATACCTGTTCGATAATGTTACCCCCCTTCTGTGCAATAGGTAGATGAAAGAAGACACCTGTAACTCACAGAACCAAATATTAGTCAATAGTAGTTTGTCAGATGAGGGTGAACATAAGGGTGACCGGACCTGGGAAAGCACACCTGGTCGTAAATCAATGTCAGCTGTCGGAGGAGGGCATACGTCACAAAGGACTGAAGCGTGAGGAATCATCAAAATTTTGAAATTGATTTTTTGACGGTTGCAATACTTTCTCTTTGTTTACTTCACATGCGGAAAGTAAAACCATATAAATTAATAAAATATTGCATATTAAGGCAAGACACCAAATATCTTGCCAATGAGAGGGCTAACGAAGTCGTTTCATCAAAACATCTTCGAATAGCCACAGCCATTGTAGCTTCCAGATTCGATGCATTTCGCCAGATACCAAACGTTTCGTCCAAATGAAGATTCATCATCTCTTATAAAAGAACAGAGATTAGTATCTCTTAACTACTTCAGAATCCGATGATTTATAACTCGAATCACACACGCACTCAATTTCCAGGGAAGCCCCCATAATTCCTCCAAATTTTCCTCCACCAAATTGCAACTTATCTCTATCAGGGTCCCGGAATTGTCCTCACATTATCCTCGCCCGTGGACAGGAAAGAGCCATTCAATTGATCATCCATCTTAATTGAATGAACGCGCCCCGGTGTATCGGCCCAACTGCAAGCGGGGCTTGAAAAATTTGTAATAAACCCTATTTGCCGAGAGCCCGCATCCCTGGAAAATGTGGAGTCCCGTGAGATTTATATTGGCAATAAAGACGGGATTCTGTGCGCCAAATCCGGGCTCTGACATTTTCGACCTCGACAGAGAACGCATTCAGCCGAAATAATTAAATTTTTCCGAAAATATCTTCGGTCATTTTGTATGGACAACGGCTTTACTCGGAAAACTCTTATTCGGAATATTACGGTTGGAGTACAATGGCATTATCGAGTGGGAATCGCGATGGAAATTAAATTGGATAGCTGCGAGCGAAAAGAGACAAGCAAACAAATTTTGTGGAGTATTTATCGATTAATAAGATTCAAATTTTTCACTTTGTTGTTTTTGTTGTTGTGCGTTGTTAATTATCCCGATTTGTTGACTGAGAACTCTTGTAAAAAAGGAAAATGAAGCATATGTTGTTTATATCTGCACAAAATAAAGCATACCGTATCAAAGATAGTATTTATTTTTCAGGATACAATGCACTTTGGGAATGAGAAAATTCTAACAATGCTCTGATTATTAACTTTTAAACGCTTTTATATCCCAGCAGTGACAATCATCGATTGAGATATTTTTCTTGTAAACAATTTTTTTATGCCGTGTAATCAAGTCTACTTGTTTACATTTCAGAGAGCGTCACAGATTAAAAATACTCTTACGTTTATGGATCCTAAATTTTATAATTTCGAATGTATTTCGAAGTAATAAATGCGAGTCAAAACGTTAGATATAAAACAATTTGTATAAGTGTTAAGCATGTGTTTACAAGAGCAGAATTTTCAGTAAAGAAAACCAGTTTGAATAACACCAGTTTTAATATTGAAAATCTCATAATTCCTAATTGTTTTGAAAATTTTAAATATTTAAGTGTATGAAACAAAACAAAGTGCTTCTGCCATTAAGTTAAGCTCTTAACGTTATTATTTCTTTTTAAAATGGCTTGATTTGGAATGTAGATGCAGCGATTGGTATAGTTGTTTTCCTCGACTACTAATCTCGGTTTCAATTCGTGCTAACTGTCCTCAGTAATTCTTGTGTAGCTCTAAAACTTGAAATGAAACTGACAAAATTCTAAAAACTGAAAAATTATTCCTCATCAACTGAATTCGTATTTAGCAATTGTTTTCATCAGAATGCCGTTGAAATTTGTTTAATTTTTTCCTTCTATAAAACGTGACATGTTAACTCCATCACGATATTTATTAACATAATATAATAATATTAAAAATTTTATTGATTAAATCAAACTTATTAGAAAATAAATAAAAAATATTGAAACAAATCACAAAATATCTGCAATAAATCCCACAAAACATCCTAGACAGCGCATAAAATTTACATACATTTTATTTCACAATCATACAAAGTATGAAGTATCCATTAAGATATATATATATTCGTAGGCTATTGAGAAAAACTTTTTAAAATATAACTGAACAGATTTACTATTAAAAGTAAACAATATAGAAAAACATGTCTGTTCGAAATCGGATGATTCTGAAAGAATTGATTGACAGAATTCAGTGGATGCAGCAAGCATACACTCAACTCTGTCTAGAAATATATGTGCATTAAGTTCCGTGCGCTTATGAAAAAATTCTTTAAGATTTAAATCTCTTTCCTCTTAGGTCCAAAAAATGTAATAGTTTCTGAAATGGCAAGTTGCCATCTCCATCTTTAGAAGGTGCGTTCCTAAGGGAAAAAAATATTAAAATTTCTTCCGCAATAGCCGTTATACGCACGAAATAAAGCAACTACTAAGTACATTTGCTTTTGTCATGAGCTAAACTAATTTTACCAGTCATATAAATCATATCAGACAGAAATTCCGTGAAAACAGTCATAAACTTTTCTCATTAATTCGACTGAATTCGAAAATTCTGAGGGAAAAATAATTTGCTTATTTACATTTCAAATATGAGTGCCATAATTAGTCATGCAAACCTTTTCCGGAGCCGATCTAGAGCTGCAATCAGAGAAGTAACACACATATTTGATAAATTGCGCACCGAAATGAATTCCCAGAGACTATATCAGGGAGCATATGTACTTCAAATAAAGATTCAACTAAAGAACAACGTTTTCATTGTATGGCACTTTGTTAAATATGATATTCCAATACACTAGCAAGTAAATATTCAAGAAATCAGGGTTTAATTGGTTTCCTAGCTTTAATTAATAATTAGTAATAGCTCATGCTAAATATGTCTAGTTATTATAAAGCGGATATCATAAAATGATGCTACAGAACTTTGTAATGCATATAAAAATTAGTTTGAATTTTGTCATGTGATCGTTTTTTAAAATTTTAAACACCAATGTTTATTTTTAATTTTACACACTCTTTTATTTAATTTAATACGGAGGCAATTCAAAACAAGCTATCAACAAGGAAAAAGTAACAAGCCCTCTGAGAGAAAAACCTTTATTCTTGACTTCAAAGAGATACACAACATAGTAAGACCTTCCTACACATTACTTCTCCTTAGTAAGTAGGTCGAAGCATTTGTTCCATCGGTACACCAACTTATCGAAACCAGCATAGAACAAATCAAGGTTAGGGTCAAGGAACCACGTCAAGACGGCTTGTTGAAGTTCGGCATCGGTTCTGAAATAGCGTCTTCTTTGGTGCTTTTTCAACGGCCCAATTAGAGAAAAATCACTTGGTGCCAGATCCGGGATCAAGGGAGGTTGATCCAATGACCCTCATCGGAAACGCTGTACCCAATCACGCGTAACTAAGGCCGTATGCAGTCCTGAATTGTCGTGCAACAACAGGATACTGTCAAGATCAATCCCGGTCGTTTCCAGTGAATTGCCTTGCGCACACTTCTTACTTCAATTACTGAACACGTTTCTGTCAACATCCGAATCTTTACACTGAGACGCCTGCTTTGCTGCCACACAATTAGATAAAGTGGTATTCGATTCCTGCAATCGTCTCAGCTGTCTACACTGGGAATTTAATTCGCACGGGGAATCTGTGAACCGGTCAGTGCTCTTGTTCGAAAAATCTTCGAAGTTTCATGTTTATAAATATGGTAGACATTCCAGTACATCACTTCCATATTTATATTATAGTTCTGAATTTTTTTCAGTTGTAAGTTCCCGATGATAATATAATATTTTTATGCTTTTAGAATGTAATTATCAGTTAATAAACTAATTTTAATTAAATAATTTTGATTCTATATGAATTCCATACGGATTGGAGAATAAAATGTATTTTAAGATTCCATAATATTTATATTAATAGATTATGAGATATAATTAAGTATAAAAAGTAGAAAATAATAAAAATGTTTTTAAAAACGCATTTTCATTAGTGTACCAAGAAGCAGTAAATATATTTTTATCTAAATTATGCATTGAATTAGCATTAAATGGAACTTCGTCTACTATATGGTCAAGAGTTTGCTTAATTTTTACATCGCTGTATTATAAATTTTTACCGACAAGAGTTTTATCCCTTGCATTTAACAATCAAGATATTTTTCCTTTGCTTTCATCCGCAGTCGTATAAATGACATCATTTACTCAAAAACATACATATTAAACCCAGAGTGAGGCAAAACGAATACACGCTATAAATTACTATTACTGAAGCAATCAAAAACATAATCACAGTTTCAGGACTCAAATAAATTTATACAAATGTAAAATGTTAAATGTTATCGAAAATATAGGACACGTGTTTGACCGCTATTGCCTGCTCATATGGAATTGGAAACGGCGCTTAGCATGTCAACTGATATTTAGGCTCAGTCTCTTTCACCACATGCATTTAAATCGTTAATTGTTGCTGCTCTGGAACTATAAACGTTATATGTCATCCATTTCCTCAAAAAGAAGTCTATGGAGGGGAGATCGGGCAGTTATGATAAATGCTCAATGCTACCCTTCGCCCAAACCATTTGTTATCTAGAATTTCTTCATGTTAGCCCCTAATGTTGCGATATTAAGGCGGGGGTGCTCCAAATTGCGGGAAGTTCTATTTTTTTATTCTGAAACTTCTCCTGAATGTGTAGCATACCGTATTCCTGCAGTAAGTTCATATAGATATCACCGATCGTGGTTATCTCAAACAAGAAGTGTCCAATTAATCCACGTGATGAAAAACTAACCTACACATTTAAGACCTGATAAGTTCACAAGGCATTCCATTGTCACTCGAGAATGAGCACAGGCCTTGTAGCATCAATCATTAAGAAATATTAATTAATTATTCTTAACACGCGGGGGTGCGCGTTCCTTATAATTACTCGAGGACGATTGTCTGGCTTCTTAGGCCCAGGGTTCTATTTTTTTTTTTAACAAAACGCGCAGAAAATTACATTTACCTTAATAGGAAACATTTTTTTCACTAGTGTATAAAATATGAAATATTAATAAAATATTTTTCTGATAAATTTCTTCTGGGGAGCGCATTAAATTGAAGAATATCGATGAATGCTTGTAATTCCAGGATATTTATGAAAAGGTTGGCTTTCATGTCAGAAATTACCTTAATTCGCCTGGATATAAGTATTAATACATCATCTGTCTCATCAATAAGCATATCCAAGACTTTTGAACCGATTATACAACCCATTCATTGTCTAATTCCTTTTCAGAATTCAACTTATGATCTCTTACTAATTCAATAGCAACAATTTCTTCTTTTCCTTGGTTAATCGATTATTAATTAGTTGATTTTCAGCGGAAAGCTTTTCTAATCTTTATATCTCATATTTGTAGTTCGAATAGTGATAAATTGTCGCGATGTATCTGTTCTCTTTAACAATCCTACACAAATGCGAGAGCGCGCATCGGGCTTTGGAGGCCCGACAGTCTGTTTTCTGAGATAACATAAGAGGGGAAATTCTTGAAATACTCTTGGTCAGTAAGGAAATGATCTTGAATGCAACATCTGTGAATTTGTAATTTTTTAGTTGAGGGGTTAATTTTCGGTCATAAATTCTCACGGGCCCGATGCGCGTCCTCTCGGGTTAAAAAGCATCTCTTATTGAAAAAAATTATCCCCCCAAATCATAAGTTTAGCACTGGCAAAAGCATGTCAGTGAAAGGTTTGATGAAACAATAAAATTGTTTTGAATTTCATTATAGCAATAAAAAGCTTTGTTACAAATTGAGTTTTAAATTAATCTTGAAAACATTATTAAAATTAAAGAAAAAATTGCATGGAAGTAAAATTGGTAGCATTTAAAAACTATTTTTTTGAAATTTAAGATATGTGTAAAATAGAATTTTGTGGGAAAATCAGTAAAAAGTTTTGTAAAAAATATCTCCAACATTTAATTAATTTAATTTTAAAAAATTATTTAGAATTTTGAAAAGTCTTTTCCTAGCGCGTGCCTACTTCGCAAGAAGTAACTAAGTGCCAAATGCGGTAGTTCCTGGTCCAATGGTTTGCCTTATAGAGCGACGCATTCTGCGCCTTAAGCATAATTCTGCTTGCACGATTTTTGTATCATGAAATTTACAAAAAGCATGGCGACCTAAAGACATTGGCATGTGTTTTTAATTAAAAAATTAATAAAAAACTTCCAAAGTATCCGTTTCATGCGTGGACTCTAGAGATTCAGCGAAGCAAGCAAGGCACTAATCAATGAAGTCATTCGTAGCTTTACGAAACCAGCCAGCACTTTTAGAATAATTCAACTTGATGCATTGACATTAGACATTCACGTACCACAAACATAGAATACTTAAAAGAGGTAAAAATGTAGATTAACAATTTATAGTTAACAAAGTTTTAATCTCTGGGAATTGGTCCATTTTTTCACTCGCTCGTGTTTTAGCTCAGACTGAATAGTCACAGTTCACACCACACGGTGGCGCTGTTCTCATTGGTGGTGCGACAGTGCCTAACCTTGGAATTAAGCGAGAGTACAGTTATCAAAGTTGTAAAAAATGAATCCGTTTAAATCATTTGTGCAGATCCTACGCCTTGCAGGATTCATTAGTAAATATAAATATTGTAGAAAATAAGAAATTGTTTCAGCTCAATACCAATCAATTTTTTCACTCGCTCGTTTTTCAGCTCAGACTGAATAGTCACACTTCACACCACAAGGTGGCGCTGTTCTTACATATGGTATTTCAGCGCCCGTCCTTGGAATGGAGCGAGAGTACAGTTATCACAGTTGTAAAAAAATAATCTTTATAAATCATGTGTGCAGATCATACACCTTACAGGATTCATTAGTAAAAAATATAAATATTTTTATATTATTTATATAAAAATATTAATACTGTAGAAAATAAGAAATTATTTTTGCTCAATACCTGCACTCGCATAACGTTCTTAATATCACGAAAATGTTTCTGTTAGAAACTTATCGTCCATTTAAAAGACGATTTCTTTTAGAATATTAGAGAGGGCATTTCAAATCCCTCAAAAATCTATCGATAAAAACGGTTTAATTAATAGCAGTCTCACATTAAAGTATTGATCACCTTTCGTCGTAACTAGGTTTATTCTGTGCATGTAATTGATTTTTCTTAATTTACCATCAATCTAATCACTTGGAATAATTTAACTTGCCATTTTTTTCAAAATAAAAGCTTTGCCATATTAACATAAATCAAATCTCCATTTTTATAATGAAAAAAAAATCAAAAGTGAGAAAAATTAGCCTTTCGAATTTCGATATTGCTATCAAAAACCAAAAGAGTGGAAATGAAAACTGACTTCAAAAGCAAAGAAATTTGAACTTAATAGGAAAAAAGATCACGAACATATTGACTGACATATTCAAAGTGATTTAAATTAAAATTTCCATTTCCCATATGTTATAAATACATCAAACCACCACGAAAAAGCAAAGAGGGAAATTTTCCATTAACACAAACTATTAACACGCTGGAAGCTAAATTAGTAATTTTCTTTCAAGAAATTGCATTTCTCATTTAGGAACAGTTGAGCGACTTACTAATTAAATACACAAGCTGATTATCATTTTAGTAATTGCTTCACTCACGTTAAAAAATTAATTAACCAAAGCAAATTACTCTCTACTTTCATTTGAGGTATTCAAAGTCCCACGGTCGCAATTTAGTGCTCAGAACTTCTCTTCGAATTAAATAAAAAACGGGAGCTGTTTTAAATGCGGTGAAAAATAAAATTTTAATTACTGTTTTTTGTTCTCTTCATTACTCTGTTGGTATCCGAGTCTTCTGTTTTCTGATTTCATAATCTAAGCTGCAGACGTAGATAAAAAGAAATTTAATAATATATATTCCCTTAATTACGTTCTCTGCTTTTTTATTTTTAGAAACTTATTTATCTTTTGCATTATTTCAAAAGCTCCGTTGTTTGCTGTTTAGTGATTTTCCAAACTATTTATTACTGCATGGTATAATTTGATGAATATATTATCATGTTATTCTGTCCGTTGCTGTGAATATAAACTCTTTAACTGACAGAAACCAAAATTCACAACTTGATCATCTTAAAATTTATGGTTGTGGCACTCAGCTTAGCCTACCCTATCTAAAGAAGTCCATGATTCAAGGATTCGCGATGAAGAGGATGTGTGGAGTCTTTTCTTGGTCAAAGCGGCCTAGGCTGTTCTTGGGGTAGAAGTAGTACTTAGCTCCATTATATGTGGAAAGGTTACTTTCCTGGAGGACTTTCAGGGAAAACTGGTCCACATTCATGTTTTGTTGGAAGAAAATCAGGAAATCGTCTAGCAGTCAGTCCGATTGCAACTAGCAAATCGGTGTGCAATTGCACATTTGTTTACCAGTTTCTGAGTAATGCTAGTAAAGAGTGCATCCAGAAAAAAAAACCTATAACCATCTCCCTCCACGGTTGCAATTTAGCGCAAAGGACATCATTTCGAATTTAAAAAAAGGGGTACTGCTTTAAATGCGATGAAAAAATAAATGTTTGATTACTTTTTTCTGTACTCTTCATTACTCTGTTGGTATCCGAGCCTTCTGCTTACTGATTTCATAATCTAAGTTGCAGGCTCAGATGAAAAGGCATTCACTAAAATATATTCCCTTAGTGGCATTCCATGCATTTTTTTTTAATTTTTAGAAATGTATTTCTCGTTTGCATTAATTCAAATGATCCGTCATTTGCTGTTTAGTGGATTTCCAAACTATATATTACAACATGTTATAGTTTGATGAATGTATGATGTTCTTATGTTCATGACTCTGAATATCAACTCTTTAAAGTGATTATTTTAAGAATTACAGCCGAGATTCTAATCCCACTTAGCTTAGCCTATATATCCAAGTTAAGATTCAAGTACTCAAGATAAAGGGGAAATGTGGAATCTTCTGATGATCAAAGCGAACTTGGAGTATGTAAGTAATGCTTGGAGCAGAAATTGTACTCCATTAGGGAGTTTACCTTCCTAGAGGACTTTGAGAGAAAACCTGTCCACATTAACGTTTTAACTCTTTAATCCCGAGGCGACTTTATTTCTTCTAGCTCCTTTGAAACCGGGAGTTTTGGGGAGAAATGGCAGGAATTGGACTCTCCCAACCTGGGTAGTCATTTTTCCACCCCTCTCCCCCTGCTCTAACCTTCCCTGAAGGCGCACGGCTGTGGTGGGCAAGGATAATTGTACACCCTACCGCGCTTATCTCCTAAACGATCTCAGAAACTCACCTCAACTCAAAAGAAGCCAACCGCCTCAGACCTGCCTTCGTCGCTGTTAATAGGAAATTTTTAGACCGCCTGGGACCGCCTCTCTCGGTATGAGAGGGTTAACCTGGAAGAAAACCAGGAAATCGTTCAGCAGCCAATCCGACTGCAGATAGCAAGTCTTAGCGCAAGCGCTGATTGGTCACAAGTTTTTGAATAATGGTGAGTAAGTGAAGATCTACAGGATAGAATCTTTATCCTTCTGCCTCCGATTCATTTTCATTAGCCATGCCATGTCGCAACACACTACGCCACCATTTATTATTAAAACACGAGGCCAACTAAAAATGATCTGCATCTTGGACTTATTTGAAACTCGTTGTAAGGTCTGTTATCGTAAATAGCGCAAGATATTAAAAACAACCAAAGTGTGTTGTTAGGTAAAATAATTTATTTATTTTTCCTAAATTTAAATTTCTAAAGGAAATATATTTATCAAAGCTAGAAGACTTATTTTCTTAAATAAGTCTGGAAAATATATTAAGTAGACAAAAACAAAAATTTAAAACAAAAGTTATATATTACAACCGCTATTCGTCTTCTGACACTTTTACTAACTACGTCGAAAACTCCTTTCCTGACGAACAATAACTTGTCACTCTTTTTAATCCAGAATTTGGTATATAAATAAATCTGATTCCTTTAACATATGAACATGTTTAAAACATGAATCAAAAGGCTGTACCTGTTCAAAAAACTTGTAAACGAAAATCGCCTAACGCTTGCCACGGTTACATAATTTCATTAGAGCTACACTTACAATTACTGTAATAGAGAATTATTAATTAAATCAATGATTATTAAAAATTTTGGCGAAATCCGACTTCCACTTTTTAAAGTAAAATATTTTATCGCACCTTTAAAAAATCACTATCATTTGTAAAATTATTTTTGTATATGAAAACAAACATAAATTAAAACTAATCATCCTTCATAGAATTGTTTCCCATACAATCCTTCATAGAAAAACAGACGAAAAGATATATATATATATATATCCTTCTCTTCCTGACGAGCGGCTCGCTATGATATTTTTCAATTTTATTTTGGTTTTTGTCAATTTTTGCCATTTTGTCTTGACTGTTTTTGAGTTTTTGTCTTGTGTTTATAAGTTTGTTTTGATATATATATAACAGAATTTATATATCTGATACATAATATACATCATATAACCATCGTATTCATACCATCGTATCAGATATATGAAAGTTTTTTTTCCTTTGGATGACAACAGAAAGTCTAGTAATTAGTTTTTGACTCCTATGAGTACGTAT
Source organism: Araneus ventricosus (assembly GCA_013235015.1). Classification (NCBI taxonomy): domain Eukaryota; kingdom Metazoa; phylum Arthropoda; class Arachnida; order Araneae; family Araneidae; genus Araneus; species Araneus ventricosus. The sequence goes on along the minus strand of BGPR01000055.1, from coordinate 633,874 downwards.
ATTTTTTCTTGGTGCAATTTTTTGTTTTTCTCAAGTTAGTATCCTTAAAAATAAATAATAATAAAATCTTAGCTCATCGCAGACCTAAAATTCTCAAGTGTTCTAACTCACCTCGTGTTTCAGCTTCAACAATGTCTGAAACCAATCGGGATGTAACCTTGCTCCAAACCTGCCTAAGCAGTTACTCTAATGAAACACCGTAATATAACGATGCACTATGATTGAATATTCGAATGTATCTGCTACGTGTTGAGTGACTGATGGCTTAAATGTAATAATGTTCCGTTAGCATTAGGTATTAGATTATAGAATTAGATGACCATTTAATTGGAATTCAAACCGAACAATTTTCGTAATGAGTTTAAATAAATTTGAGACAATTAATGACTATAGAAAATGTTGCTTATCATAGAATCTAATCAAAGCTTAAGGTCAAGTGTTTATGAAATACAGTACAACGTTAAAAATTTACGATACCAATGACTTAATCTTTCCAATATTTAGAATTTTATCGGGGGCTATCCGCAAATACCTTCAAAACGCAATGAATTTCATAAAATTCACCATTTTATACCACTGCAATAACTTCATCGAAAACTTTACGCAATTTGTTCGAAAAATTTAATAATCGAACATGCTGTTACGAGTAGAAATTTAGAACAAGATCGAATTCTTGTGTGAATACTTGGAATTCATATAAAATTGAATATAAACTTTAAATAAAACATTAAGATAATGTTGAAGTTTATATTGTTTTATAGAAAATCAGAAAAACTACTCGCACAAGACATATTTTTATAACACGTACTAAAGACAAGATTTTCTTATTGTATTGCATTATATTTCGAAGTAAAAAAATTAACAGGGTTGGTAATTGCTGGAAAAAAAGTAAGTTTGCTTTTATTTTTTCCCTTTATATTAGATTAAATTTTCATAGAAACCAAATAGAAATTTTTATGAGTTTTTCTCTTGGTTATTGGCAGGATTTAGGTTCACATTAACTGAATTCCTTTTCTGCGTCGAAATTAATACTTAGAACTTTTCTAATTACATTAAAACCCCGGTTAACCGAACTCGGGTTAACCGAAACCAGGGTTAATCAAAATGCCTGTGAAATCGCAAATCCAAAAAGCAAGTACCTTATTGCATGGAAATAATCACGAAGGAGAGAAGGAACTCGGCTTTATGCTAGCCGAGAGGTGAACGCCCGACCTAAACATGTAACTTTAATATTAATACAGAAAATAAAGGGTGGCAAAGCGGGTAATGTTTGAAAAACAATCAAATAGATGGCGCTAGCTGCAATCAGTTGAGACCAAAGTTGTTGCGCATGATCATTAGAGCTGCCCATTGTGTAGGTGTGTATTTCGTTAGCGAGCGATGAGTTTAAGTGTGTTGTTCAGTTGTGATTGTCACCAGCGAAAATGAATAAGTATTCAACAGATATTCGAGTGTCTATTGTGCTCGAAATGTCCAAATGTCACGAAAATATTAAGACAGTGCAACGGGCATGGGAGGAGGAGTTTCACAAAAAGAACTGGCCGGACAAAAGGACCATAAAAATGGTAAGCCTATTTTCGAGTTTTTACAATTCTTCGTCTTTTTCTCCCCTCCATGTTTGTCATCAAAAATGTGTTTCAATCGCCTTCTTTAAGCTGTATGACAAGTTCAAATGTAATGTTGCGTTTTCACTACTTCTCTTTAAACCCTCTGTGGCTGATAATTAAATTAATTGACACGTTTCGATCTGAAAGCAAATTCCTTGACCAGAATTCATCAAGTGAGTGACGTTTGAGTATTTTTTTGAAGGATTTTAAACAGAAAATACCAATGATATTAATTCATACCACTACTTCCTTAATCAAATGTTTTTATATAGTTTAAAAGCCTCATTTTTGTAAAAGATGAAGCTTGTATAGCTAATATATTAAATTAATTATTTCTTTTTTACGATGTAAAATTCTTACAAACAAGTACAAAATTTCTTGGAGTATTACTTATCTGTCTGGAACTTGCCTGTTTGGATTCCATAATTTTTTCTTCCCATAAGAAAGGTTTATAATCAAAAGTGCATCATCACCCTGAAAGCATAGTTAATAATTCACTATTCTCACATCGGTATTTTCTCTCGAAACGTTGTTCTAAAAAATACCATTTTAAAGTAATGATGCTGTTCTTTACTTCCTTCGTTACAACAATTTTTTTTTTTATTTTTCGCATAAAACTATAAATGTTTTAGTACTTCTCAACCTCTTTAGACGACATTGTAAAATGCTGTTGTAAGAATAAACTATACTTTTATTATATTTACGCAGTGTTCTTTGTTACGAAAGATAAGATTGATGCATTTTTCCTCTAAACATTGAAGTTTTTTATACATTCAAAATTTAGTATCAAGATTTTAAGAATTATAGAAGATAAACGGCTTTGCTTGGATTATGTATTTTAAGTATAATACATGAATAGAATATCTTGTATTAAGTTCAGTCCCCATCTACAAACATATAAAATCATTATAAGGATGGAAACTGTCATTAATTCAGCAGCAAACTGCAGCTTCTTCTTTTCCAGACTTTTTTTTTCTTTTTGACAATAAAGCATATAAGCTAAAGTAAGCTATTACCAAAGGGATTTTATAAAAAATTCTTTTATTTTATTCAATTAAAGAAGTGTGTTACTTCCCACCTCTACTTTAAAAGTGTCCAACTCCACTTCTGATTATTTTTGGAATGTTAAATAATTAATAACTAAAAACATCCTCTCTTAATTATAACTATTTGGCTATGTTTACGGGGTACATAATTTTTTATTTCTCGCTTTTATTTAACTTGATTTGTCTCAAGTTCTCAGACCTGGTGTCAGGTAAACCGGACATCAACTTTGAACTGTTCCTATTAATTCAATAATTGATTAAACTAAATTTTTTTTTAAAATTTGATTCTCGACTTTCTTATAATTATAATATTTGCAAGAATTTTTCGTTTAGGAGATGGAATCATTTCTTTTATGTACTTTCTCCAAAACAACCCCAGATAATCTTCGTTCTTTGCAAAATGGAGTTCAGTGGTAAATTTTGTTTTTCAAGTAATTTCTTGTGTTTAATCCTTTTTTTACCGTTTGAAATGCATGCGCAATATTTTATTATCCATGTTTTTTTACTTTCATTTCTTGAATAAAATATGGGAAAAATACTTTAAAAAATCCTATTTTGTTTTAAGTATGGTTTATGGTTAAAAATTAGTTCGTTACCAGCCGACAACAGACTTTATTTCAGAAAAAGATTTCCATATCTATAATATCAAACACAGATGAATTTTAATAACTAATAATACGGATAAGAAATTTCCTTCAACATTGTAAAGTAAAATATGGAATTCTCAAGCGTGCAAACAAAGCAAAAAGGATGAAGCCTCAATTGAAAAGAAGCAATTTATTTTTATTTCTTTATCAGCACTCAGGCTGCCATCTATATGTTGTAAGTGGATTTAATAAAATTTTCAATATGTATCCATTCGGCCAAAACAGGCATTAGAGCTTCAGTCTTAATTTCAAGATTTTAGAAGGCAAAATTGGGTATGTTGCTTAAAGGCAACATTCGGCATTTAAGGGTCAAGGAGATATTAAGACTTAAAGGAGCAAAATTAAGTTAACCCAGAGTTACTTTTATTACTCTTATTCGATCATGAATACTTCTCCAGCAAACAGGCAACCCAGTTCCGTTGATAACCAAATTGACCATCGGGAAGGTACTGCATACATAAAAGCGAGTCCTAAATAATGAAAAAGTGCTCAACTATTCTAAAGTAACAGAGTTTCATTCGCAATTCCGCGTTGATTAGTTTAGGTGTAGCTTTTAACTACAGGCGCAAATTCTGCCACACAAACGCATCCGAGTAACATTCCATCTTTTTGACAATTTGAAATAAAGTCTCACTTGTCTGTTTGAGATAAAGAGCGAATGGGATGTCTCTATTAATGCAAAAAATACTCTACTTTACTGTGAAAAATTACTTTTAAATAAACTATCAAGAATAAAAACAGCTAAATTGATATCTATTTTCACTGATAATGAGAACCTCATGAAACAGCAACTGGGCTCAACCAGTTTATCCGACTCCGCACCAGATTTTTCTCCTTCACCAAGACCCCAGACTGATGGCCCCGACTCTCTAGAGGTTCAATACCAAGTACCCTAATCAGTCCTCCTACAACATTTTTACAGGCAGCGATCTTTTGGGGCCTGCCTTAAAACTGTCTCTGCTTCACGAGTTTTTCTTTTCAGCTGTTAAATAGCCCATTTTTCATTGTTTTTGTAGTTGTTCTCACATGTATCTTGTCTATGTTTAAACACTATCTGTAATCTCTTCTTTTTGTTCAATAAAGTTTCTACGCACTCCCATGCAAACAGCAAACCGGAGATTTTTATATGTATGGAGTCAAGGGTGTGTCGTAGTGTAAAGTAAAGTTTGAGTACTAATATGAATGAGCTCTAGCCACCCTGTAAAAAGTCTGTTTCCGCTATCTTTTTGTATCACCCTGTATGTAATGATTTGTTTTATTGGTGATAATAGTTTATTCCTCTGTGTTTTTGTATCACCCTATGTGAGTTCTTGATTAATTTAAATAAAAGTTTACTCCTCTGTCTTTTTCCCATCTCCCATGTGTGATGGCTTGATATATTGTTAATGGGAGAAGGAAAAAGTAGGTAGCATCTTGGGTGATGGAATGAACCTTAGGATTTATTTTCGTATTATTAGTAAAGGGTAAATGCATTCTTTTTTATTCTCCAGAACCCCAATTTTAAAAGCTTTTTTTGAGATTTTATACACCTTAAATGAGGAACGGGAAAAACCTGCCTGTTTCAAACGAAAACTGTTTTTTTTGTTTCGGTTATCCAGTTTTTCCGGTTCTTTTTTTTGTACCAGTTATAACCGATTTTTTTTAATCCAATAACCGGGTAAAAAAACCGGGTCGGAAGATTCACTCGATTTTAGGTTCAATTAGACTAAAATTTACCAAGTTATGAAGCTTTGAATTTCATCATCTTAGGCCTTATGTTGAGGTCCCTCATCATACCAAGACGCATATATTTGCAGTGAGCTTTACAGTAAGAAGTTCGTCGAAAAGAGTTTGAAGGTCTCTAGTAGGGATGGGAAAACCTATCAGTTTAAACCGAAAACCGTTTTTTGTTCTGGTTAACCGGTTTTTTTCGGTTATTTTTTGCCGTGGTTTAAACCGGTGATTTTTTAAAATCCAAAAACCGGGTGGGAGGATAGACTCGATTTTAGGTTCGACTAGACTAAATTTTACCAAGTTATAAAGCTTTGAATTTCATCATCTTAGGCCAATCACCGACAACCGCTTCCTCGAGGTATCAGTTAGTTGTCGGACTACTGGAATAGTCTTTATGAACAGATAAATATTGGCCAATGGATTTATTTCCTGTAAAAACAATATTAATACAAAATTTTGTCTACAAACGGCGTTTGCTCTTTTATAAGAAAACTGAAAACCGGTTATTTAAAAAAACCGGTTATAACTGCCAGGTTAAACCGGAGGTGAAAAAAAACCCGAATAACGAAAACCAGTTATTTTCGCAATAACCGCCAATGAATGAAATGCATGCAACTTTGTAAAAAGTCTTTTCCTACATGTTGTCACTTTAGCAATAGGTAGCTTTTGGGGTTTGCAAAACGATAAGAAGAGTTAGAGCGAAATATTGGAAAATATAAAACAATCTGAGCAGAACATTATCTTCTGTAACACTAAGAACATAACTCCATCCTAAAGCGAGGAAAAGAAAAATTATTTCTAACATTAAATCTCTCGCGTTCACTTTAAGAGAACTGTCTTTTATAGGAGAGATTAAGACTTGAAAGAACAAAATTAAGTTAGTCCAGAAACATTTTGATTACTCTAACTCTATCACGGATTGTTCTCCTGCAAACTGGCAACCCAAATCCGTTTATAAGCAAATTGACCAGCGGAAAGGTACTGCACACACAGAAACGGGTCCTAAATAATGAACAAGTGCTCAACTCTTCTAAAGTAACAGAGTTTCATTCGCAACTCAGCGTTGATTAGATTAGGCGTCGCTTTTAACGACAGGAGTAAGTGCTTCCATAGAAACGCATCCGAGCTGCAATCCATCTTTTTGACAGTTTGAAATAAGGTCTGAACATGAAGAGCATATGGGATGTCTCGTCTGTTTAAAAAGACGTAATTTCAACCAAGACTTGCCTCTCGCGAAGAGCCTCGAGGGGTTTTAAACTAAGCATTTGGTTGAGTGGTTTAGTGTCTGTCTTGAGCGTGAAAAATATAGCGCATTTTTATTCCTTACGCTGCTTAAAACAATGTAAAATTTAGATATTTGACATGGAAGGTAGGCGGGTTTTAGGTTTAAATTGTAGGCATGAAAATTAACTTTGCGTGGTTTGTAAGATATATTTTAGCAAGGGATTTCATGTCAAGGGCTGCATACTGCAGTTTTTAATTGACAGTCTCTTTTAATTTTAAAGAGAATTTTAAAGCGAAAAAGGAGTAAACTGAGTTTTACCTTTCTTTAATGCCTGTGATTCACCTTAACTATACTTAATTACAAAAGTTAGTGCCTTATAATTTAAATTGTTTTCTTTATCTTCAGTAAATTAGTAAATCCTGTTCTGATTAGATTATTAAGTTAAACTATAACGTGTTTGATGTGAAGAATTCTTTTTTATGTAGAATGTTTGAAGCAATCTAAGGATTCATAATAATTCTTCGGCCAAATTCTTGCCGAATTTTTCGACTGCTACTAGGCATTGGTCAAAACTGATTTTTTTAATAATTAAAGAATTTTTCAAGTATTATGTAATGTTACCATAATGATAATAATTCGATTCGATCCAGAACGCCCTGCCCAATCCTCGGACGTACAGTGCATCTGAAAGACCGGTCGCCACGACAGCAAATTGGGCACTGTGGCCCCACATTATAGCCCCCATTACGAGCGGCTCATACAACGACCATTATTATATCCCACTGGGAAGCGAGATTCTGTTTACTTATACGGCAGGTTCTGATTCCCATATTTGAGGTGCCCTATTAAATGGGAAAATAATGATAATAAAGTCATAATGAGAATCATAATCACAATAAGGAATACTTCGACAAAAGGGTGCGGTCCACCAAGGACAGATGCACGCTCAAACACCAGTAAATACAACGCTGCATTGCGGTGAGCATTGCAACGAGTCGATCTGATCTGGGGAACGAGGGAGTGAATATGTAGCAAACTCCTGAAACTAAAACTTTCTTAATGATTAATCGATAATCGGAATGTTTATCTCTTTTAAGTGTTGTGTGTTAGTGTTTTGTAAGTATCTAATGCTATTTTAAGAAATTTAATTATTTAAAAACACTATTTAAGGTCATAATAATGTTATTTCAACGGTAAATATTTTTTCTCTTTGTCCTATAATGATAACGATAAAAGTTGTACCATTTGTAGAATTTTACTATAACAAATAAAATTGAAAAGACTAATAAAGTCTTGTAGTTGCAATTCATGATGTAATTAATTTAAAAATGAAAAATACGAAACATTGTAATCTGTCATTTTAACCTGCAGATAAACCAGAAAGATGTAAAAGAGACTATAAGATTCGGCTGGCATTGATACGAAATTTATCATCTCCCATGCGACTGGAAATAATTATAACTGTTTCTTGAAGAGATTAACACATGATTTGTTAGAAATAAGCTTTCAGAAGAGAACCGGTTGAATTTCCAAAAGTGAAAAATTCATCAGTAAGAGAATCTATTTTTTGGTCCACGATATTCTAATATAATTTCTGTAATTGTTCCATTCTTGATTCCTATTCGGAGTGTTCGCTCTACCCAGGTAGCACAACATTTTGACGTATATTCTACTATATTGTTCGATATTATATAATATTATGTGACATTGTACAATATTATACAATATTGCGAATATTGTACAATATATTTGTTCTACTGGAGCAATCGGGCCTAATACCTGATTTCTAAGCCATTAGAGATAGGCATACACTTCTAACTAGAAAAATGCACTAAGTGACATAAAGAATTTTATTTTATGTTGTTTGAGTCCATAAATGCACTGCTAAAAATTACGAAGTCCAAATTTCTATATAGTCCCACAGTCCTGTATCAAATTTAGTAAAATTATCTTGCCGCCCTAAAGAAAAAAAGTACCGCGTACGATTTAAACTGACCGATCTATGAAGCTTTAAATATCACTAATTTTGGCGATTTTAAATCATTGCAACGGGTGGCTTGAGGAAAATCCGCCAATCAATGATGACTCGAGTAAGAGGCGGGCTCTGATTGGTCAAAAATAATGAAATTCAATGCTTCATAACTTAGTCAATTATAGTCGCAGAAGAGTGGATCTTCTTTTTTGTTTGAAATGTTAGTGCGCCATGAATATATTATTAAATATGACTTGCGGAATAGGAGACTGTATAAAAATGTATAGTTCGTAAATTGTTTTAGCAATATATTTACTGACTCAAATAACATAAAATATATTTCATTATTTCATTGAAATCAATAAAAATTCTAATGAATAAAAGATTCCCCTGTATATTAAGCTCAATGATGTTTTATATTACGAGTATCGCACCATCTTCCATACACTCGACTAAAAATGATGAAAAACTGTTTCGAACCCAAGAATTTCAGTAATTTTTGTTGAAGTCTTTGAAAACAATCTAAAAGCTTTGCACACCTGTTCTTTAAGATTTTTTTTTCCTTTTACAGTTTTTATACTTTTTCTTGGTTTGTTATCCACCTCCACCCTCCATTCATCTAACACAGTGATGCGTAAACCGTGGGTCACGACCCCCCCAAAGGGGTCGTGAGAAATTTTTTGGGGTCGCTAAAGGTAAAGAAATTTATTTCACAATAAAAAATATTAGGATTTTATTCAAAAATTGTGGTTGCGATCCTCAGAGGGGTCGCGACCATGGTTAACATAGTTCCAGAAGGGTCACGAAAAAATTTTACATGAGGTCGGAAATATAAATAGTTTAGTTAAATATAAATACTAATCTAACATATGTTTCCAATGTACCTCCTTCTGGGGTTTCATTCAGTTACGCTAGTTAGATACTTATTCAATTCACTACGTATATAATAATTTAATCTATAAAATAGCTATTTTGCTAGGAAGGTGAAAATAAATTTACACTCCAAGGGCTAGGATCAAAACAGAGATATTTCAAAGTCACATGTCCGAAAAACGCCCAGAGAGCATCTTGGCTACAAGAAATGCCCTAGAATGTATAACTAAATCAGCAAAATCAAAAGCTATATACAATGAATAACACTAATCACCGAGTCAGTGCGGTAGTTTTCAACATAATGTTTATAAAGAGAAAATTCATTGAAACAGAATCGCATCATTTAAATAATCGCATTAAATGGAAACATTTATCACAGTTTTTTTTATCACGTGTTTATGTTACGGTTAATGTGGGTAATCGGTAATTATGCATAATAACCTAGTTAAGCCGGTTAAAGTGGATAATTTATGAGAATTTATCACATTAACCGGTTATTATGCATAATTACCAATGAAGTTCGGTCCATGTGATTATTTTCAACTGAGTGGTTTTCGGCTCCTCTAATATCCTTTTAAGTTGGTCTTAAAATTTAAAAAAAATAATTTTAATTAAATGTTTTTAAGTAGAATTTTTATTTATTTAGTGATTTTATATTCCCTCGATTACGTAATTGAACGATTTTTATCGATTTATGAATTTAATAAAAGTCGTTTGCGTGGAATTTTATGAAGTCGCTTTTTCATATTTTGGAATTGATCATTTAGAAATCTGTCTTCACTTGGGTGGTGGTTTCCTTGATTCTTCTCTTTATTCTTTTTTCTTTTTTTTTTGTTAAATTTAGAGTGGTTCTTCCCAATTACAAATATTATAACTGAGTAAATCGATTAATTCTTCACTATTCCTTGTTCTGAAAAACATTTGCCGCTAGTAACGAAGCTACTGGGGGAAAAAACTTTATATATATTTTTTTATATATATAAAACTTTATATATATTCTCTGAAGTACCAGTGTTTTTCTCTAATTTTTTCAATTTTCTAACATTCAATGAGGTAGCGAAGCTAATAGGTTCCGGTTGTAAACAACCAATGATTAAAAAAAATTTTATAGAATTGTTATTTAAAAAGGAAAGCAGAATTAAAACTGGACAAGAAAAAAAATTTTTATGCAAAAATTAAAAAGAATAAAAGAATTTAATTGAAAAAAGAAATGAAATTAGAAAAATTACGACAATGTTTAAGATGCGCGCCATTGCAGCAGCATAACAAAAAACAGAGAACAATAGACAGATATACCAATAAAGCCTAAATTAAAAAAAGTAATACAAGCAATCCTATAGTATTTGAAGTAAACGAAATTCATACCGCAAAAACAAGGAATCCATTCTAGTTCACTTTTTCAAGGGCTAGAAACTATTCGAAATGGATTCAAAAGAATATTTAAAGAGTTTTCTGTAGAAGCAGGCCTATTTTTCGCCAAGAAAAAGCTTCTCATAGCCCGAACTCCCCAAAAAATCAACCAGGAGCAAAACCATAAGAACAAACGTCAAAAGAAAAAGGAAAAAGCATTAAACACGCTACTAAGAGCAACAAAATACTAGCCATCAAGCTTAATTAATAAACTTTCATAAGGTTCCGGTTCCCCTTGTTAGCGAAGCCATAGTATGTTTTTTTAAGTTAACAAAATCTGCCAGGTGCCCATTTAAGATGCCGCAGACATCGCGAGCACAATTTATCCTGCTTCACCTGAATATTTAAAAAATACAGATTCCTTACATTCAACGAACTAGCGAAGCTACTAGGTGGCAGTTGAAATACTACATTTGAAACAGGACGTAGTACAAAAACAAACCGTAGATGTTTAATAGTTCTTAAAAAGGAGGCATTAAATATTAATAGAATCAAAATATGAAACAACCAGTCATTCGTTCTATCCAAAACGTTCATTACAAGAGTAAGAAGAAACCCAAAAAAATCTCGATCGATTAATATTTACAATCAGTTTACAGTTAAATGTGAAAGCACAAGTACTAGAGACCTGAAGCATTATCGCATGACATAAAAATTACGTTAGAGTTGATTATTCAGTAAATTTTGCTTAATTAATTGCATTTACCAATGACGTTTGGCCAATAATATCACATGTCAATGTAATTAATCACATTGACTGGACTTCATTAGTAATTATGCATAATAACCGGTTAATATGGTGAATTCTCATGAATTATCCACTTTAACTGGTGTGACGTCTCTCCCCTTCCTGACCTTTCCCACGACAGAGACGACCACCCAGCGAAGTCCCCGGAGCAACGCAAGAGGAGCGTAAGTGGGTAATAAAACTGCCAACTTTACGCAAGCCTAAAGGGGTCCAACTGAGTGCGGTATTGTTTAGCAGACCACCTGCGTGTAAGCCGACAAAGACCGCCGGTCAAGACTAACCGCATCCAATCATCACCATGGAGGAAGGCACACGACTGCGGTTGGGTGATTTGTCCAGCTTGAGGACGAGTCACCGAGAGATAATTCCTGAACCACTCCCCTGGCCTCTGAAGGCAAGGCGTTTGAAAAGGGAGGAAACAGAAGACAGAGAGATGAAATGAAAACACGCGGAGAGCCATCTCCGTTGTGTTGATTTGAGATTCGCAATCGGAACTAAGACGGAACGCGCGCCTTGACCCCGTGTTAGCCGAGCACCTTGGCTGGAAAGAGTCCCTTGGTGGATCGTTGCATCGATCGAGAGTTCATTTAACCTCGATGTGTTATACCGACCCTCGGTATTTCTCCAACTCATCCTGAGTATCTATTAGCCAAAGCCTTGGCTAGAAGTGTCCCTGTGGTGGACAGTTGCATATTATCGAGCATTTACAACCTCGATATCTTACGTCGACCCTCGGTGTTTCCTATAACTCGTCCTGAGTTACTATAGACTGCTGAACTCGAATAGTTCCTTGAACTTTACGATAAAATTGTATCTCGGAGTATTCTCACCGTTAGTAACTTCGACGAAGTCAAGTTACGCATTGTCCGTTGGCTCTCGTGATCTATATCCGGGACTTGTTTATCTCCGTTCTTGAAATATGTATATACCAAATGTATAAATATCTGTAAAATAGATATTTATTCAAGAATATAATTGAATTTAAAATGTTGGAATTCTGTGACTTTTTTAAATCTGTTGATCTTTGATCAAACCCCAGTAACAGTGGCCCACGACATCACACCAGCTTAACTTGGTTATTATGCATAATTACCGCGGTTATTATAAGAATAACAAATTATCCACATTAAGCGTAACATATATATATATATTGTCAATTCATTGAAACTAAATTGAATTCAAACGAAAGTGAATTCAACATAATCTTTTCATGCTTCTTCACATCCAATTCTGATTCAAACTCTATAAAAGAATGCTATACATCTTCCATTCAATTCACACAGTGTATATTATAAGTATATATATATATATAAAAGAGGCAAAACATAATAGAAAAACAATAAAATAAATAACAAACATTCATATCAAATTCGAAAGGATATGAAAAAAAAACGAATTGAAAATAAATCCGAGTAAAGACAAAAATGCGAATAGTAACAGATGGAAAAATATATAAATATATCACATACACAATGAATGCGCTAAAAGCTGCAAGTTCAAAAGCGCTGTGGTAGATAGAGTATAAATCGAAAAATGAAAGAGTATAAAATGTGAAATGAAAAAAAACGCAATAAAAGCACAATAACATTTCTTCAGGGGATGAAATTATTGTGAATTGCTAAATATAAAAGTTTGACATTTTCTTGCAATCAGTTATGCCGCAAGGACTAAAACACTGATTTTCATCCCTAATGCCAAACCAACCAGAAAAAAACAGAGAGTGGAGTTTTGTATAATTAAAACAGAATTACGATGTGATAACATTAGAGAAAAGTAAGAAAAAATATTTTACGTACCAGAAGGACGGATGTTGACGTGGCAGTGTAAGCGGAGGGTCACGCTACAGACTGGCGTTGAAGGGGTGTGAACAGGATGTCAAGTGTCAGTTTTCGCGCTTAACTTTGGCTGTTGCCAGGGGAGTGTAGTATGTTGTGAACGATGAAGATTAATGGAAGAGCGAAAACGATATATAGATAGCGTAGAGAAATAGTGGAAGAAATCAGTAAAAAATGAGAGACCAGTGAAAAATGTTTAAAAGATGCGTTTTCGAGGTAATTAATTATACAAAATTATAATTATTATACAAAAATTATTATAATTATTATAATTTAATTATACAAAAATTATTATAATTATTATAATTTAATTATACAAAACTCCACTCTCTGTTTTTTTCTGGTTGGTTTGGCATTACGGATGAAAATCAGTGTTTTAGGCCTTGCGGCATAACTGATTGCAAGAAAATGTCAAACTTTTATATTTAGCAATTCACAATAATTTCATCCCCTGAAGAAACGTTATTGTGCTTTTATTGCGTTTTTTTCATTTCACATTTTATACTCTTTCATTTTTCGATTTATACTATATATATATATATATAAATGTCATGAAAGTCAAAAAATGTTGAAATAAAATGGAGAGACTGTAGTAAATCGGTGAAAGCGTATAGATGCTTATCAGGGCAAGTAAAATCTATACGAACCGCTAAAAAATTAGTGAAATCATAATGTTTTCTGCGAACAATGCTGGCATAAGGCTAAAAACACTGTCCTTTACCCCGAACATTATGATAAACCAGGAATTTGAATGAAATACAAATAAAAGAAATGATTTTACGAACCTAAAACTGAGAGATGCTGCGAACGGGAGACTTGACAAAGGAATGAACTAAACGCGTCATGTAGGGTCCGGATGTTTACGAAAATATCAAGTTACTTCTGAGGTTTTACAATTCTGCTATGTTTATTTCTTATTTGTTATATATATATATATATATATATATATAACTTCACTATTCTTATATGGCTGTATAAAAAGTATACATTTTGTTATAGTTCTTATCCATTTAAAGAAGTAATGTATTGATCATTAATTCAATTTAAAAGAATAAAAAAAGCTGAAAGCTGACTTCTAAGTTATGCATTTTCCATACTAGGGTTTATGCTAAGCCTTAAATCAATATTATTTTTAATGTGCGTTATTTTGAAAAGGTCAAAACAAAACGGATCGTATTCTAAATTAATATGCAGTCATTGTTATTAAATTTAGTGTAAGAAAATAGTGATGAACGAGTTTCGTAATAAGAGAGTCTGTCAAAACCAAACAGAGTATGATTATAAACGAGAAGGGTATTAAAGAATTGCCACCATTAATCATATAAATTTCCCGCGATATTAAAATTAATGAAAATACATGTTATGTGATTATGCATAAAATGAAAATGGATGAAATATTAGCACACTAATAAGATTAACTGCGTATGAATATGGTAATTATAAATTTATGTGAATCCATTTAACCTTTTACGCATGCGAACCATCTCTTATATACAAAATCCCTTACATAAATGTTTGATGAATAAAATATATTGAAAATTAAAACATGGAAATGAAACCAATAATTGGATTATTTCTAAAAATAAATATGAAATTTCTGAAAGTTTGCATCAGTGTTATTTTAGCATAGAAGAATAATATCGAAAAATGCTCTCGCTAGCTATACAGAAATGCATATATGTAAGTAAAAAATGATGCCTTCACATTAAAAGATTACCGAAACATCAAAAATGCAATTTCAGCCTCAAGTTCATTTTGCATTACAGTAATAAATATTTAAGAGAACTAAGTAAAATAAAGCTCCTAAAAAGATTATAAAGATGCATTGAGATAAGTCATTGCTTAACAAGTACCATTTCATAGAATATAATGGACTGTTTTACAATAAGAATTCATTTTATGGAAAGCTTAAGTACATTAATGTATTTCAAAACTCTTTCACTTATTGGTTTGCAATATTTTCTTTCCGGGCTGCTAATCGTAAAATGGATCAGACACTAACAAATGTTTTTTCGAGCAAAAACTTTCAGGTTTAACTTTAACCCTCTCGCACCGAGCGAGGTGGTCTCGGGCGGTCTAAGAGCTTCTCCTTAACAACGACGAAGGCCGGTCTGAGGCGGTTGGCGTCTTTTGAGGCGAAGTTCTGACATCGCTTCGGTGATAATCGCGGTACGGGGTCTAATTATACTTGCCAACCATAGCCCATTTCCATGCGCCTTAAAGGAGGGTTATATCAAGGAATGCGGTAGTGGGGTAAATGATCACTCAGGTTGGGAGAGTCCAATTCATGTCGTCTCCTCCCAAAAAGCCAGGGTTTTAAAGGGGCTAGAAGGAAAAAGTCACCTCGGGATTAAAGAGTTAAAGCCACGCTTTAGCGTGCATTTTTGGTTCTTTGCGTTGGAGAAAAACATTCTACATAAGAGCCAAAAGAAGTTCTAGACCTCAGCTTATTGCCTTGTGCAATTTATTTTTTTGGGAGCAGTTAACTTTTGTTCTTTTCGACAGACAACTTCGACAATTTGCGTATCTGAAGATGATGTCAGGATAATATGAATAAGATAAAAACATCAAAATCAGCAAAATTGGACTTAATATAGGACTAAGAAACTTTAGGTATGGAGTTGTAAATGAGAAACATAACTGTAGATCTGTAAAAGAATTTCAAAATCTACCAATCTCTTTACGGTAAAGAAATTTTGAAGATTTTATTTCCATTAGAATTATTTGTTCTGAAGTAACCTCGAATAAATTTAAAATAAAAATCCATACTTAAATTTACCATTTCAAGGAATTGACCGTTTTTTATCTTCTTCAATTTTGCATTAGGAAGCCTGGTTTTTCAACCAAATAAAGAACAACAATATAAGAGAAATAGTGGGTCCAGATTTAAGCAATACCAAGCAGTCTTGCAATAGGCCTTTCTGATCAAAACTATGTTAATCTTCTAAAATCAATTAGAATAAAAAGAAAAGAATTTATTGTCTGACACTCTATGAAGACAGGCAGCTATCTTACTTTAATTTACTAGTTTCTACTTTCAAACCTTGGAAACAATTTCCTCTTGCGTAATTAAAAAAACATGCTTAGTCAAAATATTTGGTAAGAAAATAGTTCCCTCTAAAACAATTTCGTTCACAAAATAATAAATCCTAAATTTCTTTCAGACAATCTGGGAGAACTTTCTAGAAAGTACTCTCGAGATCACATACATAATCGCTTGCCACTTCCAATTTATGAAATGTTAAAAGTTTGGCTTTCCTGAAACTACCGTCAATAAAATTTAAGTGGATTTTGAAGATTTTGGGTGGCAAGTGGTTGTATCTCACTTCCCGTTTCAAAATTTTAAAGATTTTATACTTTGAAACCAGTATTTCTTTTGTTGCTGTTGCACATGTTTAAGTAACATGTGTAGCAGGAGATAAAATATTTTTTAATAATCTCGATCAGAATTTCGAAAGAAATTCAACTTCAGATGTTATGCAAGTATGTAGTTCTTGGGTAATTAAATTGTTTGCAGAAATTTTAGTTCAAGTTGTTAGATACCTCATTTACTTAGTCTCAAAAATATTTGACAAATTTATAATTTATGAAGCTAGGAAGAAGCCAATAATCATAAAAATGATTATGAATTACTTCTGAAGAAAAATAAACTGCTAATATTTTGACATCAATCTATAAACTTCCCTGCTTTTAAATTTTCAAATCTTTACTTTTACTTTGAATAAGTTAAATAAAAGTTAAGAAAAAAAATAGTTGTAGGTTGTGATACTGTGGAAAAAAAACTAATGATCTTCTTAATCTTTATTCAACCAAGAAAACTATGTACATTAAATATGACGGAAAAAAATGCTCTGCCAAAAAAATATATATTAAATTTAAATGCATATAGACCTCATTCTAAGGTTTATAAAAGCTTAAGAAACCAAATTGAACTTAGGGATCATAGTTTATAAAGTTGAAAAACCTTCTATTATATACAATTACTTTATTTGAAGATATTATAAAAGATTTTAAGTACTTGACTAAAAAGAAAATTTATTTTTAGTGATTGAAAATTTTAGGTCTTTCAGGACCGAAAAACGGAAGCAAAATTTATACATGAATAAAAAAAATCATATGGCTACTGTGTGAATTCTGAATACACCAAACTGCTTGTTACTAACAGTTTACAAACTCATGACACTTGAGAAATTAATTAAATTTCTGTAATAGGTAATTTCAATTTGAATAAATTTATGAAACTTACAAACAAATGACTATTGATCTTTAATTATATCTAACGGTATCTTTATGTTTGCATATTATTTTTAACCACATCAAGCTCCAGGTATAACTTTTATCTTCAAAACATGAGTTAGAAAGTGAATACAATTGTCTGAATGAATAGTAAGCGTTTTATGAGGAGGTACAAAGTATTGCGCTTCGACAATTATTATTCGTCTTGTTTTGATTTCTATCTCAAAATATGGCTGTAAACTATCTTCTTCACTTTCCTCCATTTATCTCTCTCTTACCGAAGAGGTTCTCTAATTAACCTTCTTCTGGATCCTGCACTTAAGAATAAAAGATGAGACAATCTTGCCTTAATTTCAGGCATCCAACTACTTCATTTAGTAGAGCTCCTGTAGGAATTTCAGGCATCCTTGGCGCAGTTTGGTGAGGTCTCGATTCCGAAAGCCTCATTTGCCATCATTACTTCTAATTACATCCACGCCAAGTTTCAGTGTTTGTTAGCATTATCTCTCTTATTAATTGTCCTAATAATGCAGACTTTGACAGCGTCCCTAATTGGAGTCCGAATGCGGAGAATCTGGCAGGCGCCAGACTCCTGAAGAAATGCATTTCTCGCAAACGGATGGAATGTTGATGAAGGAAAAGAAGATATATAATTCTACATTCTACAGAGTCTACTAGAACTATTGCCCAAACAACGATTTCCAAGTATTTTCATCTATGAAGTGCAGGATATTTTATTGACTGGAATGGAATGCTTCGTGTAAGGAAAGGAAGTATTTATTTATAAATAACCAAGAAGTCACACCAAATGCAGGAGCGTTTTACCTCTGTCGTATTTAATCCTCTAAACGCACAGTTATTTGAATGCAATAGCTTAAAGATCAGAAAAAAATCTTAAGGTGAATAATTCGAACTTTTCGTATTTATTCAAATTTTTGAAATCTTAATAACATTTTATCCGTGGATTTTTTTAAATGCATGTAATCTAGAAGTATCTGCGTTTGAACTGAACATGGAAATTGGAAAAAGCTTGTTGGGCTGCTTAGAGAATTAAAACACACCATGAACTACGCGCCTCAACGGCTTAGTGATAAAGTATCAGTTTCGGAATCCAGACACGATTCTACCGAAGATCTACCTCGGGCGTGGATTCGGTGCATGTTAATAAACCAAAGTAATGAATAGATAGTCGCGTCTTGTGTTTTTGAAAGAAAAAGACATTCATAAAGGATTGTTGCAACGACTTTGCGTCACCTTCGGTATTTAACACCTGAAAATTTCTCAACAGCTTCGAATGGACATAATTCCTTCTAATTAATGCCTTTGATGAGTATTGCTCCTGAAGCGTACTAGAGTCAAAGTTTAACTGCGCACAGCCATAGAATCTAGATTAATATATTTTTTAAGAATAAATTGACAGGGAAAGTATGTATAGTTTCCACAATTGGGTTCAATTTAGAGATTAAGGTCACAGAATATCAAGCGGCTGAGTGTCCGCTACGCACACATGCTTCTGCCAGCATCCAACTGACGCCTCAGGTATAGTTCATAGTTGAAAAGAGAATTCTGGAACCATCAAGAATTCCCAAGTTCACTATGACAATGTTAGTGATCAACCACATCCCACCATTCTACCGTCAGTGTCCACTTCACATTCGGAACGAATCTGGGAATGATAATTGGCATATTTTCCAACAGCAGGATTTCGCTGAACGACTAATCTACACTCCGCTTCCACACACATCTATCCCAAATTGGTGAGAAATCATGTTGTGATTTCAGGTACAGGGGCATGTTGTGGTATCTAAGTCAAAGTGCAAATAATTTGAGTTAATTAACAAAGGAGATGCAAAATTAATGCATGTTCGAATTTATCTGCCCTGCAAAATTACCACTTTACTTATCATGGTAAATTTCCACTTTCTTATTAATGGAAGGTAATTGTATTTCTAAGGAAAAAAAATACTCTTAGAGGATTGTTGGTAAGAAATTAAAAATGCATTCAGTTCGTTTTACCTCCTATATTTACCTCGGTTGTTTGGCACTATAAAATTTCCATTTTTTAAAAATCGTAATTTTACCTACAATGAAACACTTCTTTTTGCGCCCTATTATTTTTAATTGTTATATCCATTGAAAATTATTTCATCTCATTCGCTGGAACTAGTTAGCAGGAACACTTCCTGCTGGAGGCGAGAAATGAAAAAACAAAGAAAGAAACAAACTAAGAATGAAAAAATTCGAAAACGAGCTAATTGAGTTTCTTAAAATGTCATTAAGCACCCCCAAACCCCAACCTCTCACCCCATCCCCTTCCCTAGCCTCTGGACAAGTCCAAAACCGAAAAGAATAAAACTCCGATGTTTTCTTAATTAAAAACACTGGCTTTAATTTTAATCTTTTGTACTTAGAATGCAATTGCACAAAGCATGGAAAAAAGTTGTTAACGCTTTTTCCAGCTTTCCTCCGCAAAAAATCCAAACCCTTGATTGAGGGAGTGGGAAAAAAAGAGGAAATTTTCTTATTTCTTTGAGGACAAGCAGCAATTAAATTTCTTGTTGGACTTTATTTGATGAGTCAACGGGACTGTTGACATTCATTCGCTTTATCTCCCCATCAACTCTTATCCAGTCCCCAAGTAAACCTGATGGACCACAGGGGACACTTAAGTGTGTAAATTGGCCAAACGCGGGCCATGTACCAGGGGAACCAGATCGAGAAGGGTTGGGGGAGGTCTATCATTCCCTGTTTACGCTTTCCTTTGGTCTCTCAAGCAGAGAGAGTGGTGGCTAACTCTGATGGTACACGATTTTTAACTTAGCTGATGCAGGTGTAAGGTTGGCCATGAAGGGTTACAAGCGCAAAGGATTAGCGTTAGCTTTTAATGGGCGACACAGGTGATTCATTTGCATCGTAAAAGTCATTTCTAAAACAACTGATTTAAGAGTTTTGTTTTCTAGAAGAACTTTGTTTTCTAGGATATGTTTAAAATGTATATTACGAATGAAGTATTGTTATTTTCTTGATTTTCTGCAGAGTGCACTGTGACTGCATTGTAGGTTTCAGTTGTGAATTATAGAATATGCAAGTATTCGCACGCACGTTTAAACATAATTGAACAAACAGATATTCCCTCAAGTGGCACAAAATACTCTATTACACCATTACCATATTCTTGAGATATTGAGAATATTGAAAAACACCGTAAAATATTGTGTAATATTTTGGCGTTACTGATGTTTTATGATGGTTTGAACAGATGATAAATATTTTCTTTGCTGTAACAAAGGACAGGAATTTGTATGAATGTTCAGATTTGGCGCGCAGATGAATTGGCAGTCAAGCTCAGTACAAATAAAAATATAGTTTCCTTATACGTTATTTAATCAAGCTTGATTATTTCCTATCAAATATTTAGTGAATACATGGAATACATTGTTTTTTCATAGCGTTATCTCAATTTTTAAAATACTTTACTCTTCTTGATATTTTTTGAAAAGGTTTGTTCGGATTATACTCTTTTTGATAAAATAAGACAGTTACCTTCGAAATGTAATAATTAATACAAATTTAAGAGCATAAATACAAAAGCAATAAGGGTTTGATTTTACAACACACTTTATAAAATATGCAGTCGTCGTATTTTCCAATGTTTTTATTGTATTATCATCATAAAAGATAGTGGCTCCTTCTCGTGATTCACAGAAAGCGATCTGAAAGAGTTTCAGAATGCCTTTCATGCATATATTCTCTAATCTATAACCTTCTATTATCACTATAAAATAAATTGGATCTTTGTAGAGACTCACAGAAAGCAATCTGAAAAGGTTTCTGTCCTATTGTGCCTCATTTCTCCAAGTGAGAACTCTTTTCGCGCAAGCAGGGTCACACATGATACAAAATACGCCTATATTAGGGATTCTCATAATATTTTCTATAATGAAACTAAAATTTAAAAAGGAAAAAGAGAACGATAATAAATAACAATTATATGACAAATAGAAAGTTATTTAATTTAAAATTGTCTTTCAGTAAATTAAATGTTTTTAAACAGAAATGATTTTCTCAAGTACTTTTCTGACCTTAAGACATTCCTACTTTTTTCCTAGTTTATCTGTACTTGACCCTACAGGAAAACGAGATACAGTTAGTTAAAGTTTGGTCTAAATTTTAAAGTATTTTTCATTAACACTTTGTAAAATGTGTTTGTTGCAGTTTCCATCTTTGTTTTTCGTTTTCTTATCTTTCTTTCAAGTGGCATGAATATGTCGAAATTTAGTGATAATCTTAGACAATATTTCCTTTTTTGGTGTCTATAGAATATCACTTTTATTTATTTCTGAGAATGTAAATACATATTTTCCAACAAACTATGGTCTGTATTTATTGTACAGAATAAAGCAATTTTACCTATAAAAGAGATGCTTTAGCACACAATTACAAAATCACTCAAGAAAGCACAATCTTCCCAAATTATGCAAATATTCATTTGCAATGGGAAATGGTGAATTTATTAATCGTGCTCTTACGTATGAGTTTATAAAATCTTTCTAAATGCTAAGAAGTATGCACATAATTTAATACTCCTCTTCATAACCT
This sequence comes from Araneus ventricosus, assembly GCA_013235015.1. Classification (NCBI taxonomy): domain Eukaryota; kingdom Metazoa; phylum Arthropoda; class Arachnida; order Araneae; family Araneidae; genus Araneus; species Araneus ventricosus. The sequence goes on along the minus strand of BGPR01000055.1, from coordinate 611,963 downwards.
TATGATATTATTTTTTTAATGTTACGTTAGCTTTTACTCTTTTATGTGCATTAATTCTCAAATATTTTTGAATATTAATTATGGTTCATTTGAATTTTCTGCATAATGTACCTGGATAAGTGGTAGTTGTTCGATTACAGTTACTTTTAAAAAGATCGTGCTAAGCAAGGCATGTATTAAGTGTATATTTCAGAAGTTCTTTTAGATAAAGCTAACATTTGCTTAGGCCTATGAACTTCGTAAAATTCGTTTAATGGATAATACCACTCATCTTAAATTATTTCCATAATGTTGACGCATTTTTTTTATTTATAAATCAAAATGTGTAGTTAGGAGGAATAAATTTATTTTTAAGAACGTTTATTTGAAGAAATCAAGTTATTTATACTTTAACGCATCAATTATTTATCACGTTATACTTTACATCAATAATTTACTTCATACTTCACTTAATTCAAACGAGGTGCACACGAAGTCAGGAAAGGGAAGAGGCACACTCAAGCCCTCTTTCTTCATTTGTTTATTCAGCGTAATTATGAATAAAATAGTTGTATTCTCGCATATCGCAAAAATGTTTTTAGCTAGCCTTCATGCAGTATTCTATACATTGCTTTAAACCAATATTATGGGAAAACTAGATTTAAACTAAAACGCACCACAACAAATTATCTTTGTCCACATCTCTACTATAACCTTTGAACTTCAACCCACCCTTCTATTTTTGAACAACAAATATGATTATTTTTGTAGGGTACAAGCTTATTTCGATTGTATTTTATTAGGATTTTTACATTAACGTTCTTATTAAATTTTAACATCTGAGTATTAATTTATTATGTAAGAAATATCAGTTCTGGATTACATTTTTGTAATTATCCTAATGCATCTTTATTTTTATATTAAATAGTGGAAGAAAATTTGATAATACGGAAAGTCAACATATTTGTCCGAACTCTTTTTAAAAATTTCAAAAGAAATTTTAAGATTTGCTATTTGACAATATAATCTTTAAAATTCGTCTTTTATCTTTACTTTTAAATAATTTATAGATAATTTTCTTTCCAGATTGCTAGACAATTTTTTTTAAATATAAGTGCGAAGAAATTATATGAAACTTGGGGCGAAATATATTGATTACGATCTTTCAATAGAGAAAGTGTTTTTAATTTCTATAATGCTCTTTGCTTTTGATTACTATATATCACAATAGGTGGCAGCACCAAATATGCCTCGACCTGGTTTGCAAAAGTAAATGATTTGATGCTGTATAATTACAAAAATCGTTACATAAATTTCCAGTGATTTTTTCAAAGCAATATCATTGATATTTCATGTCGTTCTTGATTTATTTTCTTGAATAAATGGATATTACTTGCTCATTTGATTATAAATAGTTTTAAATGCGAAATATTTCTTGCTTTCCCGTAATCATTTTGAGGAAGCTTACTTAGATTACAACAATGAGAGAGTTTAGGCTACATTATCAAGATATGGCACATTTTATATTCGATTATTCAACGATTAATTGTATGTCCATGAAGCTAACCTTGTGAATATTAGAAGAAGAATATGAATTTACTCACTAGAAAAGGTTGTAAAAAATATTATAAGCATTCATTTCACTTTTATCCCTTTTTGTCTACACAGAGATATTATTTCAGTGCATTTTATTGGTCATTAATGTGGTATAAAATTTACAAAACTAACCTTTAAACTAATTTAGCGCTCATGATTTAATTAGATTAACAGCATTACAAAAAATAGATTATTAGCATTACAAAAAACAGCACATCTTTAAAATGAGAGGTCAGTGAACATGATTTGTTAGTTTGATTTCTGAGGTGAATTTAGCAGTTACTGACCATAATCACTCAATATAGAAAACAGATTAATGGGCCATGTTTTTATAATTAAAAATAAAGGATTATCTAAATTCATTTTTTAAAAAATGCTACTTGTAATGGAACAACTTCGATTTTTCCGACAATACCTGACTGTTCAAACAATGACAATATAAATCATAAAAATGAACTAATTTTCGAAATTGCTTTGTTCCAAAAAGTGGTGATGCTTGTCCCTGTGTCTCAGAAATGCTTAATAGTTCCCTGTGTAATGCTTAATAGTTCCCTGCGTAATGCTTAATAATGCCCTGTGTAATGCTTAATAATGTCCTGCGTAATGCTTAATATCGTTGATGAACCTTGGAGTACCCACCTTTTTGAATACCCACCATGTCTCGAACTGGAAACAGTTTCAAGATAATTTTATCTAAACATTGTTAGTTTCAATTTTGATATTGATATGTGCATAAAAGTAAAAAAAAAAAAGATAAATATGAGTGAAACAGAAAAAATGACTACAACTATTGTCTTAAACAAGACGAATGTTTTTGGAAAACAAATTCTATTGTTGTCTAACACTAATTTTATTCAGCTTTCTATAAATAAAAGTATTTTGTTTCAAATCATCGTTCAGATTCGACTTCTTTTGATTCAATCAGGTCCAAACTCTATAGCATAGTTCTGCACAGTGGAGACCATTCCCCATTACCCATTGATAATGACAAACAGCTTTAAAGAAACAGAAGCATTCTAGGAATGTTATTAGCTCAAAGAAGAAGCTAGAGATATTGGTTTTTTTGTATAATATATTTATTTTTCATTTAGAATTACTTAGACCTCAACTATTTATCTCAATTTATGACGAAACGTAAACTAAAATAAATCTATATTTTGCAATATCCAATATCCTAAGTAAAACATATAATTTACAATGGACTATTATTGCAAAAAATTACCTTTTATGTTATTAAGAAAACTTTTATGTCTAGAAGTATGGTTCATATTCAGTGTATTCATTTAGCTAATTATTTTCAAAGTACTAAACTGTCAACAAAATTTTTTGAGGTTCGGTTCAAAATTACTACACATCTCGATGCTGCAATGCATCATTTATCAATGTATTTCACTGAAGGCTAATTCATATGTAGACTAACAACACGCATGGAATTAATTATATGCTTACGATTTCCTTTCACTATCTTAAGATTTTCTTTCTTTTTAGTGCCTGTATTGATTCTATAATATAAGAATTGATATTCAAAGGGAGTTCTCTTTCATTTATTGGTTAACAGTTTCCGAGAGAAAATTTGGGATTCCAAGCAACTCATAGTGCAATGAATGAATTTCTTTCAATCTTATTTTTAAATTATGAAAATCATTCTTTTCTGACAATTAATTATTTAATAAAGAAATAGAAGATATTTACCAGATAAAATAAATAAAAATAAAAGCAATTACCTAACTTGTATTCCTGATATTGGAATTGAATCACTTGTTTATGATAACAGTTTCTGTTGCTTTTTATGGTTTAAGGTTTTGTTTTATTTTTAGAAGTGAAGGGGCGGGAATGATTCATTCCTGAAATTCAAATGACTTACATTTCCTGGGAGTATTTCTTGATTTCAACGTAAAGATCTTTGATAGAATAGTACATAATAATATGTGCATTTCAATTTTTAATTGGATATATCGTCGCTTAACAAGCAAACCACCTATCTCAATTTTTTGAAATTTCAAAGAGGAAGAAAAAAAATGAATTTATCACAACCAATAACGTATATTTATGAATTTTTTTAACATTTGATATGAACATGAGATCGAAATGTTCCATCGGGATGTTAAAAAAAATTCAGATATATTCATTATTGGTTGCGAAAAATTCAACTTTTTCTTCCTTTTTGAAATTTCAAAAAATTGATTTAGGTGTTGGTGGTGGTTAAGCGACGATATACTTAATAATTTGGATTGCTAAATTTAGTAAGGCATCCGTATCTGTGGGTAAGGATTGTAAAACATTAAACTTAGTTAAGTGATTTTACGTTTCAATTCATGAAAATAATTCAGGTGGTTATACCAAAGTGCAGTGAATCTGAAATAAAAAAAAAATTAAAAACCAAGGTTTAATATCCTAACCGTAATAATGTATAATCTTCAAAAATCAAAGCAATTATTATTTTATATATAAAAAAACTGTGTTGCAAAAAATATCACAAGGAAGAACAGTTTACCCTTTATAAGACCATTTTTTTCTAGTAGTGGTATAATAAAATAACTTTGGTATTGAGAATAATTTAAGAAAAGAAATTCATTTAGCTTATTGGATGACATGATTTTTTGTTAATGAATTTTATTAATTAATAATTAATAACCCACTTTGTTATGCTTTGAGATAAGAAATTGGAACATCCAGGTTTTTGTTTCATCGAAAAATTAGGCGAGAACTTACGCCAACCCTTAAAAATGCGTTGAAAAATTTATGAATTTGGTGGGAAGTATATTCCCATGGCCTTAGAAAGGGTTAATGGATTTATTATCAATTAAATATAGTAAATATTATTATCAATAAATTATAATACACTCAATGAGGCTATAGTATTGCTTGCATGCCCATATAGGATAGTAGGTAAAAATCTACGTCAGTTGAAGAAATTACTGCACTACTATCTATAAAAATCTCATGCCATTTAGGAACTTATGAACACACACACTATTTATTCTATGGTTATAGATGAAAACTTAATCATAAAAAATAAGTGTTTGAACAATCGCAATTGTCCAAGTTCGATGACAGTCACCAAGTCGATTTAATCCTCTATTTAAATTACGAAACAAAAAAGTTGTAATAACAGTCGATAGAGGGCGCTAAAGGTAATATAAATTACCTAAGAATGAAGTGCATGTTTTATCATTTCGTAGCCACTATCACAACTTTTTACATATCTATATTGAAATAATTTTAAAAAATTGTGCTCTTTAAGTTTTAGAAAATCCTTATTTAAGATATTGCATGTTGCATACTAATTATTTTTATGCAATAATTCAGATTTATCAAGAATCAATTATTTTATAATTCGAATGAAAGATTAATTTGTTTATTTCTTGTAAAAATTCTATGTGTATGTAAAAACAAAAAACCAATATTGAGTTTGATGGCTTATAATATTTTTAAGGAATATTAATTACTTATGAATATATCCATTAGAAGGTAATTTTGCATATTTATTACATTTCTCATAACAATCATCACTTTATTTAAGACAAAATGAAACTGGAGGAGGTTTTATATATGAATTGGAATGTTTCTTTTGAGTTGATTTGAAAAATTTAAAATTTTTCTGTGCCATTTAAAACAGAAATGTAGCAAGAATTGGGTGCCTTGTAGCGTTATATAGGATCCACCTTTGGTCCTAAAAATGCCATATATTAGCACAACAACACTTCGAAGGATAATCTATGCGCACATTGGAGTCATAACATTTAAATTTTATTTTTTAAAAATTAAACAAAAATTTGACATTTTGTCACAGTTCTTCTTTACAGTTCTCATTAGCGCATAGATACAAATTTTACTTCACCTTAAAAAGCAGAAAATTATCTTTCCATGTATATCAGCTAAAATAAAGTAAAAATATATAGAGAAAATAAAGTAAAAATAGATATAGATTTAATATACATTTAATTATATTTTTAATCGGATAAATGTTATGAAGATCACTGTACACTGTAAGACTAAGACACAGATAAGAGACAAGAAGAAAAAGCAATATCTTTTATTCAGCTCCGGAACACTGAAGACAAAATTTATTACATTTTTTTGCAAATTTTCTAGTTGCCATATGCACACGTACAAAAAAGTGAAAATTGAAATGTGATCTTTATACAAAATATAATTATTTACAAAAGAGTTAAAGTATTCCAAACGGAAATTCTGTATATTTTTAAAACTTTTAATATAGAAAAGTATTCTTTTTATAAAAAAATTGTTTTAAAAATTCTTTGCTTGATTTCGTAAATAAATAAAAAGCACCCTAAAGCTAAAAAATTCTAAGTAGCATTGGATATCTGTTAATACTGCGACACACAGTCACTGAGGAATGCTATGAAGTCTTGGCTCGCCGATTGCGTTAAAACAATTCTCATACAAATTTTGTTGATAAAATTTTATATCTTGTAAGAAGTTATTAAATTCATAAATTTTTAAATCAAAAATATTTGTTTCATCTTAAATAACAAAAGAAAGAAAGGGCGCTATAAGATTTCGGAAGAATATTTAACATAATCTCTAACTGCAATAGCACAGTGTCACTGGAATCCTCTTAATTTATATTGATGCTAAATGCACCACAGAAATATTTTATAAAGTGGTTTTAATCAATATGACTTTCAAAACCCAATTTTCTTAAAAATATTAAAAATCATGCAAGAAGAATAGGCATTAAAAAAATTCACTACTGCAGTATAGTCCATTTGGGGTCATGGCTCAAGGTTTGAGATGGTATGACTTCGAATATCATTCCGAAATTGCATTCGCTAATATTTGAGTTCGGTAAATAATTATCGTATTCAAGAGAGATTATTTTTGCAAAGAAGGAAAAAGCCAGAATGCCTTTTCACAGTAGGATTTTCACCTTGTAACCTTAAGTTCAGTTGACCTTGAACTTCTTTGTGGGGTTCATTTGCATTCTCATTGGTTCTTCTATTTTATGAGTGAAACGTATTTCTGAACTTAATTGAAATTACTTTAATTGATGTATGTAATTTGTTTTGTTAATTTGCTTCACAGTATGAATTCCTTTCGAAAATTAGGAATTTCCAACAAAAATAAAAATTCCGTCTCTTGAATTGTTGGAAATATTTTTAACTCTTTGGCGAACTTTGAGGTTGCTTTGAATATTCCTAAGCAGACTATACGAATGTGTTTAAAGTTTCAGAGTTTTTTTATTAAAAATCGCTTTGAAGAAGCACTGTTTAGAAATTTACAGAAAAGAACATAAGAAAATTTCTTATTAAATATTGTATAGACTTAAAAACTTGTTTTCACTTTTACAGATTTTCATTCATTACTTTTAAAAGTTTACTTTTTAATTACCAACTTAAAAGCAGTAAAATATATTGAAACATTTATTCATGCAGAAGGTGCTGTATGTTAGGCGCAGCATGTCTTATCTTGGACATTGGACCAAAAATCCTACCATGTTATATCACGAGCTTAGAAGGTTAAAATAACTAACTAATGGGAGATACAGAGAGAAACTTTATTTTCCATCTTTGTTACCATTGTTTTCTTTACATATAAATCTTCCTCTAATTAGAATGATCAAAAATGTTGATGAGAATAAAAGAATAAAGTAACTGTCGGCATTATCTATATATTTTTTGATAGATTGACATTATAAAATTTCAAATGAAGACGATACTTTTCATCATTCCTTAAATAAACAAAATTTTAAAAAAATCCTTAAATAAATAAATAATAAAACTGATGAATAAATCTTGAGGTACACCACATATTTAATACAAACTGTTTATAGGTCCCATCCAGACTTCTGACGTCTCGCCTTATATTGCAGAAGGAAGGGGAATATATTTATTGTGGTGCTTTCTTATTTATGAGAAATATAATTGAACAGTATACAGTGGTCAAAACAACCTGACAAAAAGTCAATAACGACCTTTGTTTTTTATTTTTTTTAAATTCAGAAAGAATTTAAACACAATCAAATCTTTCGACGCTTTGTATTTATGGCAGAAGATGTCTTATTTTTGGCGCAGTATGTCCTATGTTGGAAATTGGACGCTACCTTATTAATTTAGGAGCTTAAAATAACTTGGAGAAAGCATATTTTTCTAATTTGTTATAATTTTTTTACATATCATTCTTACAGTAATCGAATAACAGAAAATGGTGAATAAAAAAAGAAAAAAATTAAGAATCTGCATTAGCCAAAGAGACCGAAAAGCTTTGATGAAGAAATCTTGAGATACACCACATGCTTAATGCGAATTGTTTGCCCCGACCTCTGATGTCCAACCTTATCTTTTAAAGGGAAGGGGAAAGATTTGGCGTGGTACATTATTATTTACGCGTGTTGTAACTGAACAATAGTGCAATGGTGAAAAATACCTAACAAAAAACCAGTAGCGATAATTTTTATTTATTTTATTCAAAACATATTAAATGCAGTAAAATGTATTGCAGAAGATGTCTTATGTTTGGCGCAGTATGTTGGACAATGTTCAAAAAGACCTACCTAATTATCCCATCAAGGTAAAATAACTATCATTGGGAATATGCATATAGAGAGTTCATTTCTCTTTTCTGCCATACCTGTTTCTTTCTTTACATACCATTCTTGCGTTAATCAGAATAATCAAAAATGAATCTATACTTATAAAAGGCAATGTTTGTGTGCGTGCGCGCGATATCCAGATGAATCTATCGCACTTACAGCCTTGAAATTTGGCATACAGGTAATCTTAATGGTGACTCAATGCACCTCGAAGCCGGAATTTTAAAATTTTATCTAGAAAAATTTTTATTTAATTTTTTGTTCATTTTCGGGACGTTTACGGCTGTAGTAGATTTTCTAATGATAGCTGAATAGAACAAACAATTTTCGTTCTAATAATTTTTTTTTGAATTTCTAACGTAATTTACTGAATTTTGAGAAATTTTTAAATAATAGTAACTTTTATGGTAATTTTTGATAAGGATTTCTTCAAATTCTCGCATCTGATGATCTAACATCTCTATAATTTTCATTTTCTTTCAGCTTATAACTGGAACGTTTCTGTCGTATATAAAACAAGAACAGTTAAAATATCTTAATCCGTTTATTTTAATTAATTTTTCCCTGATCAGTTCAAACAATATTTTTGCTAGCGAGATTTGACAGCGAAAATTTCTCCGGACGATCCCAGAATGCATTGTTGCAATTTCATTGGCTGGTTCGTGACCTTCCTCGCAGGAGGTGACGTAACATGCTTTCATTCCCAGCGTGCATTTTTACAATCCGATCCTGACGTCATTACATTCGCGTCATTGTCGAAAATCAATAAATAATGTGTATATTTTGTTTTGATTGTTTCGCCCCATTTTGTTGAAGTCCTGATTACACGGGCAACGCCGTGCGCGTACTGCTAGTATTAAAATAAAAGAACAAAGTAACAATCAACATTATCTATATCATTCCTAATAGTTTGATATTCTGAAGTTTCAAATGAAGGCGATAATTTTCATAATTCCTCAAAGAACCGCGAAGTTTTGATGAAGAAATGTAGAGATATCCCACATCCTTAGTACAATTTGTTTGCTCGTCCCATTGACCCCGACCCGATGTCCCGCCTTATCTTGCAAAAGGAAGGGGAAAGTGCGATAGAAATTATCGAATGGCCCGCTCGTCTCCAACCTACTTTTTTGAGGGCAGCCAGCCCTCGCGGCAGCGGAGAAAACTTTCGCCGCAATCTGGCCAGAGGTCGCTTACCATTAACACTGGAATGGGAAAACCGAGTAATATGGGCGTGAAAGGTAGAATTAACGCCACCTGAAAAAGAAAAGGTTCATTACAGAAGCCACGGAAGGTTTCGATAAGATTTCAATATTTACATAAATGATTGCGTTACATGATTTTAGTCAATATACATTTCATAAAACTAATTATCTCTTGCTGAAATGTTTCCTTAAGAATGGGTGTTAGCATCTGTTTACCCACGCAAAGTTACATGGAATTTTATATTATGCACAGATTGTACGAGTGACTTGAACTGAAAATATATAGTTACATTAAAAGGAAACACCTTTCCACTTCATGTTAAGGCTGATTTTCACGAATTTTTTTTTCTAGAGAAATGAATTAAATATTTGTTTTTTTCTGATATCTCATGGAGAATATGATGTTCACTACGAAATGATAAAAACAAGTAATTTATTGATTTGTGTTAAAAAGCAAATTTTTATTTTAAAAAATGCATGTTTTATTTTCTCTTGATGGTCATGCAAAAGTTTCTACGAACAGGTTTTCAAAACCCCTGTATTTCTTCAGGTATTATATAAGCAATAATATCATATTTATTTTGCAGTCCAACACAGATGAAGCTGCACATCTAAATCTAAATATGACGCGTGATTAAGGGTTAACAAGGTTTTAAATGCAGGCTGGATAGCTAAAAGTGAAATGTATAAACCGTCAAACGAAATCTCTTACATTGATGCTTTGCCAACTCATTCAAAGGGCTAGAAATAAATGCCTCCAAAACTTAAAATAAAAGACGAAATTTAAATAATCATACATTTTATTCGAAAAGAAATCCGGTAACAACCATGCTACGGTTTCTCTGAAAATTGTATTATCAATTAATTGGTAAGCTCAGATTTCAAGTTTCGGTTTATTATTTAATAATATGGCGAAAAATACCAAATCGAATACTTGGTTTGATATTTATGCATAAAAATCATTCTTTAAATGGCATTGATTCAATTTATCCAGCATTTGTATTTCAAAAAAATATTCTTTATAATTACTTCGATTAAATTTCTCTAGCATTTGCATTTCAAAAAAATGACGCGAGGCTGTCTTTTTCAAAGAGCCGCTGATGTTAAAGGCGTAGGACTACTTTATTGACGTGACTCTTCTCCGATTTTCAATTTTTTTGTAATTTCTGTTGTTACCCTTTATCTCGAAAATAAGACATTACTTAAGTTTTTAACATATGGAGTTACCGAGATATAGAGGGTCGCGTCACCAATTCATGCCTATTTTTTGCCCAACTTTGCGACTCAGTAGTCGCTGAACTACAATACCGATTTTCAATATTTTTTGTAACTTCTGTTGGTACCCTTTATCTCTAAAATAAGACATTAGTTATTTTTTAATATATGCAGTTACCGAGATGTAGAGGATCTTCCATACAACGTTTTTCGTGGCTTTTTAGCGTGTGAATAAAATTCCTTCCTGAGATCCCAATGGGAGGAACGTAGTCCTACTTTAACATTATTTTTCATAGTGCCATTGATTTAATTTCACTACTGTTTCGGTTTAAAATTATTCTTTGTAATGCAATTGAGTTTGTTTCGAGTACCTTACATTCGATGACAAATTTTCAAATTTGTCAAGATGAGGTCTAACACAATATTAAACTTTTAAATGAAACAGAAATGAGTCCATGAGACGACACATGGAAGACTAATTTTCCTTCTTTCCGCGAATTTCCAGAAGATCCAACGCTTACTCAGAGTATCCATGTTTGTAATGTAAATGGGACGTCATTCCTCTTTTTTTCAATTGACGGGGTTAAATGTTAACTGCCTACATCCCTTTGGCTCCCGCCGGCACAGTGATTACCCTGCACAAAGAAGAAACATTGTGTCTGTTGATTTAGTGGCTTTCACCACGCCATGACCCTCGCTTTTGTTCACTCGCATTCAGCATGTTCGTGATGCTTCCGAATTGGATTTTTGTTTCTTCTACCACATTTCGTGAGCTTCTTTGGTCGGGTGAGATTCAAAACCTTATTAGGAATCCATCATTGCGAGCAGATCAAATATTGATAACTCGTAAAACATCAACAGAGTTAAGAGCTGATTAAGTAAACAGTTAAATTGTGTGAAGTGGTTCGGTTGTTTCTATCATTCTGTAACTCTTTTGGCTCAGTAAAATGCTCTACTGATAATTCCAAGGGCGGATAAAGCTTGTTTGGGGCCCCTGGTGCTAAAATCCTTGGGGGCTCTCTAAAAAGCATCCTTCATATCATTAGTGCACTTCGCCTTGTCAGTTATTACGTATATAAATAATATGATTTCATGAATTTTTATTCTTTTTTACTATATTTTAATAATATGTTGGTTTTATATTCATGGCCGGATTGTCAAATAGGCAAAATGGACTGGGTGAGATTGAAAGCCTTATTAGGAATCCATCATTGCGAGCAGATTAAATACAGTGGGTTGCCAATATAATGTGGAAACTTTAAAATTTGCATATTTTTTCGAATATTTCCAGAAAATTTTCATGGATTTTTCTTAGAATTTCGAACATGTAAAGAGTAGGCTTGAACTCACATTTAACAGTGAAGATTCGATCACGAGATTATTTAGGGGACAGACCAGAAAGTGATTAAGACAAAAAAAGAATTCGACTCATCCCGTTTCCAAGAAAGCTGATAACGAGATGTAACTTTTCATCAATAGTTAATGCGCATAATATGTGCATGCATTTTCGTAAACATAACATAAATATCCGGGAAGATAAAAATGTTTCTTAAAAAGTCCCAAATTTTTCAACATTTTTTTCCTTCTTATAACTTGCAGAGTTTTAAACGAAATTGTATGAAACTTACAGATAATGTGTTATAGAAGCACTGTGTTGAAATTTGAAGTAAATACTTTGAATATTAAAGGAAATATGAGTATTGTTAGAAAATGTTTTTTTACTCCGCATGTGCGAAATGTAACATAATTTTGCTTTGCTTACTAAAGAGCCAGATGTATAGGGTAACTTATAAAATTTCCAGTTCAATACCATTAGCATTCAGAAAGATATGGGCACTGCAACTTGGGGAATTTCTGTGCATATTTACGGATCCTACTACGGTTTGGATTGAGGTCACTTTTCATTGTCTCTCAGCGTCACTGAAATGTTGTCATAGGAGCGCGCTTAGTTTGGATTTCGATTTTTGTCTTAGTTATTGTATCATGGAAAAACCAAAATTATCTTTTAATTACGATTATTTGGATATTTCTAAAGGGAATGATGAATTCAAGATAAAGAGAATTTTGATTTCCTCATGATACAATAGCTAAGACAAAAATAGAAATCCAAACTAAGCGAGCTCCTATGACATCATTCAGAAGCAAGCGAAGTCACGTGACGCTGAGAGCCAACGAAAAGCGACCTCAATCCGTAGTAGGATCCGTAAATATGCAATTTCGGTACACTCCAAGAGAAGCTAAACGATGAGGATTCTTCCACAAACTGATAATTTGTAAACTTGAATCTGCGAACATTAATAATGAATTTAATGAAAGTTGAATATCCTGAATACTTATGTATACTTATAAGTTAAATGTATAATTTAAATTAAAGTTCGACGATTACTATTCGAAGATTCAAGTTTAATACTTATGATTTGGTGTAAAACCCCTCATCATTAAATCTCTCTTAGAGTGTACCGAAATTCACCAAGTTGCAATGCCGATTTCTTTCTGAATGCTAATGGTATTGAAGTGGAAATTTTATATAAGTTACCCTATATATCTGGCTCTTAAGTCATCAAAGTAAAATTACATTACATTTCACACATGCGCAGTAAAAATCATTTACTAAAAATACTCATATTACCTTTAATATTCAAAGCTCTAAAAGATTATCTTGTATTCTGTAAGTTTCATTCCATTTCGTTTAAAACTCTGCAAGTTATAAGCAGAAAACATGCGGACAAATTTGGGACTTATTTAAGAAACCATTATATTCTCCCGAATATTTGTGGTATGTTTACGAAAATTCATGTAAATATTATGCACACCAGACATAACCATTGATGAAAGTTCCATCTCGTTATCAGGGATGAGTCGAAATTTTTTTTGCCTTCATCATTTTCTGGTCGCTCCCGTAAATACTCTCGTGATCGAATATTCACTGTAAAATGTTCAAGCCTAATCTTTACATATTCGAAATTCTAAGAAAATCCATGCAGATATTCGGGAGATATTCAAAAAAATATGCAGATTTTAAAGTGTCCACATTATATTGGCAATCCACTGTATTAATAACTGGAAAACATGAACTCAGTTGAGTGCCGGCTGAGAAAACATTTACACTGAGCGGAGTGGTTCGCATAGCTGTATCCTTCTGTAACTCTTTGAGCTCATTAAATGGGTTACCAAAGTTTAATGAGTTAAAAATTAAAGTATCTCGGAGGATCAAAGTGTATAAAAAATTCTAATAGCAGCTTAAAAACGACCCTCATTTATTGCGTTAATACAGAGTTTGAGGAAGTAAAAAAAAATTAAAGCTCCAGAATGCAAAAAAAATACTTTTTTTTTAAATCAATGTTTGGTCAATTGAAATTATATTAATGAAACACAATAAAAAATGGGGTTCCAGATAAAGAGGCTAATATACTTTCTCATTTACTTTTCAGTTTCTTCCGGTAGGTAATTTTCATATGAGATAATTTTATTCCGAAAAATCTCATCATTTTATTTTATGTTTTCATAGAATTTTGTCCAGATTATTTCTCAGAGGGCTGATACGTAATGAACAAGAAGAGCACTTCTTAAATACCCAAACATTAATGTCCATGCACAGATAAAAATTGCAATACTTTTAAAACGTTATAAGTTTACAGCAATGAATTTTTATATTTTACATTTAATTTTATGTGTGTGTGTGTGTTTGAATTCGAAATTGTGTGTGTTTTGTTTTATCGATTTGGTTTTATTAGTTTGCTTTTAAATAATACTTTATAATAATCAGTATTTTATATTAGTAGACTTTCCCCGATTTGCTCTACACATTATGGTGAGTGAGTCGATGTGGGTAACTAGTAAATGGTAAATTTATAGCAATCAATGAATGAAAATAAAATGCTTCTATACATTGCTTAATAAAGAGTAAACATCACCTCCTCTATCTTTCAGCTCACCCCTATTTTTTGGCTAAAATCAAAGTCGAATGCCTTATGCGCAAGCGGAGTGTTTCCGTTTCTAAAAACGGACAGAAGAGAGGTTGAGTGCGTAAATAATTGATTTTCTTTCATTGAAGGAATGATGTCAGCCTTTTGGAATACATCAGGTTTCCTATATTACAACCAAATTTCTCTATCATAGCATTCACTGGCATAAATCCGGTCATCTTGAAGGTCCAGATACTAGCGCATAGATGAGCTTGAAATCACGACAGTCCGGGTTAAATCCAGACGTACAGTAATCCTATCAATAAAATACTATACTAACAATTCCAAGAGCAGATTAAGCTAGTTGGAGGCCTCCGGTGCCAAAATCCTTGGACGCCCTCTAAAAGTATCACACATATGACTTCTGCATTTCACATTGTCAGTCGTTTCATATTGAAATAATATGATTTAAATAATATATTTTTATTTTATTAGTTTAATAATATATTCATTTTATAATTGCAAATATTATTAATTTATTAGCTTCCGAAATATACACCATTTGTTTCGTTTTACAATAAAAATAGCGTGTGTATGGTGTTCAGCCTTGTAATATGTATTAATTTTTAAATGCTATAAAATATATTTCCAAAATAAATCTTCATAGATTATTTGTAAATGCGAATTTATAATATTAAAAAGTGTAATTTATTATTACAATATTAAGGAATTTTATAAATAGATATTTGGCGATTTAATCCAAGATATTAAGATTTAACTGAAAGAATCTTTTCATTGTAACATGGAAGATTAATTATTAATTTCAGTTTCAAAATGAGAACAAGAAATTGGAAAAAATACCGTTTTTGAGATTAAAAGGGAAATTTTTTTTTTCAGAGACCCTTTCAGCCCTGCATTCCTAATATACCTAGGCTTTTATCCATTCTTTATGCTCAAATGCTATCTTTCAAGCGTAAGCAATATTATTCAGATCCTTTCCAATATAAGTTTAATTTAGTTTGTAACACACTCGGTTACAAGTTTAGTTAGATTGAAGGTACAAGATTTTTATTTTTGGAAAACCCTCGCGGATTTGAACCTTGGCCAGATGACGAGCGTGTCACCTGACCTGTCTTCCCTCACTTAAACTTCCGTGCGACAATTGTGGGACGACGTTTGTATCTCATCGGATTTATTGAGATACACGAAGAATTTTCAGGGAATCGGGTCTCGAATCCGTGACCCTCCTGTCCCGAAGCCAAGCTACTTTTATTCAGCAGTTTTTATCTTTTCGCCATTTCAGAGTGAGGGTTGGAACAACTCTTTCCGATACATTTATTCAATCCGAAGGAGTACCCCAGGGAAGTGTACTGAGTGTGACTCTATTTATTGCTCACATTTCTAGTATTATATCTGTACTGCAGCCATCGATTTCTGGTACCCTTTATGTCGATGACTTGCAGATTTCCTGCCAAGGCTCTGATATATATCGGATTCAGCGACAGCTCCAATCTGCAATTAATGATATAGTTGGTTGGTGTGAACAGAACGGTCATACTATCTCGGCTGTTAAAAGTAGTTGTGTTCATTTCTGCAGAAAGAGAAGTTTACACCCTGATCCAACTCTGTATGTTCACAATCAGCCTATACCCGTTGTAAGTAAGGCACGATTTCTTGGAGTTATCTTTGATAGTAAACTCACTTTCCTTCCTCACATTTTAGATTTGAGGAAGAGGTGCGAAAAGGCTCTGAATATTCTGAAGGTTTTATCTAACACTTCTTGGGGAGCTGATAGAACCTCTTTACTCCGAGTGTATCAGGCAGTAATCCTGTCCCGTATTGATTACGGCAGTGTGGTGTATGGTTCTGCCCGTGCCTCAGTATTACGGAAGCTTGACCCTGTTCACCACTCAGCCTTACGCATATGTACTGGTGCTTTTCGGACATCGCCTGTGCAGAGTTCATATGCGGATTGCTCTCAAATTTGTCTCGATTTTCGACGTAAACAATTGTCTGCCAATTATTATTTTAAGATTATGTCTATGCCTAATCATCCATTGCGGAGTACCTTTCTTAATTCTTGCATCAATAGACTTTATAATGCCCGCCCATTTAATGTTCGTCCATTTATGGATAGAACAAAATTATTCCTTGAAGAATCGGCATTGATTAGTCTAGATGTTAAACAATCTACCTTTTTTAGTTTTCCTCCTTGGAGTGTCTCTTCCATTAACTACATCGACCCATTTTCATTGTTTCACAAAGCTTCCACTGCTCCTGTTGTGTTTTACCAAGTTTTTAACCTTCATCGAAGTCTCTACTCCCAGTACGTGCCTGTTTTTACGGATGGCTCGAAGTCCACTAACTATGTTGGATGCAGCGTTGCTTTTCCAGATTCTGTATCTGCCTATAGACTTAATGCTGCACTCTCTATTTATACTGCGGAGGCTACTGCTATCTCATGTGCTTTACAGCGCATCTCGAGTGAAAATACAAGGCAATTCTGTATATACACTGATAGTATGAGTGTCTTGCAAAGTTTACAGCAGACTGAATCTTCTAATAATCCTGTCATTTGTGATATTTTACTTCAAATGGAAGATTTAAGAAGCACAGGTTTTGACATACTGTTTTGCTGGGTTCCCAGCCACACAGGTATTAAGGGCAATGAGTTGGCAGACTCTGCTGCTAAATCTGCACTTGTCCCCCTCAATAGTGCGGTTCCTTTGTCTGATGTTACATGCTTCATCAGAAAGCATATCAATAAGATGTGGCAACAGCTGTGGGATTTGCAACAACAAAACAAACTACACTCCTTAAAACCCTTTCTTGGTAGGTAGCCTGGTGTTCCAGTGCGTCGAAAAGATGTCATATTGACTCGTCTCCGTATTGGACACACGCGGTTTACTCATAAGCACTTGCTTTTTGCTGAGCCCGCACCTATATGCACTTCATGTCAAGTACCTTATTCAGTTCTTCATATTTTAATTGAATGTCCAGTTTTCACCTTTCAGCGTCAGTCATTTTTAATGCAACATTTTTCTCACCTAAAGACGTAGTGGGAGATAATCCTCATCCTAGGGTCTTTTCTTTCCTACAATCAATTGGTTTTTTAAATCATATTTGATTGCTTTGTACTTCCGTGTATCATTCTTTCCTTTTAACACTTTTTCATTTGAAACGAATATTTTAGCGCCATAATCATGATTTTATATCCCACCACATGCTGTACTTTCACCGTACGTTTGGCGCAGCATGGCCAAATTTGGCTCTTGCGCCAATAAATCCCAAACCAACCAACCCGAAGCCAAGACTCGACCACAAAACCACTGAGGCCTTTCCTTAAATAAAATAAAAGAAACGGATATTAAAGAAGTATGGATTTACAAAGATGCATACACTTAATGATATTTATAACACATGATATATTTCTGTGAAAAAAGACAGAAAAGGATATAAAAATGTTGGTGTACAAAACGCATAAATTTAACGATATTTATAACACAAGTTCAATATATTTCTTTATTAAGTGCTGTTAATGATAAGTAATTTATTATTAATAAAAAGTAACATAAATCAAATTAATACAAACGACATTGCTCAGAAGATAGTCTTCTACAGATATATATTAATTGAATATTTTTATTTAAACATTTTTTCTTTTACTACCAACTGAGATTTGTATGGATGGATATCTAACACATTTAAGAAGAATTTAAATTGGTCCGGTTTGCTCTTTTGCAGTTGTCATGCCAAACTGGAGGTTATGTGAGCACATGAGGAACAAATTTCGATTTCAGCAGGATATTTCCCCGAGATAAATAAATTAATGCATATATCAAGCTATTGTTTGATTTTGAAAATGAGTTTTTCAGTGAAATGCCAAATGCAGTTGAATTATTGTATTATAGTGCAGAAATTAGAACTCATGTTTCAACTGCATTATTTGAAAAACAGTCAGTTGACTAATTTCTTAAAAATAAAAAAAAATAAAAACTGTTAAGCTTTCCACAAGCTGACTGTGAAAATCTTTAGAAAATAATCGTTTTTTAAATAGGATTTTTTTTAAATAAAGGAATCTGTATTCCTCTGGAGGATCCATAAAGCATATTTTGTACTAAAACATTTTTTCTGTAATTCTCATTGAAAATATTAAAAATACAATACAATGTCAAATACAGTCACGATACTGAATTATATTCAGAAATTATAAAGCAGATTTGAACTGTATTATTTGTAAAGAGACCAATTGACTGAATTGTTCAAAATTACTAATTGGCCTCTTTTCACTAGTTAGCCATGAAAATCAATGAAAAATATAAAAAATAGCTAACCTTTTTTATTATCGACGCACAAAATATGCATATATTCCTCTAAAACATCCATAAAACATGTGAAATCCTTTTTCAGTAAACTTCACTGAAAATATCAGAAATACAAATAACATCTCGCATACTGAGGCAGGAATTATGCATATATTCCTATAACGCAAAAGCCTTTTAGCCCGGTATTACCTTTGCATACGTTTTGCATTTTTACAAGCTATTATACCACCACTCCCAACAACTATGAATAGCTATGAAATAATTAAAATCCGGGTCTTCACCTTGAGTGATGCAGTTCAAAAAAGAGGCAAAGGTCGTTAAAACACGAAAAGCCCGCGTTTCTTGCAGTTTCTCGCTGTGACAGATGTGACACTTCCAGAAAATTACCCTGGCAGGAATATTGTCAGATGCGTTAGTCGGGGTTCTAAAATTTCGCACAATAGGTGCTGGGAGGTGTGGGGAATGACTTCATATCTTAATTTCAAGGTTATTTTGAATGTCTTGACGTGGGGGGAAAATGGTAATGGCCTTCAAGAACCAACACAGTAGGAGAAGTTTGCATTTTCTAAAAATTGTTGTTATTGGGTGACGAATTTGCAGATGCAATGGGAAGAAATGATTTTTGTAAACATAATGCAGATTTTTATACTGATAAATGGATATTTATAGTCAACTTGGTAGAGTGATGGCATTCGTTTTTATATGCTTTTTTAAATTGACTTGTTTTACGTTTGTAAAGATGGAATTTTGTTATCGATTTTTAACTCACTTATTCATGTGTTGGTGTTGTTTATTGTTGTGTGTCTTGCACATTTTTGATGTGAAACTTCTAGAAAATTACCCAGTCACGAATGCTGTCAGCTGCGAAATTCGGCGTTTTAAAATTTCGCACAAATGACTTCATGTCTTAATTTCGAGCTTTTTTGAATGTGTTGACGTGGTAGAAAAATGGCGATGGTTTGCAAGAATCAGAGCAGTAGGGGAAGTCTGCATTTTTTAAAAATAGATGCTGTTGTTGGAAGAAAAATTTGCAGATGCAATTGGAAGAAAAGATTATTGTAATTAAAATTCAGATTTTTATACGAATAAATGGATATTTATAGTTAACTTGGTAACATAATGACATTCTTTTTATATGCTTTTTTTCTTTGTAAAGATGGAATTCTATAATCGTTTTCTACACTCACCTCTTCATGTGTTAGTGTTGTGAAATTCGAATTGTGTTTCTTGCACATTCTTAATGTGACACTTCTAGATAATTATCCAATCAGGAACACTGATAGCTGCGATATTCGAGGATTTAAAATTTCGCACAATAAGTGCTAGGAGGTGTAGGGATTGAATTCCTATCTTAATTGTAAGGCTATTTTAAATGTTTTGAAGCGGAGAAAAAATGGCAGTGGCCTGCAAGAATCAGCGCATTAGGAGATGTTTGCCTTTTTTAAAAGTTGATGCTGTAGTTGGGAGAACAATTTGCAGATACAATTGGAAGTAAAGATTTTTTGGAAATATAATTTGGATTTATATGCGGATTAAAGAATATTGTAATTAACTTCATGGAACGATGACATACATCTATTGATACGGTTTTATTTAACTTGATTGTTTCATGTTTGTAATATTGGAATTTTGTAATCGTTTTCCCCCTAACTTCTAGGAGTTCTAAAATTCCGTACAGTTGTGAGTTACCAACTAAAATACATTATTTTCATATTTTCAGAATTTAATATTATTTATTAATTAAATAAAATTTGATTCGATATAAAAAGCTCGCTTATCTGAAAATAAATTTCAGAAAAATGTTTATGGTGATAAATTATAAAAAATATTAAACCCTGAAAAGTAGAAAATAATGAAAATTCAAAAAAATAAACGCCCTTTTATTAGAGTATAAAAAAGTAAAAAATAAATTTTTAATCAAACATCTGCCAGTCTAAACAAAATTGAAAAAGCGTGAGACGCTGAAAATAATACTATAAGGAAATTAAGTCATAATGAATATCAAATGAAAGATAATTGTTAAATATTCATTTAAAATTAAAAATATACACAGTAATTCCGACATAATCTTCAAGTTTTGAAACTATATTTTTGAAAATATAAGTTACGCTAATTGGGAGAAGAAGAAGCAGATGTTAAATTTTCATTGCTATACTTTACCTTTTCTTCGTGAGCCATAAGATGAAGTACAAACTCAATACCACGCTAAGCAGTAATAGGAAGCATGAAGTTCATCAAGAGACAGTGAATTGCCTGATGTGGAACTGACGATTTAGCCCTTATTTCCTGATCCCGATACGATTTCCTGATCTAACAGTTCTTCCAGATTCGTTGAATGAGTGTCAGGATCTTATTACCAATGTTTTAAGAACATAGATACAGTAAAACCCTGGTTAACCGAATTCGGATTAACCGAAACCCGGTTATCCGAAATGCTTCTAAAATCGCGAACCAAAAAACAAATTCTGTACTGTGTAGAAATAAAGGTGAAGAGTTTTTGCAACGATATCTTTTAAGCCTCCCCAAGAAAGTCAGTGATTAATTTAGAATGCTAAAATTAAAATTAATTAGTGCTAACAATATTAATTGCTATACTATCCCTTTTATTCGTGAGCCATCAGATGCAGTGCAAACTCAATACCACGCTAGGCAGTAAAGGGAAGGATGAAGTTTATCAAGAGGCAGTGAATTGCCTGATGTGGTACTGACGATTTAGCCCTTATTTCGTGATCCCGACACGATTTCCTGATTTAACAGTTCTTCCAAATGCGTTGAATGAGTGTCAGGATCTTATTACCAATGCTTTAAGAACATAGATACACTAAAACCCTGGTTAACCGAATTCGGATCAACCGAAACCCGGATTATCCAAAATGCCTCTAAAATCGCGAACCAAAAAACACGTTCTGTACTGCACGGAAATAGGGGTGAGAAATTTTTGCCACGATATCTTTTATGCCTCCCCCTCCCCAAGAAAGTCAGAGATTAATTTAGAATGCTAAAATTAAAATTAATGAGTGTTAACCATATTAATTGTTATATTATCCTTTTTCTTCGTGAGCATCAGATGGAGTACAAACTCAATACCAGTAAGCTAGAGCTACTGATATCCTTCCTTCAAAACTTAATCCTTCATTTTACAGCTAAGCAGTAAAAGGAAGGATGAAGTTTGTTTTATCAAGAGACAGTAAATTGCCCAATGTAGTACTGACGACTTAATTACTGTGGTTGCTTTACTTAGTTACAGTGATTACTTAATTGATGTGGTACTGACGTCAATATTAATTGCGACATTGGTTACTTGTGCCTGAAAAGCATAATGCGCTCTAACTCGCCGGTGCTAATATTGCGCCCGACGAAGAGTTAACTGTAATAACGAACCTAATTATAGCCAAAAAAGACAGTTTTGAATTCTTTCACACTCAGAACGTTTCAGAATTGCATATTCTAATTAGATGCAAAATAGTAATATATGTTCGTGGCTCAACCGAAAAAATTGTAATCCGAAACGGGTTCACCCCTGTAGTTCAGTTAACCGGAGTTGTGCTGTAATGATATTTTCTACGTCTCTGGAGAGAATTGGAATACTGTAGAGGTGTGTGTTATGTAACGAAAGGAGAATATATATAGAATATGTAATTATTCGAAAAATAAAATGTTTCACCTTTTTATCAGATATTGTTTGCTTTCATAGTTGTAATACTGTTGACATACAGTAAATTGAAGTATATTATATATAAAAATTTTTTTTACTACTTTTAATGCATGTAAAAATAATAAAAATATTATTTTTATTTATAATAAAATAATATATAAAGGACACGATGATTATTTTGTAATTACCCTGAATTATGTAAATTTACTTAGAGTATTTCTGCGAGAGTGTCACGCATTCACGAGTTTTGCTTTTCATCTCCATATGTTTGACAGTCATAAAGAATTACCCCTGTCTTACCATAGCAGCCAGGGTGAAATGAATGACATGGTTGCCGCGAATATCAAATTCGAGCTCTGTGGCCGACGCATGATAACTTCCATTACGAGCAGCACATGCGACAACCCCTCAGCCAGAGCCAAGACCCATCATTGGTGATGGACCCACAAAGAGGAGCAAAAACCAACAGTGTTCTGTCCAGGGAATCGAGAAACTGCCTACATGCATTATCATCCACAAATTCGTGGTTCCCAGGGAGGGAAGTGTTTTGATGAAAAAATATAGATATATTTCCTAATTTTATTTAAATAATAAAAATCTGCTTTTGAACATTTTTTTAATATTATTATTGTTTTAAAATTTGTTAGGGAGATGGTAACGAATTATAATTCAAGAAGTGTCTTTAATAACACATACAAATTTAAGTAATTTCCAAATGGCAGCCTTTCGAGAAATTGGAAATTGAGTTCAGTCTCGATGTGTTATGTGTGACGAAAGGCTGTCAGAACTTTTGTACTGACAGTTCTTTTATAGCTGACACCTCTTAGCAGTTTTCCTGTTCTTATTTCGTCCACGATACTTACATATTAAACTGCTCTCGTACAGAGATAGCATGTGTAATAGCTCAGTTTTTGAACTCTTTCACTGTTTCTTTAGCTCATGAAGGAATATTACTCAAATGAGATCACATTGAATTGTTCACAAATACAATTTATTCGTAACACGGTCTTACTCGAGGACTCGTGCTGCCTCACTCCTCTTACATTCAGTTCTGATTTTAATTCAGAATTTGGTATTAGAAGGGGTGCGCGCGCATCACAGGCGGCGCCACTAACACATGCCCGAACTGCATGCATTTTACTAACCTTAAATTAGACACAGAGAGAATAAACTCAATGTCCAGTCAAGTGTCGATGGGCAAATATGAATTTAAATATGACGATTAGTATGTATACTACGTAAAAAAGTAGCTGCTGAAAATAAATTGTCCATAATAATAGTGGCAAGTGAATATTGAAACGGGAATTATTGGCGAATCCAGCTGCAAGTTATGTTGTAGCGCAAACCTACGAAGCTTTAAATCAAAATCAATGTTCATGTGACATCCGTCATTTGTTTTGACACATCATTCAATTTTTAGATTAACCTAATTATTGCGAATTATAACTATTTTTCTAATTTCATCCTCTTATCGAAATCAATTGTTTTATTTCAGTTGAATATCAACCCATTGTAAAAGTGAGATGAAAAAAGAGAGTTTTCAATCTAAGATCGAGTTGCGATTGTCCTACAACACTACGCATCAGTACACAGTATCAGTATCCGTGTAATATTACAGTCACTACAACATCAAGCCTCGTCCAATAATATTGATGAATTTATAGAAGCAGAAACAATCTGAACCCTCAAAATAAAAATTAGGAGTAATATTTCTAATTTATTGTTTAATTTTATCTAGTTTTCTGATAATAAATGGTGCGTTCGACATTTATTTTCTTTTGCTACTATTATTATGGGACAAATTAAATGTATCAACTGCTACTTTTATTACGGGACAGAGGTAGTATGTTTTTCCGAAAACAAAAATTAATTAATCAAAAATTTAATCCGCTATCTTCTTAAACTAGTATCAAGATACAACTATAGGTTTCTTTTAAAGGATTTTATGAATATTAAAAAGAAAGGGTTTAGTTAATTAATTTTTCTCAGATACTGATACACCTTTTTTCATAGTTTAAATGAATTCAAAACCTTTACTTGAAGATTTTAGATAAAAGAAATTTCTTTTTAATTACTATTATAAATAATGTTTCATATAAATGTAAACATTCATCTTGTTTCATAGACTTGTTTTTCAAACGTTAAGAAAGAGATATTTTTCTTCAAAATCTTATCTTTTAACAAGACTATTACTCAGATTACAAAATTTATTTTCTCGAGTATTTCACTACCAATTTATACCTAATTTTAGATTAATGAATTTTAACATCTCTCGTATGTCATATAATGTTTTGTTGCCATTTTGTTTATAGTTAAGTTAATTTAGTTCTAGTTAATTACATTTCGTACAGATAATATACATGTGTTGAACCTTTTCGTATGTGTGATAATATACATGAGTAGATAACCTTTCTTTTGAATTGCTTATACTTCTACAACAATTATTTTTGAATATTATAAAATAAAGTGAATAAAAGTGGCAGACAAGATCATTTATCACGTTAAAGCCTAAAACTAGCAGCGCTTTATAATATGATAAACGTGAGGAGTACCTGATATTCCTCTAACTAGTTCAAAAGAGCGTGTAAAAAGTTCGATATGTTACATCTAAATAGGCTGAGGGAGCAGTTTTGTCCCGTTTCCCGCAATATTTTTGTTCTTAGCACTTACGACGTTTACAAATATTAGTCCTCATTTGCAAACTGGCGTGGTATGTAAGTTTGGAGAATAGGATGGCGGAGTAAGCTCTTCCGACCATTGTTCAAAATTAAGAGGCCTGTCCTAAAATAGCCCTCATATATCTCCTATATAGGAACAAAAACTAAGTTTGTTCTAATTAAAATTTTGCTTTATATTCTTAGTAAAATTCATTCATATATCATGCCTGAGCATGGATATTCATTATAGCACATGATACCCTGAAATACATGAAAACCAATCTGAGCCTCTATTTTTTTAATTCATAACCACATAGCTTTTTTGGTAATGGGAAATTAAAATACAAAGATCATCGACATTCTTTTTGCCTCTGACTACCAATTTCTACATATTTATAAATCTGTCGAATGTTCTTATGCTTTGAACACAGTCTTGTAACCTTTGAAAATAGGAACGGTGTAAAACCTAATTTTCGCGTTAGTCAAAATTCATTTTGGCACTTCAGCTGATTTACGTGTAATTCAATTTCAGTTCTTAATATTTGTTAATTCAAAATCAAAAACTACTTTCAGTGGTTCTATATGCAAACTTACTTGAACTATTTTTACCTTGTCTACCAATTTCTACATATTGACAAGAACGTCGAATGTTCTTGTGTACTGTACCGACCTAAACAGCATGCAAATAGCAGTCTTCCAAACTCTGAGAATATGAAAACTCTAAAAGATAATTTTCGCGTTCACCAAAATTCGTTTTGGAATTTTATAAATTGATTTACGTGAATCCAGTTTCTACTCTTAATTTTTGAATAATTCAAAATCAAAATGCTTTCTTTGGTAACAGGAAATTGTATGCAAGCATCCTTGAACTATTTTTGCCTCTGGCTACCAATTTCTACATATTAATAAAACCGTCTAATGTTCTTATGATACCACTTTTGAATGGACCATTACTTTTACCATTCTATCATTACTTTTATATGGACCATTACTTTTACCATTGTACCATTACTTTTATATGGACCATTACTTTTACGATTCTACCATTATTTTTACCATTCTATTATTACTTTTACCACTCTACCATTACTTTTACCATTCTACTAATACTTTTACCATTCTACCATTACTTTTACCATTCTACCATTACTTTTATATGGACGATTACTTTTACCATTCTACCATTTGTATGGACCTAAACGACACGTAAATTGCAGTCTTGTACAAGTTGGAAATACAAATGCTCAGGGACAAAATTTTCAATTTGCCAACATTCAATTTTGGCACCTAATTAACTATTGACGTGCAATTCAATTTAAATTCTCAATTTGTGTAAAATTCGAAATCAAACTTCTTTCTATGGTAATAGGAAATTATATGCAAACATCCTTGAACTATTTTTGCCTCTGGCTACCAATTTGTACATATTGATAAAACCGTCGAATGTTCTTGCGTTTTGTATCGTCCCAAACGACATGCAAATTGCAGTCTTGTAAACTCAGAGCATACGAATGCTCTGAAACATTTTTTTTTCGAAACGTTGAGAGTCTGACCTTCTTTTCTTTACGGAAATAGTAGAATAGCAGGTGAGAAAAAGATGAGCGAAATAGGTCAAGGGTCAGCTCTCTCAAGGTGGTCGATTATCATCAGTCTAGAGGATCCTCCTCCTATTAACGAACGAAGATGATATCGCGCCATATATTATGTTTTATCTAAGAATTGCTATTTGAAGGTATGAAGTAGTGACATAACTCACTCGGGAGGAATTTTTCACGAAAGTGATATTGTGCAATACATTACTTTTTACTTTTTCATTCTGTCGTGTCTACAGACATAAAAAAGTGACGAATCGAAAATATTTCCTAACGCTTTCTGAAAAGGCTGATTCACTTCAAGTAGTAATAATTTTATGATACGTATTTAGATACGGGAAATTCATTTCACGCTGTTTTAATCAGTTTAATAGATTGAACCTTATATCCGTGATCACTATAAAATGCGTCTACTGTATAAAGTACATTTATGGATGTATTTCTTACGAGAGGTGGAAATATATGCTACAGATAATATTTTTTATTCTTGTAAGATTTAAGTTAATATTAATATAGAGCCTGATTCTTAAAACAGTCAATAAACTATAAAAAAAGGAATTATCACACAATGATGCTGTCATTGTAATGCAACAAAATACTACAAAGTACGAAGGCATTATGAGAAATGGCATGGATAGGTTAAAATATTTCGAAAGACTGATCCAATAAAGATGATATCGATGACGGTCAAGATAAAATGTTTGATCGTAAGTGGGTTTTTTCCAATAAGTGAAATTAAATCAAATGGAAACAATGTTGGTGAAAACAGAATTTAAAATTTAATGATTTTTATCTTATTTAATTACAGCTAGTGCTATCCGTGAATGGCTATTTCGAAGTAGGCATTACTTTTAGAACATGCAACTACAATACAAGCACTAAGTATGCTTTAACTAACATTCCATTCACTTTAACTTCAAAATTTTCATATTATTCAATTTCGTTCCTTTTCTCAACTAAGCGTTTTTTAAAGCAAAAATTAAGCAAGACTTTCACACCGAAATATAGACAGTTTGAAAATACTTGAGTGATGAAAAAAAGTATTAAATAGTTCACATAATATTGCACATTTACATTTATAATAAGTATTAATCATTCACAATAGTAGAAGGAATTTATTTATCTGTAAATTAATGAATGATATAACAAGTTTTCTAAACAACAGGACAAAGTAGAATTTTATGGAAGAACTTCTTCCAAAAAATAAAGAATACAACTCGACAAAATTAATGAATAATGTGTCTGGACACTGCACCGTTCTTTATATTTTAGGAATTAGCAAGAATTAGGTAGCAAATCTACATTAAATAATGAGGCACGATGACTAGAATTATTAAAAGAATATTTCGAAATGATTGGGAGTTTCGGATTCAGACAGGCAATTAGATATGAGGCTAGTAATAGTTTAAAAGCTTATAAATGCTATGAATGAAATCATTTTTCTGATATTTAAAATTTCTGCACATTTACAAATGAAAAGAGTGAAGTTGCTTTGAACGATTCTTAAAATAACAAGCGATAAGAAATCAATAACCTACCAAATGAATGGTTTAATTTTTTTAATTGGATTGATATCGCGATTTGAAGCAATAAAATTCAAATTTTCTTCACGTATGAAAGGAAAGAAAAATGAATAAATTTGCAACCCTTTTAACTTCACACAAAGGCGATTATTGCTGAAACGCATTAAAATTCAAATAAAAATAACCATTAAAAGTTCATTATTTCATGGAATAAGGTATTGAATGAAAACAGTAACGCATTTAATTGGTTCTCTGGAGTACATATTGCTATAGCATATTTTTATTTTTAGTATTCGAAATATCAAGTATAGGCAAATATTTAACTGATTTAAAGTAGAATTCTTAGCTCCCGTCATTTTTGTAATGTTATGTTGTAGACATATATTAATTAGTTCAAAACTCTATATAAGAACTGTCACACATTTCTATGGCAGCACTTTGGGAAAATATCTAAAATAAATAGCAAAATTAAAGGCCTGAAGGATTTGCATGAAAATAATATTAACAAGAAGTTTAAGTCCTGAAGTTCCATAATTCGTAATGGTAACTTTTAAAATGGCATCATTTTTATCGATGCCAATTCAAAATATCAAACTCCAGAAAGAATTATGAAATTCTTTATTTCTAAACAGGAAAGGGGATTTATTGAATTTTCTGAAATACTTAATTTTTTTTACTATTTTTTAATTTATTTTTCTAATTTAGGAAAACAGATAAATCCACATGATTTAAAATTTATTGTTTTTATTCATCCAAGTAGCCAGTTGTTTTCATGCTGAGTAATGATGTTTTAAAGTACATAGGCTATGATTTTTTTTTATTTAATGGCATCTTTGAAATTTGAAGAATTTTTAAGAAACTATAGAATTAAATATGAATGATATGTTTTAAAACTAATTTAGAAGAAAGGAAAAGGCAGGTTTGAATGTTGTAGAGTTAAACCATAATTTGCCAAATTTCCGGAAAAAAAAACAGTAAAATTATTAATAAACCTTTAAATATAAAATCGTTTTACTCTTAAAAGAAACCTTACCTATGCCTTGTTATTAATCTAATTTTTGTCACACATCGTTAATTTTCTAAATGCGTTCTGTATCTAATCAAACATAAAAGGAAATTTTGAACGGTACATAACGGATCTAACGTATACCCAAAAAAAAGAAGGCCAGCCAGATTTCGAGCAATTCCAATAAATCCAAACCTGTTTGATACATGTGAAAAAATTGTGGCTGAGCATTGAAAACTCTCTCTACAGATGATGGGTTGATGTGAGGCCCAATTACTCTGTTCGATGATCGACCACGTGATGCAATCGTGACCATGTTCGAAGAGACCCCATCCCTTTGAAATATTCGATGCGTGTGCATTTATCTTTTTCGACGCTCCATACGTCACGGGCACGAAACCAGGCCAAGGTATCGACATTTCACCCCAAAGATCGTTCTTTAAATTCTAATTAATGTTTATATCTCTCCAGAAAACGAACGGTATTGCCGTCCACTACCCCCAGGGCAAAGACCAGCTGTCATCTGCTTTGCTCAAAGGCACCATCAAGTCGAGGGCAAGGTGGTTTGGCCATCTGCATTAAAGGAATCTTCTGACATGAGAATCACGAGAATTGAACAGTCAAAGAAAAAGAATCTGAAACGGGGTCTTCCGAACAGAAAGTTGTCGGAAGAACTTTCTAGAAAGATCTGTAAAAAGGAGTTTTTCTGGATTTAAGATTTTTAACCACAAATATTAATTTAAAAAATCCATGCCAAAATATTTCCTCATATCTGCATCTTAAAATATCTCTTACTTATACTAATAATCCTATTTAGTATCCTCCCATATTTATGAGATATCATAAATGAAATAATTTTTTAAATTATGGCAATCGGTATTACATAGGTATTTTCAAGGAGAAGAATAAAAGTTCGTTTGAGTTTCAAAAATAAAACCTCGATTTCAATCTTGAATAATAGGAAATTAGATTCTAATCGATTACAACCTTGATTAATAGGAAATTAGACTCTAGTCGATTACAACCTTGCTTAATAGGAAATTGGACTCTAACTCTATATAAAACTCTTGTAATAAATTGGTTTGTCGAAGCAATATATTGTGAGATAAAAGTGAAGCGACAAATGTAGTCATTATAATTGGATGCATTATACTATAAGAATTTACCCTCTCTACTTCTTTGATACTATTTTTATGCGTTGTATATGTCGAAACTTAATTGAAAAATCCAACTTTTACAAAAAGCTCCATGATTTTGCAATGCACCAGGCCAATCAACCTATTATGTTTTAAGCTTCTTACAAATAACTTACATCATTTAGGATAATTAGAGAATGTGTAATTATTTGTGCAAACAGCCTAGTCCTCTTCAATCTTACCGCAATATGCCACAACTCATGCCGGCTTATTGAAAGTATTCATATAAAAAACAGACATGGAATCTTTTAGTATTTATTTCTTTTCTTAGTGATCTTTTGATATCGTTTTTATTTACTTAATGTAAGAGAGAAATAACAATAATCTTTGCTTAAGGAATGTAAATTATTAAAACAATAATTATATAATAATTGTTATTTTTGCATATAGAATTGTAATAATGAAAATTAACACAGTGGCAGATTAAAACTTCTAAACTAACAGTATCATAACATTGTCATGTGTCCAAATATTTTAATTTTTGCGTCTAGTAGATGTAATCAATTTTTAAATAACTTTCTGTCGAGAATACAAATACTCAATGGCCTACAAAGATCATGACACAAAATTTATATTCTTCGATCTTTGAGGGCAAATTACGCTCGTAAAATTGCATCGAAATTGCTGACGGTGTTTTTAGACTTAACCCTTTCCGGCGCGGTGGTCGCAAAAGAGGACACCAATTTTAAAATTTTCTATAAAAAATCCTTTCTCCTTTCAAAGCTGAAAAATTGGTGGAAAATGAGCAATTGGTTCCCTTTTAGAAAAATAGATGGCAGCACGAACGATTTTAGATTGCTTTGTGGCATTAATTTTATGTTGAAAAAACCCAAATTTCTAGCCTAAATTTGAGGAATTTTTTGGAGTTCTTATAAATTGCAAGTTTAACAAAGTCAACCACCCATTTTCCTACAATATCCTTGAGGTTTTAATTCATATTTTTGTACAAGCTTCAAATTAATTTATGAACGTATCAAAATGGCTGATCCGAAGGTGTCCTCATTTGGGGACACCGCCCGCCTAGGATGTTTGCTATTTCGTCTCGCTTCCATGTTTGAAAGGTGCAGATTGATACTTTGCAGAGAAGCGTGCGATGGTGATTCTGTTTTCGAGGAGAGTTTTGTTTATTTATCTTCGGATTCAGGAGAAAGAACACCCATGTTTAATTTTTAGATAATATTTGTATTAAATTGGAATGGTTCTTATTTTTCATTGTTTTATATATTGGGTTTAATTTTGAATTTTTGTTGTAGATATACAAGATTTCGTATTTTTAATATTTTATATGATTTAAATTACTTACAATATGAATAAAAATGTTTATAACCTAAAATATTCATAATTACTGCTAATGTCATAAGGAATTTATGCAATTATCTCTGGAGATTTTCTTATGCAGAGATTGCTCTAGGTGGGCGGTGTCCTCAAACGAGGACACCACCCCCCGCGGAAGGAGGTAAGTTAAAAATTTTTTTGACTGTAAAATCTATGTCTAGATAACCGATTTATCACATTCATCGTGTTTTTTCGTTATATTTCAAAAATTTTAATGACCCGCGCCGGAAAGGGTTAATGCACCGCAGGCCTAAACTTACAGTTAACATGAGCAAGTTATTTTTGGCTGGTATACAGTCTGATTTGAAATATTACTTGGAAGACCTTGACAGTCATAGAAGAGCGTAGTGCACTGCAGCGAGGAAATTGAAAACAGTTATGATCTTGGATG
The DNA here is from genome assembly GCA_013235015.1 of Araneus ventricosus. Lineage (NCBI taxonomy): Eukaryota > Metazoa > Arthropoda > Arachnida > Araneae > Araneidae > Araneus > Araneus ventricosus. The sequence continues at coordinate 579,830 of BGPR01000055.1, read as the reverse complement.
GACTCCAATGGAGGTAAAAACTGGGAAATAACATACCGTTTTGTTGAATGGCAAAAACTCTTTGTCCCGTTTTGAAGTAACGCGAGGACTATTTTGGGACGGACCTCGTAGTTTTGAACTGTCGTCAGATGACGAGTATGACATCTGAGCTGGCATCCCCCTCTTCAAACAACACCATCGGGAGAGCGTTTACTCCCCCCCCCAAGTATGATTTAACGTGCCACAAGCCTAAAAGACGACGGATCTTCAGTAAAATCAGGTTTTTCGTTTAATAAGGATTTTGATTACACTCAAGAATTGGAACTGAATAATGAATAAAAATAACCTTCGATTTTATACAAGATAAGTAAATGTATAATGTATGTACATAATGGCTGTGGAAGAGCCTGTAAGCTTATAATTTTTTTATCACATCAAGAACGAAATGACAAATTATTCGTTTTAAGATTTTATTGAAAAATGAGAAAGTTTAAGCCAAGATACCTCTTAAATTCTTAAAAGAATTTTCTTGAAACGTTTCATTAAAAAATTTATTTAATAACCCATATTTCCATTTATTTGCATTCTAGAACTTTATTTAAATTATTATAATATTTTAATACTACTTAAAGATGAAAGATTCTGACACTTTTTACTAACTCAAACCATCAGCTATTTATTTTGAAAAGGATAAAGATATTTTTCAAGAAATGAAAAAATTGTTTTCTAGTTAAATATCCTTAATGTTATTGAATGATGTACTCGATAGAAAGTCACAGTTTAATATCAGCTGTGTAATTAGGTAATATTAATTTGCGCGTTTTTCTAATAAAATTTCGCGAGTTCATTAACAGTATAAATTTCTTTTTCTGTATGTGCAAATAATTAAAATCTTTATCATATTTCTTAATTCTTCATGATATTTAACTTTTTTCTATTAACTTATGAACCTAATCTATTATATGCTGTTTAAATATCTATTATATATTGTTTAAAAATGTAGTTCGTAAAATAGAAATGTATCATAATTTATTATAAATGCTTGATGTTTTTTCCTTTCTATGCATTCTAATAAACTTCACAACGTGTCGACTCAGATATATCCTTTCTTTTATCAGAATTTATAAATTTGATATGTATATTTGATGTAATTCAAAGCTTTTATGAAATTTTTTAAGGTAATTAGGAACTCACTGAACGTAAATTAACATATAGGTGATTCTCAGATTCCGAAACTCTCCACGATCTTGCGCATGCGCCAGGCGGAGTTAATTTCACCAAAATAGGGGTGTTATGAGAAATGGAGGGGAAGATATTTACATTTCACTTAACGTGTACTAAGAAAAACCTCCCGAAATGAGCTTATCATCTTACTCATTGCCTGACATACCTTTCCGGAGTAAAATACTCAAAAATTGCTACTCTTGGCATTTTTGAACAATCAGTACCACTATGTATGCTCACTTTCGCTGAAAATCAATTGCATATTGCAGATGTGTGAAATATATTTCTTGTGAAAACTGAAAAAAATTATAAAAACTTTTGATGCGATTTCAGACATTTATATAGTTATTGTAGCCAATATTCGTGAAATGAAAAGCCCATATAAATGACTTAGAGACAGAAAACTGAGAAATACACACCATTTCAGAGAAACCAACGAAAACAATTCTTAAAAACGTATATTTTAAAAATATTTCAATTTAGATTTTTTAAATCACAGTTACAAGCATACTCTTTTAACTTTTGAAAAAGAAGAAGTCGTTTTTGTTGTATATATATATATATATATATATAAGGTGACCACATTTTAATGAAAAAGAGGACACAAAAAATTGAAGAAAAAATATCGGAAATAACAGAAACATTTTGATCATTGCATCAATAATACAGAATACAATATAATATGATAAATGCATAATATTTGTAACATTTTAAATTGTAATTATGCATACATGCGTGTTAATTATTATTTAAATGAGTAATTTTCCATATAATGTATATTTTTTGTCAATGTATCATCTTATAACAATATATTGGAAATACCTTAAAAAGAAATTTCCTTCATAGTGAATTTAATGGCAAGTGCTGTGGCCAGAGTATCCATATTCAATCTCCATCTCTCACATGTCCAAATATCATTAGCAATTGAAAATACCCTTTCAACTACTGCTTTAATTCTAGGGCAGTACAACGAAAATTGAACAAGAATAAATTTTCACATAAAATCTGTTCATTTTTGAAATGGCTGAATATTTTCCACCATCTTTTATCAATTTCATAATGTTTATTTTCCTATCGTAATTATTTTTCAGAATTTAAATCTAAATTCAGTCTTCTATTTTCAAATATTGAAAAGGAGAACATTTAGGAGGGCACTTTTCAAGTGAGGATAAAACTTACAAGAGGAGGATTGTCCTCCCTAAAGGAGGACGGGTGGTCACCTTAGTATATAATGATATCCCTATTAGCAAACGATATTGTACGATATCTCTACGACGTTGTTCGATATTTTGAATGCCGCACAATATCGTGATGATATCGTAACAATATTGTAAAGCCTCTTGTGCTGTTAGGGATTCCTTAGGTGAGGTGTAAACAAGCATTTTGAATAGGAAGAAAGTAGTTGATTCAATCAATACTTTATTCCAATTTCTATTTATCCATTTTAAAGATGATAATGCAGACTATTTTAAATAGATAACGGTTATAATAATAACCAAACGCAGGGGTGAAGAGTTTACGCGCAAATTAGCGCGTCTAAGCAGGAAGGTGTTACATAGTAAAAAGAGAACATTGCAAACACGCGGATGGCGTTAGTTCGAAACGGGCGAAGTACCAAATTTGAGGCTCTAGAAAGAATGCTACTCAAGCGAGTCTAAGTTAAAGTATAGTGCGTTTATCTAAGATTGCAGTAGAAGTAATTCGTTTATAACTAACAATTAGGTGGTGTTAAAAAGGATTTAATTTATTGAAAATTAAAAACTTAAGTCATTACATGTATGTATTTGAATGACACTCCATGGAAATTTTGTTCGAATTGAACTCGCTTAGTAAAGATTTTTTAAAGATAAATACTAACAGACCGAAGATAAAGCCCAGTGACCGAAAAACAAACTAATCAACCATGAAGGTTAGGTGGACAAAAAAGGTTTTGCTTTAAGGAGAAATTTAAAATAAGTACGCAGCTTTATTTGCATTTTAGTACCAATAGGAAATATTGATGTATGAACAACTTTAATGAAAAGTTTCAGGTAAATACACAATCAGATAAATAATTTTATTTTATTTATCGATTCTGAAATCCTGATTTTCAAATTTTTACATTCCGGTTCCCACTTTTATTAGCAAAGCAAGATTTGAATTACAATAAATATTTGTGAATCATTCTGACTCACATGCTCATTAACAGCAAAAACATTTTGCATTCATCACGATGAATACGATAGATTCAAAACACGAAATTTCAATGAAAACACCCATCCGTCTTATCACCTGAAACAAACAAGCTCCATAAATTAAATTCTGGAAGAACCAAACGATAAAATCATTTAGTGGCTAAGATGTGGTCAATAAATTTTATCTCCAGGAACGTTGCCAAGTAATTGCTTTTTGAAAAGATTCTGGAGGTGGCATTATCTCTCAATCTGACCAGCAGCTGTTTAAGGGTGGTTATTATTAACGGTGAGATATCGTGAAAGGGAAGGGATTTCTGAAAGTATCCATACATAAAAAAATAACCGCACAGACTTGCCAAGAAGGAACCGTCTTGTTATCGGGGTATTCTATCGGCTGGTGCAGGGCTAATTGAATGCCTTTTGGCTTCGGGAGAAGTTGGTGGGATACTTTCGCTAATTAATTACTATACACCCTCGACTGATTGCGTTGCCTCTCAAGGTTTGTTATTAATTACTTAGAGTGAATGAAGAGGAATTAATCAAGTTATTGATTTGTTTTCGATTGTTTACTTTGGGAAGTTTTCTCACCTATTGTGGAGATGGGTGGTTAAATAGATCATCCAGCTGGCCGCAGAATCAATTTTTATTGATATTTCGAGTTAATTATGTTGATTTCTATGGAGGATTGAGTGCAGCTCTTTTGATTCATATACGGTAAAAGAGGAATTTTAAGCTGATTTTGTGCTTGGGTTGGATTTTAATAAACCATGAATTTCTATTTTATATTGCTGTTTCAGTTTATGACTCAAACAAACATTAGAGAAAATAAAAATTCATACAGAACAATTTTTAATATAATATTAGAGAAACTATTTGAACATAATACTGACAATATTCATATAATTTTGTTACGATCTTTACAATACTGTTATATGCATTCATGTTAAAATTGTTATTAAATTTTTGGCATTAATACATTTCTGGTAGAAATTTTGTAACTTAATAAATTTAAAGCTTGTTTTCTATAATAATAATGATGCATGCACCCTATTTTTCATCAATTCAATCTCTTATTACTGCAAGAATTTAAAAACGTACAAAACGGTTTCTCATCTATGATATCTAACAGTTATGTCAGCCAACTTCTACCAACCCCCTTGAGTTATTTTTACACGTTTAGATGGAAACATTCATATATTGCTCTAAAAGTCAATAGTCCAGTGTGTAATAACTGTGTACTCCAGCCTTCAATAAATTCACTTTTTTTCACACTAGTTTATTAATTCTACTATATACGATTAAATATTAGATATATACATATGTACAATTCGGATTCACTTTCAAGATTACTCTTAATTACTAACTCGGAGTTCACCTCGAGAACTCCTACAAAAAACGTGCACACTCTGTGCAGAGACCCAATACCATTAATGGCGTCTACCACCTCGCTGCCACGCAAGTGTTTCTCCCAGAATTCACTTTACTTCTTTTGGCTGAGGGTCGGAACAGCTACGTGGAGGTTAGTGGTATGGCACAGTTTATACATAATTAAATTGCTCATGCTTTGTAACGATACTTTATAACAGGAAACGTTTACTACATTGATTTATCTTGTGCGCATTTTTTTTCCTGCATTATCCAAATATTTTCCCAATGCATCCGCGACTCGTCGTTACGATGTTTGCTTCTATGACATCATGCTTGAGCACTTTCTGCATCATTATGCAAATATTATTTCATAATAATGTATAATAATGCTTTTTTAAATTATAATTACATTAAGGTATCTTGATTCTGTATATATCGCTAGCTATGTTGTTTCCGCTTATGTGTTTCAACGCAAAACTTATTTGTTTTGACACGTCTGAACTAATCTTGAATTTTTCGAAACCCTTTCAAATCACTCCCTTTCTCTTCCTTCTGCATTCAATGTCGTGATTCTAATCCCACCTAAAATAGCTTGCGTCTGGCTAAATCCACCAGTCAGTGATTCACGATCAAGGGGTTTGGTATTTTCGGTCCGTCATAGTGTCCCAATGCAACCTGCTATAGAATTCTGACACTTAAGGTGGAAGACCCTCACGATCACTAAATTCTAGGCAAACTCCACACCATTCCATTTTTCAGCCCATCTATTTAGGTAGGGCCGTTCCGCGCGATTCACGTAATCAACAACTAGGGGGTACTCCTAGCCCTACTGCCCCTGCTCCCTTCCCGCCTGCTCGGATTTCCTTTAGTGCGAGAGAGTCTCACCCACGTATCTATACCGGTCGCATTTCATCATTTATGATCCGCCAATCCAAACGGATTTCAAGCGAAGTTGGATTTTCAAACTTTGGACCGCACCACACCAATTTTATTGGCTTTTCGCATTGGCGTCCGGTTTTGTGCCGGACGGTGCGCCTGAATTTGAGTGGTGTGGAGCGATCACGAATGTCCAGCTTAAAATAGAAGTCTGACTTAACTCCAGTAAAAGGGCAAGAGTTATCCTCCAGGTGAAGCTAACAACCACATTTAGGTGAAGCTGACTCACACTCACGTTTTGCTTGAGAAAACTCTCCAGCAGGCAGCCCGTTCAATGAGTGAGCAATTCGTTGTTAAACGCGCGTCGGTTTAAAGTTTTTCAGATAATGCTGGCTGACTAACAGCACAGTCAGAGGATCGAAGCTACAACTTTTTTCTCCGATACATGTTCCTCACTCACGTATGTCTATCCACTAGGTCACTGGAGTTCTATAAAGAATGCCAATAATTTCGTTTTTATATATTTAGAGACTTCGAGTGCATGGGTGAATTGCTGCTGTGATAGATAAGAGACTAAGAATTGCTGATATAAATCACCGAAAAAAAAATTTTAATATAAAAAACTAGATAAGTACTTGTGATCCAAACATTTTCCTTTTTGTATTCACTTAACTAAACTGGTTTTATCTTTTCCTAAGTACTGACTTAACTTTATCTTTTCCTAAGAGAAGTAAGAACTTAAACTAAGTTTTCTCTAAAGAATAAATAAACAAAAAACGTTTTAAAATACAAAAAGAAAACCAATAAGAGTATCACTTTAAACATTCCTGCGTTAGTTTTACTTCAAAAAAACTCATTGGCAAGCATTTTAACACAGAAATGATGAAATCGGAAACAGTCAATCATCCTTTAATCGAACTCAACCGTGGCCTTATTCGGTATCTCATTCCTTCCTTACCATCTCCAAAGCCATCTTCCCAACACAATCAATCACTTTAAAACAAGAGCTAAGTCTTTCTGACGCCTTATTCCCATTCACCGAAAAACTGCTTAAGCAATGAAATGATTGAACAAATTCCCGAAATCGCTCGGGGTAAGGGAAATACTGACCTCCGAAACTGTCCCAATGACCATTCTTTCAAATGAGACGCCGAATACCGCATACGTTTAACTTTTCTAAGTATTTACTTACTTTGTCATTTCCTAAGAAGAGTGAGAAATAAAAATAAGTTTTATTATAAGAATAAATAAACAAGAAAAACATTAAAATAATCAACAGAATAATAGGAGTATCACTTTAAACATTCCTGCGTTAGTTTTAATTAAGAAAAACTCATTGCCAAGCATTTTAACACAGAAATGATGAAATCGGAAACAATCAATCATCCTTTAATCGAACTCAACCGTGGCCTTACTCCGTACACCAATCCTTCATTACCTTCTCCAGTGCCATCTTCCCAACACAATCTACCACTTTGAAACAAGAGCCAAGTCTTCCTGAAGTCTTATTCTTATTCACTGAAAAACTGCTTAAGTAATCAAACGAATATACAGATTCCTGAAACTGCTCGGGGAAAGGGAAATATTGACCTCCCAACTGTCCCAGTGACCATTCTTTTGAATGAAACGCCGAATGTCATGTAAATAAATAATGCATCTGTAGACCTTGCATCAAGCCAAAGGTTGCCGAGAGAGCGATCTGGGAATTTAATTTAACGATGTTTTCTTGTTTGTATACCTTGATGAATCAATCAGCAAGGATGGGTGATCCAGCCTTACAGTAGACAACCTCTCATTTATCTCAGTTAACAGCACGTGTGCAGATTGCTCATTAGATGGGAAACTTGAGCCCGCCCTTTGTGGTTTAATGCCGTGGCTATTGGTGGAACATCATATTTTAAACTTAAATTTGAAGAGTATAGCAGGCATTAAAATGCAATGCATATAAATAACAACATATACTGTATATTGAAGAAAAGGATAGTAATCTAAGTACTTTAATTAATTTTACAATTTACAATCATTTAAAGTTGCTATGACTTATTTAAATGGAATCAATTAATTTTCATCTGATACTCGAAAAATGCGTCTCACCAGTTCAATTTCAGATTCTATTACGCATATGCAAGAGGAAAAAAAATTGTAATTTCACAAAGTGCATTTGTTGTTTTATGTGTCGCATGAAGTCAAGAGAATTGACTCATTTATGAAATGAAGACTAAAGGAAATAAGCATTTTAAGTTTAATGCGATAAAATTTATCAGGAAAATATCTCAAATGGATTAAATGTAAATAATTTGCATTTAAGTTATGATAAACTTCATTACACGAATTATATAAAAAGAATTGATCTAAGGATTGTTTTTAGCCGAATGCTTAAAATAAAACATGTTTTATTGAGCAGTTGCGCAGTCATTACTTATTAATATAATTATTATTCAATGACACTGTTCACGCTTATCAAATGCTGATGTCTCTTTCCTCGAAATTTCCTTAAATCCATAATCAAAGTGCCGAGAATTTCTAAAACGACTTATAGGAATCAGCCAACGCCATTTTTTTCAATAATTTAGACAATAAACAAGAACAAAATCGAAAGATTTGTAAATATTTGCGTTTGTATATTTTCTATTTTAAATAAAATAAAAGTTCCCAACAGAGAGAGTAGATCTTACTTTTCTGGTGAATGATGAAAAAAGTAGATCTTATTTCTCTAATGAATCACTCTTACTTCTTTCCGAATTATTCCATATTCCAAACTTTATTAAATCCGAACAGTTTCCAAATAAAGTTTTCCGAATTTCTTCTCAATGGAGATAATTTATTCAATGACGAAATCGTTTCCTTTCTATTCTCTTATTTTTAAATGCCGATGCCAATTAATCAGTTTTTAAATCTTATCATTTTATTACTCAAATATTTTAAGGATGAAAATTGTGTACTCGCCATTTTCTTACGTTATTAAAAGAAACGAGTAAAATCAATTATATTCGTGAAAAGCATTCTTGTGGATCAAGTGCTTTCGACAGACAAAACCGGATATAGTGGTTTCCAGAGATTTTTGGTTTGTAAAAGTTTATTCATTCAGCAATAGATGTAAAAACAAAGGTAGTATTATTTAATTAAATAAATTGAATGTCAGAAATACAGGGTTATTCAAAATAATTGCACCGATTACAAATGGCTATAACTTCCTCGTAAACCACGAAAGGAAGAAAAATTTGATCCCAATACAGAAGGAAGCTTAAAGTTTTGTTCCGTAAGTAATAATTGCCCTCTGTGACTCCCCTTGGTCACGTGACCACATCCATGCTGTAAAACATTTCACTCCATACATTATGAAGCATGTTTGAAGTCATTGATGCCCGCTCGATAACCGCATGTATGTTCTGCAAGTTGTTATCTAAATCTGAAATTAATTCTCGTGTCTTTGTTAACTTTGAAAGAAAAGATTAGAAAGAAACTACTGGAATAAGAATTTAATTACTGGATGAGTTTTAGAAACATTTTATCATATCTATCTGTTATGGATGAGGTGATATTATAATTCAAGGAACTTAAGCAATCAGTAGTTGATTTGAGATCTCTAGGATTAATTATACAAGAAGGGTGAGACTTTGATCATTTAAAGCTATAACTTTATACAAGGCAGTAATCAGAAGGGGCAATGGCGTACCTATGTGGGGCGGCGCTAGGAAAGGGGTGGCAAAATCAGACATGCAGGAAAACAATTTTATAACTAAGAAGAGCAGCGAAACTAGTTCAATCACTGTGCACATGAAAAAAAAATGGCTATTGTAATTAATTCATATTTTTCGCTCTTTTTTTCGGTAAATTGCCGGTATGTCAAAGAAAGTCTGGTGGTGGAAGCACGATTTCACAACATATATTCAGATATCAAGGGCATCAAACGACGAATTGCGTTATTAAATCAATTTTCCCCCTGGAATTTATTTTTATTTTGAGGTTTATTTAACTTGTACAGGAAGGGCGGAATGATGAAAGTTCGCCCCAGACGGCAAAAGTTGCAGGTACGCCACTGGTGGAGGAGAAAATCTGCTACTTCAGTAAATGTACCACCCATAAGGAAATCTTCAAGACTTGTCACAAGGTATCAAATGGTTTAACGTTTTGTCCCTGTTCGTCGTGAAACTTTAACTCGTTTCAAAACCGTGGTGATACAGATTCTACAATATTTAAAGGATCAAAGCAATTGGTTGAAAATATGATATATTTTCTCTCAATTCTTTCACATTGAAAGAGCGATGACTAATTCACAGCTTCGGGAAAGAGATATAACAATTAAAAATACGATAAAAATTTGATTATGAGTAAATAAATATCCATGAATCATCTACATTTTTTCGTTGTTGAAAAAATATAAAATGACAGGCCTTTATTGAAAGAAAGCTATTTAATGATAAATGTCACTGTTTTCAGTCTGCAACAGAAATAAATAAAAAGGATTTTTCTTCTTTGTCTTTTATAAGGAATTCAATTAATAAATTAAATTATTTTCTAGTCACTTTTTGCCCCAATCAATACAAATAAATATTAGAAAACAGAAAAAACTTTCTTATATATAAAATCTATTTTAGAGTATGAAAGGGGAAATGACAGAAAATATACAAAAAAATGGAGTTTTAATTTCTGAATATCATTTCTTATCGGAAATTAAAATATAAATAACTTATTAAATATCTAAGATATAGTTTTGATATTTTGACAAATTTTGCTGTACTATATTCCATTTCTTCGAAGGTTGATTTAATGTGTGACTGGTCCACATACAAGGAGGATTCAATGGAATAGGGTCTAAAACCTGTGATATTTTAATCCCGAAGTGGAAACCAGACCACTGAACGACCACGGCCACCATTGTATAATAAAAGCTTTTGAATGTAAAATGACTGATACAAAACAAAACGCTATGACATGTTCCCGGGTCTAAAAATCATAGCGATTCATTTATAATTGGTTTAACGAACAAGTCATGAAAGTAATTCAACTAACCCCATCGGTATACTGTAGCGCTTTACGCAGATTATAAATGCAAGTAAATTTTATACAAATTTTAATTAATATTACATTGCTAATCTAACTAAATATTACGGAAATGATAGAGATCTGTATGAAGATTCGTATACTAATATTCAATAGAAGATCAATGCCCTCTACAAGCAGACAAATCGATATTAGTTTTTGGATATATCTCTAATGAAATTCGACTTCTGTGCCTGTGTTCAAAGCTTCAGGTTACTTCATTATGAATGTACAAAGCATTAAAATTCACTACACAAACTAAGACTGACTAGGCCCATGAAACACGTATAAATGGTGCTTTACTGCATCAGAGGGTAAAAAAGGAAGATCTTTAAGAAGATTCACATACAATCCTCAATAGAAGGTCAATGCCCTCAGCAAACAGATAAATCGATATTAGTTTATGGATATCTCTCTAATGAAATTCGACTTCTGTGCCTGTGGCCAAAGCTTCGAGTTGCATCATTATGAATGTACAGAGCATTAATATTCACTACGCTAAGATCCTGTCACCTTAAGAACGTAAGGTAAGTGAACGTTAAGAAAGTAATATATGAGATCAAGTTAGCGCAGACGTGATGCAGAAAGCAAACACAACACCGCAGCGTTTTTGAATTCTCCTCACTTGTTTGCAAGACTGAAAGATCTGATTGTTTTAGGGACGCACTAAGAATATCACAAAGCGTGTACGGATAAAAGGCATGCCCGGTATTTTCGTCTAAAACTGCGAACTTGGAGAAATCGGAAACCCGGGTCACGATTTGAGGAATTCATTATGCCTCCTGCAGACTTCTGAGATATTTCGCAGCGGCGGAAAAGCTATTACTTTACAAAAGAAAAACTGTTCTTGGAATCTATTCTTTCAGACATGAAACCAGTTTTAGTGAAATCTTTATGTATCCGACGGTGTTTTATACCAACAGAACAAAGGGGTAAGGAAAAAAACATAAAGAAGCTGATTTAGAGTAGAGTATTCAAAGTGAGCAGAACCCCACGAGATGAAATATCTTCTTGTAATCCTTCTAGAAACTTAACGTGAAGCTGTCTAGAAAAGTTGAAAAATTTGTGTTCCTTTGAAATCTCTACTTATTTAAGGGGAAAAGGTACCTTTTCAATATTTTTCAATACAAATATTTTAAATAAAGTTTTTGTTGGTATTGTATTAACATTCAAATAACAGCAGTTTTTCAGAAAATTCTTGAATAGAAGTAATTAATGAACTCTAATAATTGTAGTATATCTTCTTGCTATTAACTTTTGTAAACATTCTAAGAGCTTAACTTTTAGCTGTCTAAAGAATTTAAATTCTGAGGTGCTTTGAATTGCCTATTTAATCAAGAAGATATGGCATCTTTTGGATAGTTTCTTTATTTTAATGATTATAAAAGCATTTAAATATTATTGTATCTTAGTATTCAAATTACTGCACATTTATAGAAAAATATAGAGAGGCTAATTTAGAGATGAATTTTCAAAGTGAGCGAAGCCCCGCGAGATAGATCTTCTTGTAAACCTTCTAAGAGCATAACTTGAGGTTCTCTAAAGAAATTTTTAAAAAATTGCATTGCATTGAAATCTGTACTTATTTAAGGAAACATGATACCTTTTCAATAATTTTTCATATGAATTACTACAAAGAACATTTTTTATTGTATTGTATCCTAACATTTATATTAGAGCACCTTTATAGAAAAATCTAGAGAAGCTGATTTACAGAGGAATATTCAAAGTTAGAGAAAACCCACGAGATGAAATATCTTCTTGTAAACCTTCGAAGGCTTAACTTGAAGTTGTCTATAGAAGTTTAAAAAAATGCGTTGCTTTGAAATCTCTTACAGTACCTTTATAGAAAAATCTAGATAAGCTGATTTGGAATGGAATATTCGAAGTCAGAGGAACCCCACGAGATAAAATATCTTCTTGCAGCCCTTCAAAGAGCTTAATTTGAAGCTGTCTAAAGAAGTTAAAAAAATGAAGGGCTTTGAAATCTCTGCTTAGTTAAGAAAGCATGGTACCTTTTCAATAATTTTTAATTTCAATTATCAAAAAAACATTTTTGATAGTATTATATCCTAACATTGAAATCAAAGCTCCTTTATAGAAAAATCTAGATAAGCTGATTTAGTTCAAAGAATGTTCAAAGTGAGTGGAACCTCCCGAGATGAAATATCTTCTTGTAATCTTTCGTATAGTTTAACGCGAAGAGATCTAGAGAATTTTGAAAAAAATGCGTTTACGATACCAAAACTATTCAGTTGAACATGAATTTCTTTTTCAGAAATGTATCACGGTTAACAAATTTAATAAAAACAATTTAAAAAAACGCTCTTTTATTAAGGTACAGGACGGGAGAGTTTCTTCAATTTAATTATTTACTACTTTCAGTCCTTAATTTATAATTCATTATTATAAATGCTATGAAGTCTTAAAATTAATTTGTGAAACTAATTTATAACTATAGTTTGCACTGAATATTTTATCCATTCCTAATTAAATCATCCCCAACATTTCCTTTTTTTTTTGAAGAATGGTTACGGAATTAGCATTTCTTAATAAGGGAACTATAATTACGGACACAATGTATTTTATTGGTAGTGGAAATAAGTCGTACCTCGATTTTCAATCGAAATTATTCAAAATATTTAGTAGTAATGAACCAGAAACCAAAAGTTAAATCATCGAGTTAGATTAGAAATAATATATTAATCATTTATGCCTCCAGACGAAAATAATTATTTTCCATTAACAGTTGAGTAATTTAGCTTTATCTTGACGTAAAAGCAATATTTATCAGCCTTTTTACTAAATGAAACAAATGTTCAAATTTTCAAAACAAATTCAAAACAAATGAGCAAAACGATTTTAAGTTTATTTGCAATAATGAATTATCAAATTATGGGGGAAAAATGTTTCGCATCTTCCTTTAAAAGTGCCATTTAACTTAAAATAATTATAATTTTATCATCTTAATCGTTTAATTAACTCTTTTATAATCATCACCTTCCACAAGACAATTTAATTACCTTTTCTAACAAATATGTCAAGGATAGTAAACCATTTTTCAAGGGAAAACGCGCCTTCTAAGTTTGATTAATAGATTTAAAATGATTTTTATAAGAGTGCATTATACACTTGTGAATAGAAATTTCAGACAGGAAATCTCCACCCTCGCAATGTATTTTGTGCCAGAAAATTTAAATATGGTCTTGCACTTGGCTTAACGGTTTCATTATTTTATACCTTTCAGCAACTTTCATTAAAGATGACCATTCATCTTAATAATTTTAACTTCCAACAGCTATTCTTTGGCATTATTGTGGGAAAGATTAATTATAAAAGAAACTTGGAAGGTTAATTAATGCATAATAAAACGGCACACTTTTATAAGTTGTTGATTCTGTTGGAGAAAGATGTGAGATAACGTCAGTTTTCCACCACATGAAACAACCCTTTTCATTTAAATTGCGTAATTTCTATTTGAGAACTGGTCTGCTTTCAGGATAATAGCACTTATTTGTGTATATAATGAACGTAAATCTGCACAGTTAAGAAATAATGGGCTTCAAAAGTTTCACATTTGTTGTGTGGATGATATTGCAAATACCTTAGAATATTGCTAGGTGACGTTTATATCTTAATATTTTACATAATCTAAATTACGTTTGTTTACTTCATAATTAGTTAACCTTTTCATATTTTGGCTTAGGCTGAAAAATTCCTTTAAAGATTTTATTGTTTATATAATTTTATTTTATTCAAGGTCTGCGGAAACTTTCTTTTATCCCGATGAAATTTATTTATGATTTCCTAGTATATAACTAAGCATATGGAAAATAAATTATGTGCATATTTTTTTCAAGAAAACACCAACCAATTATAAATAATTATTTCCGATAAAGAAAGAAAAAGTTGAAATCTAATGTGTGTAAACACTTTAGAAGCGGGCCAGGGAAAATAATTTTTGGAAGGCCAATATAATTTTTATGACTCAAAAAATTATCTGAAATTAAATTTTTTTAAATAATAAGCTGTGGCTGCATTTCTAAAAGTTCCATATAATCTGATGCGAACTGCGCTACACTGATTATAATATTATTTTTAATTTTTATTCCAATTTTTTTTAAATCTGTAGTGGACCTGATAGTAGCTCTAAGTGGATGCATCTGACCCTCGGGTTATAGTTTGTTTTCTACTGGTCAATCTTAATATTGCTGACAGCTTTTATCGGATCAAATGCAGAATTTAGATTAGTTTAGTTAGATCAACGTACACAATTTGGAACTTCAAAAGCTCTTATTTTTGAATTACCTCATAATTTTGAACCGTTACCAGACAACGAAGATGTCAATTAACCGGCATTTCCTCTATAAACTTCCGCACCAAAGGAAGAAAGTTTGATCCTCGAAGGCAGATTCAGCATGTGCCAGTTCCGAATACACAACGAATTCAATGGAATAGGATCTTCATTTCATATTGTGGCACAATCACAATACTCTAAACCCGAAGTGGAAACCTTACCATTAAGCCATCGCAGCCGCCAATGAAACAAAAGTGTTCCGGTGCATAATGACTGATACAAAAACTTGTGTTCCAAATACGAAGAAGACTTGGACTGATTGTGAAGTTTGAGTTTTGATACATAAAAGTTCGAGGTTCGAAACCTGATTCCACCAGAGATTGAACAAGTATATGATCTTAGTACACGTTAAATCCGACAACGGATATCAATGTCCCCTTGGTGTGGGACGAAAATTTGGAGTGGATGTTGCCGCTTCAGTCGTCATATTCATCATGTGACCAGAACCCAAAATTACGAGAAGCATCTAGAAAATAAATCGAGTTACTTCTTATAAATGGGAATTAATGCATTTAAACTAAACTAACCATTCAAAATGCTTATTCTGAATGCAGAAATGGCTAAATAACTATCATCTAGAGGGGTGATATAAAGATTTAAGATCGTTTTTACTGAATCAAATAGTTTTCCGGTGCAAAATAATTGATATAGAAAACTAAGTTCCGAATACTTAAACATTGAACTTTTCTTCAAACAGACGCTTTGCATATCAACAAAATGAAAACGCATGATAAACTTCTAAAGGACTATGCTGCCTAATAAGCATTTTCTACCACATTTAAACACTCAAAACCGAGATTTACTGCTCAAAAGTCAACTCATCTTTAGGCAACGGGTTACGCAAACCTAAATTCGAAAGGCAAATAAGCTTAAATCACAAACTTTGGACGTCTTAATGAGGAAGCTCCAGCAACACGGAATCGCTTTTTTACTTTCTGGCATACTTTTGGAAAATCATTTACTCTTTAAGGGTGATGAACATGGTCTATGATTACCCTATGCTTCCTCATTTTCATGACAGATGAGGAGGGAGTGTTGAAATTCACGATTTTACTCCCCTTCTTGTTCCGTACTTTTATTGAGGCGGTGGCGTGAGGGGCGCTTTATCTTAATCATTCATGGGATTAGTTGTCGTGAAAACAGCGTGTTATCTCGAAAGAATTCTCGCTGTTCCTAATCCTTTTGGTTGGAAAGAAACCGCAGACACGCCTCTGTGGAACAGTGAAATATGGAATTCTAGCATTTATTTCATCGTTTTAACTATCCGCGAATTAAAATGAAGATTCAGGAGTTGAAGGATTCGGGTACAAATGCAGTCAAACTGTGTATCCATATCGAGCTTATTAAAATAGATGCTGCATAATTTTGAAAAAATAAAGACTGTTTAAATCAATATTAGACTTCGTAAACTGTAGGTCGTGTCCTCTAGTAGAGTTGGAAAGAAAATTGAGGTCACGATAGTTTCCATTTAAGATTCTTTAATATTGGTGAGTAAAAATAATTAAGGAAAGAGTCTTGATTAAAGTAAGTTTTTATTTATCATTTTTATTAATGTTTCGTTTTTCTGTTTATTCCCCAATTTTAGGATGTTGACAAAAATTTTCAGAAGAAATTGAGATGACAAAAATCTTTTGTCCTAAGAAAAATGCGATTTAACACAAAATTTCTACAGAAGATAAATAAACTTATTTCAAAGGAATTGTTTTACTTCGACTCTGGCCACATCGCCAAGATTTTCGATCTGTAACTTTATGCTATTTTAGTCTCAAAATATTCTTTAAAAAGTATTGATGAGTCTAAGAATTCATTTTGAACAAGAAGTCTCCATACTTGAGATTTGTCTGAAAATATATTCTGATTTGATAAAAAAATAATTTTATCTATGGCATTACTGACGTTAAGTACAGCAAAAGTATAATCCCTTTGTGTTATACACTAAAAGTATCAAACAGTATGTGAACAAATTAGGGCCACATTTGACTTTCACGATTGAATTACTATTGAATATTTTACAAGTATTCAAAAATTACCAATTTTTTCCTACTGGATTTCATTTGGAAAAAAATGTGATTGGAATTACTCAAGCATTAAGTACATCAAATATTTTATTATAAAATTAAATTGAAGTCTATTTGAAAGAAAACATTTTTATTAAGACGTCTTTGCTATGTTTTAAAGATTAAGAGGTCAAAAAGGTTAAATAAAAATTCAAATGTGCAGTACAAGGAACATCCTTTCATTCTAGAAGATCCAGTTCAGTAAAAATAAAAATGCTCCAATGAGTATTGAGGCATAAAATAGAATCAAAGTTTGAGAAACCATCATATTCTGCAAATATTTTTATGGAGTTTAAGTTATCGTTATATAGAAGTATAAGATATAACGATAACTTCTATTTCGTTATATAGAAGTTATCTTTGAAATTGCTTAAACATGGCTTTATGCGTACCTCACTATAACAGCACATCATTTTACTTTTTGCACTTACAAAGAAGAAAACAATGTTAAATAATTACTTGAACCAATTTGAATTTTCCATAGTTTCTCATTCCTTTTTGAAGTAAAAAGTTATATAAAAATGCATTATTTAAACTTTTAAAGGTTTAGGGTATTTAAAGGCTTGGAATAAAATACGATTCTCTGTTGGAGAAAAAATAAAAATAATAACTGGGATAAATTCCTTATCGTTGATACTAGACGAACACGTGTCTTAAGATCACTTGCAACAAATTTATTTACATTCGTGTCAAACATCATCTATTGAGACTCAAACTTACTCAATTAAAACCATAAAATTTCTAGACACTTATGATCTCCATAATCATATGATGCCCACTGCCATATATTTATTACTGTCATAAAAAAGAGCATCAAACGACATATTCACGACAATTAAGTTGGCTATTCCATTACAGGCCGTTATTCACCAAACATTAATTTCGTGAAGATTCCACATAATTTACGGCTTATTGAATAACGGCAAAGGAGAAAATAATGGGGAGATCCCATTAAAGAAATATTTCAGCCATGCTTTTTCAAGGGTATCAACATTGATGAAGATCTCCCAGTTTCAATCCCCGAAAAAGAAAAAAAGCGCTAAGTGCCATCGTATCTTCTTCAGGAGTATCGAAATCACCAATAAAGCTCGAGGAAAATTGCCTGCATCGAAGGTCTTCGGTAACTCTTCCTCCCATAACAAATTGAGCTGGGAATAATTTCTGGCTGACCTCTGACTCCTCACCTGCACTCGTTCGCCTTGAAGGTGAAACGGGAATGTGCTGTCCAAAACATTAGTACACACTTGGATGCCAATATTCCGTTTGCCGATTGATTAACGGAGGTTTTTATTTTCATCGATAAAGAAATCAGGAAGAACGAGGCGGAAAATGAGTTAGGAGACACAGAAGCAAGTGTTAAGAAACTCATGATTTCTTACTTAGAAGGTGAAGATCAGTCGGTCTTTAGAAAGCTTTGTAATTTTTGATACTAACAACGAAGACAAAAAGTTGTAAGAAGGACAAGTAGTATTAAGAAAGGTATTCATGGGAAAAACAAAACTGCGTAGCAGTCCATCATGAAATAACTCTTTCTCTACTTCTCTTCTGTCAAACTAGATGATGTCTTATAAAGGAAATGACTCACTCTATTTCATCAGCAACAAACAAAACATTCGGATATCTTTTACGGAATAGTTTTTCAACTTTCATTTAATTTTTTGTTAGTGAAGACTTTGAAGAAATTGTTTCTTTCTGTAATTTCATTGATATATGAATGAATAATTGAGATGTAAAAAATTATCAGAAACTTTGATTTCTTATTTAGGTGGAGATGGTTATTTGGTCTTTAGAAAGCTATTTAATTGCTCATGTTAAGAAAGAAGAGAAAAAGATTCTTTGAAGAAAGACAAGCAGCTGTACAAGAAATAATGATTTATAGGAAAATTGCTTAGCAGTCCTTCAAGAACATGTTCTTCCTCAATTTCTTTTCTGTTCATCTAAATGCTGTCTTAAAAATGAAATGATTTTATTATGTTACAAGACCAACAAAAAAAATCTGGAAAAAATTCTTTCCATATATTTTAAAACTCTAATTTAATTTGTTTTAATGAAGACTTTGAAAGATAATGTTCTTCATAAAACATTAGTAGACACTTGGATGTCAATATTTCGTTTTCCGATTGATTAACGAAGGTTTTTTTATTGTCATCGATAAAGAAGTCAGGAAGAATGAGGAGGAACAGAAGCAAATGTTAAGAAACTCATGATTTCTTACTTATAAAGTAAAGATCAGACGGTCATTAGAAAGTCTGTAATTGCTTATACTAACAAAGACACAGTGATTATGTAATGACGACAAGTAGATGTAAGAAGGATAAAGGAAAGTTGTTGTAAATAAAATTTCTTAGAAGCCCTTCGCAAAATAATTCTTTCTGTAGCTTTTTCTATTAATCTGGTTGTTGTCTTTCAAAGGTAATTATTCTTTCCATTACATCAGCAACTAACAAAAGATGTGACAGTCTATCATGGACAAATACTACTTTTAATTCTATAGGTTTGAATTTAATTTGTTCTGGTGCAGACATTGGAGAAAATGTTTTTACGCAATTTTCTTGATATATAAACTTATCAATCGAGATTTATAAATTCTTTCGATTGAGAGCATCATCCTCATCTTCTTTAAAATGTCCTTAAAAAATTGACGACTAATGAATTCTATGGTTTTGCTGCTAACTATAATTCAGTTCCAGATTATTCTTTTCATAAACAAATTTTAAAATAATAGAATTCTTCTGAAAATGTACAGCATTAAAGAAATCTCAACGTTTCAGTATTCACATTAATTAACGTAATTAAATCTTAACTCTTCATTCAAAAAAATCTCCAAGGTTTAATACAAATGTTTGTAGTCTTTCAATAATATTACCAATCAGACTGTAAAACCACTTTCTAAATTGAGATAATGGCTGCGATAAAAGTAAATTTATCTTCTCATGATCCGTAAAGACGACAGATCGGGTAAAACATTCAAAGCTATTTTACATTTCAAATTCCAAATATAATTTTAAAAATATTAAAATTTGTAAAAAAATCTCGAAACTGCATAATGACAGAAATCAATGCAGTTATCATGATTTAGCAAATAAAAGAGGATTCTACTTCGACAAATTTCTCGTTAAGGGAATGATAAATGCATTTAAAAATTTAGTTTCATTTTCAACAGAGTTTTCTTGACCTAAATTTTATTCGTTTAATTAAAAATGTTCATTCGAAAGCTTAACACGCAGTTAATCATGGAAAAAAAATTCAAGGAAACTTAAGTTTTCGTGAGTTAATACATTCGTGAATGAAAGGCTTTACGTGAAACTGAACTATAGGCCTGTCTTGACCGGGTAGATCAAGAATTCAGTAATTAGCTTGTGTCATTAACTCCCACAAATCATAATTTCCAACACGATCACTCTTTTTATTATAGTTCACAAGCAACATTTCAAGAAATTCAGCATGAATCACTTGCCGTATGCATTTTCTGGGGAATAATTCGTGAATCCACCCGTTCTGGTACTAATTGCATTACATATTCATTGAATATATCCTCGATAGTCAGTTTTGTTTCCAAACACACGATTCCGCTGAATTATCTCAAAAATATGATTATTACACCTGCAAGCTTCGTAAGGTTATTACTTAATTGACAAGGCATGACTCAGTTCAAGACGAGATCGATATTATTCAGACGTTTTGCCGAGCGTCACGCTTTTTTAAAAAGATACAAGATTTCTTTTAGAAAGCGTGATAAGTTTCATTTGAATTTTTTCTAGCAATGTCTAAAAAGTTTTTACATGAATATAGACATGATAATTCAATGTTTAAGAGATGGAATCGAACTTATATAATTATAAAATATATGCAAAGAGAAATAGTTTTGTTTTCCACCAATGTTATAATTCTATTAGTAAATGCAAGAGCAGAAACATTTCTTTTTGAAGATATTAGTATTAAAACTTTGCATTCTTTCTAATATTATTTAGGAATGTTAAGAGAAATTTGATTGATGCTCGCTGCACTGTTGCTTGAACTAAATTTATTGGCTTTCATTTTATTGCATTTTATAAATAACAATTCCTGTAATAAAACGGGAAAAGTCATGGATGATTTTTCCTGATTAATAAATATTCATATATTATTTATGTTTTTGAATTTCCCATCTGGTTGCAGCAGCTAAAGTCCTTACTATAATGCCCTATCTATAAGTATCTATAATTTTAAAGTTTATTATGCTTACTTTTAAAAGCTATAGCGATAGATTTCTTAATTTATCATATAAGATCGGGAACAACTCTTTAATTATTAAACCTATAGAAATGTAAAATTTCCAATTTAAAAGTCCAGTATTAAAAACATTGTTTAAGGACCTTCCTCTATATAATCCAACACTTTCTATTGAATTAAATATATTTACAATTCGAGAACACTGATCGAATAAACAATCATCTTATTTTACAGTTATATTTAACTTCCAATTTGCGATTCAGTATTTCTTTCTATTTTTATAAGCTGTTATTCAACTTGATTGTCGTGTCCTCGAAGCAGCGTCCTGTTTTTAGGACAGTGGTGAGTTCCGGAGACAAATACAATATTATGCAAAAAAATTGCAATCTTTACTTATTTTAAACCTAACAAAATGATATTTAAATGTTAGCCCTATATTTGGGCGATAAAATTTGGAAGGTTGTAACCTCTCGTTACATAGGGTTGCAAATACTTCCGGCGCTGCATCGATGAATGACGCAGCTCGTGTTTCTACGCGTCTTGGATTTACTTTCTATTAGAATCCGCCAACAACCAGAAGTAGATTTCTTTTTTTTTACTTCGTGTGCGCCAAAAGTTTCGCACTCAAAACAAAAATTGAAAGTTGTGTAAATCGATTCTCTTTTTTTTCTATTACATTGCTGATAATAATTGTAAGTTATCACGTAATATATTACGAATTTATATTTCAGAAAGCTAATGCCATTAAATCATTTTAAAATTGTAGTTGTACATATGTATATAATAATTTTAATATGTGTTTTTATTGGAGAATTCAATAATTGATTCTGGTTTAATATGCTTAACATGTCATGTGTATTCGTGTCAGCTGTCACTAATGAGTAGAAAATAAAATGAATAAATAAACGTTTCAAGATATAATCTTTTATTCAAAATGCACTTTAAATGAGAAAATACGTTTACACATTATAATTTCGGCAAAATGAACTCAAAAGTAAAATATAATTTTTCTGATTAATAATGTATGGTTCAAAATGCAATAAAATGTATGGTTCGATTTTCTTTATTTATTTTATTATCTCTGGAGTCAGGGGTGTGTCGTCGTGTAAAGTAAAGTATTTCTTTCTGTATTTCTAGAATAACAGAAGGAATTCTATTGCTTTATGTGGTTTTCTCTCTATTAAGATGTATTCAATTCCTTATTTTCAATATAATTTCAAATTATGAAAGTTATAAACATTCTTCTTTTAAAATTAGGATGTTCAATTCGTAGCTTTGGATGATTCGTCTAAAATTAAAATGTTCATTGAAATTATGTTTGATAAATAAGATTATCTTCCTTATTTTGAAATATTTGTGCTTCTGTTTTAAAATGCATTTCTTTTACTTGAATGAAAAATTTGAACAATTCCTTTAAATTAATGTTATATCCTAGAATACCGTAAAATCTTGTCTTTCCGGAACTTGCCTTAAAAAACCAAGTAAGTTTTAAAACGCACACAAAATTATTTTCAAAACTTTCCGGTTACTTTGATTAAATTCCCTCCAATTTTGTGCCTGAAAATATTCATTATTCTGAACATATACAGAAAATTCTATAAACAACATTCTCCGTTTTGAAGGCCACAAAACCTTGAACTTTATCTTGAAGCTTCCAAGTAGTTTCGTATCTTAACTATTCGAAAAAACCTGTTAATCTCTACCACAGTTAAATCCGAATGATTATTCATTAACTCTAGTTTTTAACTGCTATAATTGTGTGTCACATGCTTCTCTCTTTGAAATAACGTATATTATATTCTTTGTGTGCGCTATGATTTAACGGTAAGTGCGTTATGAAGTAAGACTCAAACATTACATCAAGGGTCAAGGTAATCTTCATTCTGCCAGCCATTTCTGGAGTTAATCTCACGGTGATGAGTCTCGAAATCAACAAATCTTACTCCATGTGGGTGCGACATGCTTATTAAATGCAATTGTATTTCATTTTTATGTGGGTTTCTAGAACTGTTTCTTGGTTTTTCATTCACCTTGACACTCATCATTTGCATTCTTGGGTAGATGTAATTGTAGAGATAAGGCTTGTGGCTGGGAAATCCTGGGGTTCGAATTCACGAAAGGGAAGCAGCAACAAAATCATTCCACCTGATCCGGAATGACTAAGCTTTCATTAAATTTTAAATGGTTGATTGATTTTCTCATATTGGACTGGATAATCTCAAAACTGGAACTATTATCCAGATTACAGATAGATCCATTCCATCCAGTCACGCCAGCACGAAACACGAGAGTATATAAACCGTATTTGGTTTCACATAGACATTTTTGTTGGAAGGAATACTCACCTTTTAGTCAAATATTCCATTATCCTGTATATATTAAGCTCCAGTGCACAGTGCTTTCATTTCAATTGTCAATGGTTCTTTTTCTTTAAAAAG
Organism: Araneus ventricosus; assembly: GCA_013235015.1. Lineage (NCBI taxonomy): Eukaryota > Metazoa > Arthropoda > Arachnida > Araneae > Araneidae > Araneus > Araneus ventricosus. The sequence continues at coordinate 556,102 of BGPR01000055.1, read as the reverse complement.
TTCCTCGTCCTAAACTTTTCTCAAATTTGAAAACATTATTTTGCTCATCATTTGCTTTCTTGAGTAGATGTAATTGTAGAGATATTGCTTCTGGCTGGGAAATCCTGGGAATCGAATTCACGATCAGCAACAAAGTTATTCCACCTGATCTGGAATGACTAAGCTTTCATTAAATTTTAACTCGTTGATTGATTTGCTCATATTGGACTGGATAATCTCAAAACTGGATCTATTGTCCAGATTACAGATAGATCCATTCCATCCAGTCACACCAGCACGAAACACGAGAGTATATAAACCGTATTTGGTTTCACATAGATATTTTTGTTGGAAGGAATACTCACCTTTAAGTCAAATATTCTATTACCTTGTATCTATTAAGCTCCAGTGCACAGTGCTCTCATTTCAATTGCTAATATTTCTTTTTCTTTAAAAGGTTCCTCGTCCTAAACTTTCCTCAAATTTGAAAATATTATTTTTATTCATTTAATTTGTATTCAAAGTGTGACAAGCTTACTTTGATACATGAGAGACGGTTTTATTTGTATGAAAGACATTGAATTAATGATTAGAGCTTGTATTATTATTTTTGATGTATATCTGTCAGTAATCCAGTAACCATGACGAATGAAAGGAAATATACAAAAAAGGGATTGTCTTAATTAAAAATATATTGGTAAATACGTCCTCTGATTTTTGTATTAATAAAATATGGTTTATTTCCGTTTCTCTCTGTAGATAAAAATAATTTTTCATATTTTTTGAATAGGTATTACAAAAAAGATATCCTAATTGATATAGATATGATGCGTTTTTTTTATATTCTGTTCTTATTATAAAGTAGCCGCCTTCGGCGACCAGCTTGTTCGCCGAGAATATAATTTCATTTGAATCTCTTGTGTATAATTAGATATTCATGTTTCCTTTAACAAATTAACTTTAAATTCCAAGTCATGATAGACATTTAACTCATTTTCTTGTAGTAGCCTTCTACCTATTCGTTCGTTTTGTGCATGAACGTCCTTAATGGAGTCCAGTAACTGTCTGTACCATGTATCATACAACGGTATCATCTTCACTCTCTTATTCCTCTTGAAAATATGCATTTGATTTTAACTTTAAAATAGTTCGGCACATTTTACTTCCAGCAGCATGTTAGTTGAACGAAAATATGCTGATTAAAACATATCACTAAACATAAAAAATATTACCTTAGCTTTCAACAGTGGAAGAGAAGCACGTAAATAAATATTTGTTTAAACAATGAGAAACGGTTTCAATTGCGTTGCAACAATCAAAAGCAATGTTGTAGATTATACCATAAAATATTTTTTTAATTTATTAAAATTAGAGAAAAATCGTATGACAACGAAATTGATATCATTAAAAGGGTAATTTTTTGGAATAATAAATGGTGGTGTAAAAATAATTTTTGTGCTTTAACATTTTCGAAAGTTATTAAGGATAAATGCCGAAATTTCGCTTAATTTTTAATTAATTAAAATTCTAATTAATATATAATTCTAATTAATAAATTCTAATTTTTAATTAATTAAAATTTTTAAAAAGTTCTCCGAGGTGCACATTAACACCCTCTAAAGCATGTTTGTATAAAATTTCGTAGCTCTAGCTCAAGCGGTGTGCCCTGCAGAGCGCCAACACAGAGACACACGGACACACACACACACATTCTCCTTTATTATTAGTAGCGATTAAATAGGTAGTCATAAATTATTGGACCCATTTAAAAAATTAATAAAAAAACACCCTATGATATAGCAATTTTTTTTAAAGAGAGTAGCTCATTTTTTTTTCAAAAATGTGAAAATAGCTACCTTGCAGCAGAAGGCATGTCTCTGGTCCATGAAAGCAAATCAATTGTAGCAATTCAAAAAATTATTTGGTTAGAGTGTCGAAATTTTCAGTCTCCAAAGTAAAATCTTCATCAAGCATTGGTATGAGAAATTAAAGGGAACAGGAATATGTTGATCAGTGAGGGAGACTTTCAGTTCTTAATTGCTCATATCAACGTTTAATGGAGTTCTCATCTGGAGACCGACAATTTTGATACTAGAACCAAAAAATGTTATAATTGATTTACTTTTGTGGAAATAGAGACGTTCCTTCTGCTGCATGGTAGCCATTTTGTAACTTGAGTTTGGAATCCCCCCTTGCAGCAGATTAATGCGCCGTAACAGCGTGTAGCTTATCTGGAAAATAAACTTTTTGAGCTATTCTCTCATTTAAAAAAATCGATGTTGCTACATTATACGGTTTTTTTTATTAATTTTTGAAATGGGTCCAATAATTTATGACCACCTTGTATACTGGGAAGTTCGGAAAGTATCGACAGTTTTTCGAAAGCTTACACTAATCGCATTAGGAACGCGACGTTCCCATAGGCCATTTGCAGTTGACGATCAAATCAGGTGCTGTCCCAAATAATCAACATAATAACGCAACCACTTGTAAAAAAGCAGAGAGACTCAAAAAATTAAATTGGTTTATTTATAACCATTTGATGAAAAATAGCTTCGGTAGTCGCCTTGATGTTTCGGCACTCCATAGATTAAAAGAAAAATTTTAATAGTCTGTATTTCGAAGTGCGGTATATTGATCAAACTGAGAGAAAACGATTCAATTTTGAAATGGTTGATAATGAATGGGGAGAAATAGACAGCAATTCTGAGCAATTATGTCCATGTTGTTATTACATGGAGCTGCAATCCACCACGAACAAAGACCAACATTCATTCCCGAAAAGACATGCTCAGTTGCTGGTGAGACTAGAAGGGAAGTGTCTATAACGAACTGCAACCAAATAACTAATTCAGTTAAGTACAATAGCTAGAAGGACAATTTGAAGCAAGCTATCTATCAGAAGAGCCTAGAATCGACCAATCGTAAGGCGGTGGTCTTCACCTGGATAACGTTAGAAAACCTGTGAAATTACCCGTCCCCCAGCTGAAGTTATTGAGGATAGCTTTCATTTCTTACCCCACTCTCCATATAGCCCTGACTTGGCACCTTCGGACAACCATCTGTTCCGCTCTTTTCAAAATTAGCTACAACTAAAAAAATGTAAATTCTCTGGTGGACTGCAAAAGCACTTTGAGGAGTTCATTAGCGATGAGCCAGGTACGACTTATGAAAGTGGGAGAAAAAAACTTCACAAAAGATGACAAGTCTTCATTAAATAAGACGGTGCATGTATTATTTAATAATCTTCATTGTTAATACAAAATATTTCTTTGCAATTTACGCCCCAAAACGGCAGAGACTTTCCGAATAAATAAACCTTCATTGCTTTTATATTAAGAACAAGATCGGATTTGAAGTTACATATTTTACGACTTTCACGACTAAATTTTCATATTTTTTATACTAGAAGAAAAAAAGAAATAAATTGAAATCTCATTATCGAAAAAAGACATATATGAATAATATTTCTGAAAAATGCCTTCGTAACTTCATTATTATTAGCAACAGAAATTTTATGAATATGCATAAAACATTTATCATACACTAACGATAAGAAAGTTTTTTGAGAAAATTAATCACTGATATAGTAAAAAAATAAACGATATTAAGCTTTGATTAGGTAAGGTATCTTTGAAATAAAGGCCTTAAATATAAAGAACTTTAGCTTCGCTTCTATATTTTGTTTTTCCAAGAACCATCTATAAATGCAAAAAAGTTAAATTTATTTCATACATGTAACTTACTAGCTTCATTCAATTTTATCAAAATCATTAATCAAATTTAGGAACCTATATAAATCCGTCTAGAGACATTAATCATTTTTTTCAGTTAACGCATCATCTTACCATACATTTTCCTTAGAATGAATAACAGAACTTATTATTTTTCACCGACTTTTTGCGTTTTCAGGGCCATTGTCTATTTTGAAAGTTAGGAAAACACACTTCTATAGAAACATCATTGATCAATTCCACTACATAGGAGGGCGGGAATTTGCATACTAAATAGGCCATTTAAATAACGAATGCATCATCCCGGAATGTAGAGGCACATTTTACTTATTCATGCAAAAAACTTCAAGGCTTGTTAAAACGGTCTTTAAAAGAAAAGAAAGCTGCGTAATCATTCAAAAGAAGACATGAGCTAACGTTCCACAAAGGAGTCAGTGACGGATGAGGTAAAGTTAGAGCTGCCTCCCTTTTCTCACAGTACATATCGTAACAAATACTTTGAATTATCTAATATATAGTTACCACCTTCTACTTCCATACATAAAGAAGAAGGCAACATCTCAAAAGAGATTGTTTTTCTTCCTACCTCACTGCTAATCCATCAATTTCACTGTAAAAGAATTTTATGAAAAAATATCTATTCACGGAATGTTTGGAAATGATTCTTAAAATGCCTTCTTATCTTGATAAAAGTCCTCAGGGCATCGTTTACAAAGTTAAACTTGTATAAAGTTACAAATATTATAAACAATGTTGAAATCATTCATGAAAATAGTTAATTATCTTAGAAGTATTTTTGTTGCTACATTGTTAAATAAAAGTTGTTCGTAATAGTTTAAAGTTAAAAATTTCTTTTAAATGATTCATGAAAATATTCAGTTATCTTAGGATTTTATTCTTACGTCAATGTTAATCAATCTATTTAATTGTAAAAGCATTTTATTATGATATATATTTACTGAATGTTTAAAAGGGAACCCAATTAAATAAATATAATAAAAATACAAAAACGTTCTTATAACTTGATAATAATGATCATCACTAAAACATGTTCTTGATAAGTATCTTAGGGCATCGTTTCCAACGTTAAACTTGTTAAGATTTATTACCCTCTAAATGTTATCAACAACGTTTGAATCATTCACAAAAATATGCTGTTCTTTCAGAACAATAGGAGGTAGATCCTGATATATGGCCTAATGTGGTTATACATCTTTCAGTTCTGTTTTATTGTGTGTTTATTGTTAAAATGTATTGAAACTGATACACCTATTTTGAAGAGAAAACTTTTTCCCAGTAAGTAACAATATCCTTTTCGAATCTTTCTTTTTATTGCCAAGGCAGATACAATGTATAAACATATAAAAACAATATAGAAAAAACACTGATATATGACTGAAGTCGCTGCCACTAAAAGTACTCTCTAGCTCGCCAGTACAATATTATCTTTTAGTCCTCAAGAAATAACAAACACTTTTATAGGCAGGCTTTATTCACGGGTTCTACCAAAAGTTGGCCATTTATATCATTGCGATCGAGGATCTTTGCGAAGCAGACAAGACCCTTCAGGAGGAGAACATGGGCTACAACTTCATGACTTGGAGCATCGAGAACATTTGATAAGTCAACCCTCCGTCGCTTTGCCTGCATCCTGTCCTGTATTGTACAGCTAGATTCAAGAGCTATTTAATATACAGCTTATGCAAAATAGTAAGATAGTTTACAGCCTCTTTGTTCAAACAATCTTGACCAATTTTAAGAAAAAAATTCAGCTTGTTCATTCCCAGGAATATCACAATGTCCAGGGATCCACTAACCATTCCACGTTGACCCTTTAGTACCAAAGGATGCAGAAAATATTGAATTTGAAGGATTTCTTTTTACGAAGGGACCATTTATTGGCAATGGCCTTAATCAAAATAATTACTCCAAAAGAATTTATTTATCAGCAAAAGAAAGGCTATTGGAAGGATGGTTATGGCTGTTGGTAGTTCTGAAGAAAAAAACTTTAATTATAGACACCCCCAGAATATTCTCATACTAGTTGCCCTTGGTGACAAGCTTGGACGCCAAATTTATGTATATTAATTACGGAAATACTGATGGATTGATTCAGTAAAGCACATTTTTAAATTTCAAATTGTGAAAGGCATTTTACCCATACTATTTCTTCCTGTTGAGTTCATTGAGTCAATGCATTTCCCTTATGAGGCCAATTTAGACGACTACTCTGTCGCTTGAAAATATTTGCTTTACATCTCATCTAGCATCTAATAGCACATTGTCTTACCCTGAACTGTATCTACACATTTTTCTTGGGCAGTGATTACAAAATTAGATTACAAATTATTTCGGAATATAAAATGAAGATAACATAAATCTCACTAATAGTCACTTTGAAGTTTAAAAATCGGAAAGTTGCTATTCTTGAGTAAATGAAAAAATTATAAATAGTAACTGAATGAAACTGTGCGTATTGAATTCATCATATATTATTCAGTTGGTTAGAGGACACAGGAACATATCCTAATTTAATATAACTGTATCTTTATGATGAAGCCGCGGTGGCCTAGCGGTAATGTGTCCTCTTCGGAGCCGGAGTGATCTAGGTCCGAAACCCGATTCCACTGAAGATACGTACTGTATGGGCCTTTTGTCCTCTAAATCATACTTGGGGGATCAAACGTCCTCCCACTGGTCAGGTGTGGAAGCTTATTGAGGTGGATACCAGCTCAGGTGTCGTCCTCGTCATCTGACCGCGGCTCAAAATTTCGATGTCAGTTTTAAAATAGCCCTCTTATTGCTTTAAAGCGGGACGTTAATATAACTAAACTAATCTGTATAATGACATTGAAAAAAGTTTTTTGATGATATTAAAGAATTTTATAAGAGTAAAGAAATGTAATAATATTGTAATTATTTTTGCTCATTATCTCGAGTTTATTTATCTGGATTATCTCAAAGTATTTTACTTAATTTCTTTTAATTAAAATTCTGTAGATTTCAAAAGTCTTAAACTAAAGTAGCGATAAAAATTTATCACACTTTAAATTAGCACGCATTTGAGAAACTATATAAAATATTGTCTTGGGTTGTCAAAATAATTCAACTGTTGTAAAATAAAGTGATGCATTTAAATTCTAATAAAATTAAACAAAATCTAATTTGCATAAAGCCTCACTTTCTCTTTCCATAAAAACGAAAAAGGGTCAATTCTGAGCAAACCATCCACTGGGGCAGACATTATTTACTAGTATTAAAAGGTCGAATCGTGAATCCTCAAAACACGAGCTAGGCCTAACATGACCTCAAATCTTTGCACATAAAATGTGTGTGTGGTTTAATACTTAAGAATGACAGAGCATTTAACGTTTTTCTTTTATCGTTGTTACTGGGAATAAGTGTCATGAAAGGTGATGAACGGTAACTTGAGTGATCACTTCATGAAAAAGAAGAAATCCTGAAATTCAAAAAAATTGCTACTCATAATTACTGAAAGTTGTCCTAGATTATGCTTTATCTAGCACAGTCGTGAGCTACTTGCACTTTTGTCGAACCAATGCTTATTGATTCATTTCACCAGAAATGAACTTTTTCATCAATGAGGGCAATATCAAAATTTGCATGCTATTAACGAGCATAAAAAATATTCTACTGGCATAGTGCTTATTTTGGATATAATTTTTAATTTTTAAGGAAAGCATCAAATCAAAATATATGATTTTTACTAAATTTGGGAAAAAACATGTAAATGCGATTTATGTAAATATATGTGAGTGGGGTGTTGTCTCCATTATAAAATAAATAAATTGTATACCTTTCGTGCGCAGAAATGTCGATATCATTACAAAATTACCAAAATAATTTATGAAACCCTGTTGAAATAATATTTGTAACATTTAATGGGCTCTATGACGTATTCTAGACACAAGAATCTTTGCATAAGAAAAACACTTTATATATGTACAAACTTCTGATAATTTGTCCGAAAAAAAACTATATATTTGTCTTTCTAACCGTGTGTATGCCACGATAACTGAAAATCTCAACAAGCTAACTGGGTGGAAGGTGGTATGTGATACATTCATGAAAATTATACATATGCTTCAAATTGTGGACGACATTCCTCAAAGGGAAGGCTCTTTGTCGATAACCTCGTCTCCAGGCAAAGCAATTCGTAGGATAGTGAAATTTATCAGTGAAGACAGAGATCTCTTCCGACCTCCCTAGCCTTCAACTTTCCAGCGAGCTCAACCAAAAGTCTCCAAATGACCAGACCTCTCCCCCCGCAATATATATATATATATATATATATATATATATATATATATATATATATATATATATATATATATAT